>OZ038496.1:84554661-84564661 GCA_964036315.1 Acanthosepion esculentum
ATAGTGCTTTCAGGATGAATGTGGATCCAATTCTAGATTTAGGCATCGGATGAAAATGTTGACCTTTCAACAACTCTTCAGATTCCAGGAAATGACAGAAATCCAGTTGAACCAAGCTGGCCTGTGGGTTCCAAAAATGTTAATATTTAGCCAAACACCATTTGAAACTTTGTTGATAGTAGTGCGAAATTTCGTTGACGTGAAGCCACGAAATTTTTACCTCAAAGACCTGACACTGAGGATACGTTGATCACTGCTATCATTTCTGTGTAACATACATAAACGAATTTCGATTGACGCTATACTTCTGGTGCCAAGATATTTAATAACAATTTACTGCTTAATGCGTATCTCGCACGTAATATCTATGCCTTATACACTCTGTTATTCAATGGCAACGCATAGTGAAATGACGTTGAAGAGGTTTGAACAGGACACTATAGAATGCTTGTTCAAAGATTTCTGTAATGGACTTTACTGTACAGAATTTCATATGGAAACCGCTGTCTGTATATTCTAAAAAATTAATGAGGAATTATTTGGAAGTAAATATTGTTCTTGAAGTCACTACTGAAAACATGGAGAAATGTGATAATTGGAATGGTCAGATTTGTATGGAAAATATTCACATTAGTTTAAAATCAAACTAATTATAACTTATCTCACAGACGAATATGATTGTCACTAATTTATGGCATGCCAGGCAAAATGTTATGATAACTAATCAAACTTTGTCTACAGTACATCTAAAGCATTTAAGTAAAAACGAGACATTCTTATTTACATAGTTTTAATGATTAAGAACCCTGGATTTATCGAGGTTAAGGCGTCAATATACCGTCTGCCAATGTGATATATGACAAATAACTAAATATGTGATGTACCTGCCCACTATGATACTTCATTTCCTAGCTGAACATAGTGCAGAGATAAAGAAAGTGCTTATCTCCCTTTGACAGTGGCTTAGGGATGTCTATACATTGAAGAAACGGAAGTCAATTTAAGTTCGTCTCCAGCTGCTACCGGGATGCCTTCTTTTAGCCTGGGCCAGGCGCGCTATTTCCCGGTCGTGTAATATTACTTCGCCTGGGATATAAATGAATCCGACACATTTGAATCTGAAGTTCTGAAATTGCCGTAGCTAAATATTGATGCTATAATTTCAGCGTATTTTTTCCATCTATATAATACATGGTTTACTAAGTTAGTATATATATATATACATATATATATATATATATATATAATATTAGTTATGTCACAAGACCACATGTATAAAACACCCAACGAAGATCGAACTCGCTACTCGATTGTAACTGATCTTGCAAGGCAACATTTACACCATTTGAATTTCGATATAATATATAGTGATTAATACAGAAGTCTCAGGTTAAGTGTGTTGTCATGTCATAATGTTGAAAAGGTAATAACTGCTGTGTAAATACATCGCTGATTTTGTACATGTTCATAGTAATCGTTTATTTACCACTAAAAAAAATTATCAAATATTCCTCAGCCTGGTAAGGAGTTGTCAACTTAATTTTAGCCTGAGATTTTCACTGTATAAAATTTGCTCCATATAATTATAATTTGTCTTTTACAGGAAAGGATATTATGTTGACATAATAAACATTCTTTGCAAAATACATGCTTGTATCATTATCAGGTTACAGGACATTTAAAGTATTTGCATAAACAACAATGCATTATATGCGTAGATACAAAAAAGGTTTATGCTATAAAATATTATAATAGACGAAGAAAATGCTGATATAACTATACAGATATATTAGGTTTTCTCAGCTGATTTTTATTTACGACTCGTTTCGAAGTTTGTATAATTTATCGTGTTAATAGTGTGAATGGTGTATTTTTATCGTACATTTTTAATGCCTCCGATTACTTACGTTTGTCTAATGAAGTATCGCAAAATGTGTATATGAAGAAATCTTTCAGTGAAAATGATAATTATTAAAGAATTTATGAATACTAAATGTCATTATGTCATCACGAAATACATGTTTAAATGCATGGCTAAAGTTATTGCATGAGGATTACATACAGAATATTAAACACGCAGATGCTTGGGGATAAAAAGGAATCATAACACTTAAAACTTTAAAAAATAAGCAGCGTCATTCACGATATATATATAGTGTCGCTCAAAAGTATTGGACACTGGAGTTTTCAACAGAAAGGTTTAAATGCTATTGCTGGTATTAGTCTAAAACTTGAGCAGTATCTAGTAAATCCTTATATATATATATATATATATATATATATATATATATATATATATATATATATATATATTTACAAATAAATGACAATAGGAAAACAGTAATTGCTGACGCGTTTCGTCCAATGTCAGCAATTATTGTTTTCCTATTGTCATTTATTTATAAATATTGTCTTCTCTAAAAGTTAACTTTGAGAAAGTTTCATATATATATATATATATATATATATATATTAAAAAGAAGAGAGGTACCGCAAACTTTTTTGGTTGTAATGTGGGTTTTTTTGTTTTGTTTTTTTTTTAAATATTATTCTTTATTTTTCATAGTTTTACATAGTTTTACAACACGTGTTTCTGGTCTTACGACCGTCTTCAGGTAAAGGGTGGAGATTTCCACATATTATTAAAAATAATTATTAAAAATAATTAATTTTTTTCCTTTATGCTTTTCAATATTACATCTTCTCTATATGAGACATTCTCTGTTTTTGTGTTGGTCATTCCAATGTCTTTCTTTAAATGGTAGTGAAGAGTTCTGAGCGAAGGGTCATAAAACAATTAAGGTTGGTTTGAGAAGTGATGAATCGGGTTGTCTTTTAATGTTTTAATAACCCCTGTGTGTTCTTAGATCCCTTAGATCTATTTCCGTTTTCGTGTGTTAAAATTCTGCCCTGCTCCAAAAAGCAATATAGCAGACCTAAAAAAAGACCTTAAGGAATTTGAACGCAAACTAAGACTAATAGAAATGTTTAATGATAACAAAAATATTACAGATGAGTCACTAGTAAAAAATAAATCTAATTTATTCCCAAACAAAAATAGCAATACCAGTGAGCTAAATATGTTTTTCGAAAAACCTCAACCTAGAGGAAAAATCCAAACCATTCGACAACCTCACATACAGACAAAGACTAGCCTTAGAGAACATCCGAAAAAATAATAACATAATTATAAAAGAAGCAGATAAAGGCAGCGCCATAGTGATCATGGACAGAACATACTATAAAACAAAAATTCTAGAAACACTAGAGGATAGAAATAACTACAAATTAATTGACACTAACATAGACAAAAACATTATATCAAAAATTACAAAACTCTGCACAACACATAATAAAATATTAACAAAAAAAAAGAGAAGGATTTCCTAATAAACTTCATACCAAAAACAAGCAATTTCTACGGACTACCTAAAATTCACAAATCACGTAAAATAAAAGCAGCTATAGAGACACAAAAATCTGAATACATTAGCATCCCAAACCCCAGTGACCTTACATTCAGACCAATAGTAGCAGGACCAGCCTGTCCAACTAGTAAACTAAGTAACCTGATAGACATAATATTACAACCATATACGAAACAAATTAAAAGTCATATCAGAGACGATATACATTTCCTTAGCTACATACCACAAAAGGTGGATCCGGGAACTCTTATGGCAATTTTTGATATTAGTAGCCTATACAGCAACATACCCCATGAACTAGGAAAGAAAGCAATCTCATTCTGGATTGAAAAACATCCAGAAACACTACATCCGAGATTCACTAAAGAGTTCATTATCAATAGTATAGATCTAATTTTAAACAATAACACCTTTGAATTTGACAATAAAAATTATATCCAAACCCTGGGTACAGCAATGGGAACAAAAATGGCTCCAACATATGCCACCCTAACATTAGCTTACCTAGAAGAAAACCTCTATGAACAGATAGAACAAATATATGGGGCAAATATAAAAGCCCAGTTCACTAAGTCTTGGAAAAGATACTTAGATGATTGCTTCATCTTTTGGAAATCCTCATGGGGCGACATTAACCAATTTCATACTCTACTTCAAAACGTACACCCAAAAATCAAATTCACGCAAGAATATAATTTTAACGAATTACCATTTTTAGATATACTCATTAGAAATAAAAACAACCATATAATCACAGATATCTACCACAAACCCACAGACACCCAACAATACCTTCATTTCAAGAGCCATCACCCCAAAAGCTGCCTAAAATCTATTCCCTAGCACGTAGAGTTTGTACTATAGTGACTGATAAACTCCTCCGAAAAACCCGCTTAGAAGAAATACATAAAACTCTAAAAAAACGAGGCTACCCCACAACTCTAATAAACAAAGGTTTTGAACTCGCAAAAAAAATCCCTCTAGACCAACTCAGAAATAAAAAGAAACGTAATGTCGAGCCAACTCTAGCATATGTCTCAACATACAACAAAAACAATCCAGAAATATTCACAAAAATTACCAAAAATCTAGACCGACTTAGCAAGAATAATAAACTGAATAATATAATAAAAACAACCAAAATAATCAAAAGTAAACGCCAATCTAAAAACCTAAAACACATATTAACCTCATCTAAATTTACCCAACACACAGTACAGGGAGTCACAAAATGCAACAAAAAAAGGTGTGGGGTTTGTGACATCATTATAGAAGGAAACTCGTACACTTTTCAAAACCCCAAAACAACGTTCACAATAAACAAAAACTTAAACTGCAACTCCAAAAATGTGATTTATGTACTTAAATGCACAAAATGCAGGAAATCATATATAGGCATCAGGCAACAACTGAACAACAGGGTCTCCCTACACAAAAGCAACATAAAGTTGCCAGACAACAGAAAACTTTTTGTTTCACAACATATTTTTGAATGTAACCAGGGTAAATTTAATATCATGCCGATATACCAAACAGACAATTATTCCTATCTACAAATACAGGAAAAAAATTTCATAAATAAATTCAAACCGGAACTGAATAGATCATGACCCCACACACAGAAGCACACAGCATGCACACATGGTGACCAAATACAGTGATCAGACCGCTCTTATACATGCACGCAAGCTCACATGCGGGTATCTGTGGAACACGAAAAATGTATATATGTACGCATATGTGTGTATGTGTGTGTATGTATGTGTGTATGTGTGTGTGTATGTGTGTGTATATGTGTATGTATATATGTATATGTATATATATATATATATATATGTATGTATGTGTATGTATGTATGTATGTATGTGTGTGTATGTGTATGTATATGTGTGTGTGTGTATATGTATGTATGCGTGTATATGCACGCATATTGGCGAAAGCAGGGGAGCTACTCACACAAACCCCACACAACTTAGGAAATACGTGTGTATGTATATGCGTATGTATATGTATGTGTGTGTGTGTGTGTGTGTGTGTGTGCGCGTGTGCGTGCTGGTTCCATGTAACTTGGGAAAAATGTGTGTGTTTGTGTATGAGTGTGTGTGCTTATGGTGGGACAATATACGTGTGTGCATGTGTATGTGTGTGTATGTGTGTGTGTATGTGTACAAGTGTGTTTACTAATTCTTCGTAGTGAAACAGTGTATATATTCAGGGGGAATGTACACACACATATATACACGCATGCTGACAGGAACACACGAAAACGGAAATAGATCTAAGGGATCTAAGAACACACAGGGGTTATTAAAACATTAAAAGATAAGACAACCCGATTCATCACTTCTCAAACCAACCTTAATTGTTTTATTACCCTTCGCTCAGAACTCTTCACTACCATTTAAAGAAAGACATTGGAATGACCAACACAAAAACAGAGAATGTCTCATATAGAGAAGATGTAATATTGAAAAGCATAAAGGAAAAAAATTAATTATTTTTAATAATTATTTTTAATAATATGTGGAAATCTCCACCCTTTACCTGAAGACGGTCGTAAGACCAGAAACACGTGTTGTAAAACTATGTAAAACTATGAAAAATAAAGAATAATATTTAAAAAAAAAAAAAAAAAAAACCCACATTACAACCAAAAAAGATTGCGGTACCTCTCTTCTTTTTAATATACACACTTTTCTCTCGTTGGAACCATTATAACCTCTTCATTTCATTTTATATATATATATACATATATATATATATATATATATATATATATATATATATATATATATATATATATATATAGGTAAATATACTCGTCTCGAAAAACCTTCGGTTTCTTGATTTGCCAATAATCAAATCAATATCGAAGGAAAAAAAGGATTTAAAAAAAGAAAGACAGACCCAGGAACATGAACGTCTGTCGAAAGTAATCGTACAGCTTACAGGTTCAAAGCCCAAAGAAAAAACCTCGACACGAGTAAACAACTAACTAAAAAAGTGCTCGATACAGGAGTAGAGCAAAGCTAGCCAAACCTAGAGAGCCAGACAAACCTACCAATGTTTCACCTAAGCGGATCGTCAGGGAAAGCTGTTCAATCTTTGAACAGAGCCATATTTCCCTGACGATCTGCTTAGGTGAAATCTTGGTATGTTTGTCTGGCTCTCTAGGTTTGACTATATACATATATATATATATATATATATATATATATATATATATATATATATATATATATATATATATATATATATATGCAGAAATATAGTCTTAAAGTGTGCTATATTTATGGGGTAAAGTGCTCAATATCAGAGATAGAGCGTGTGTAAATATAAAAGTGGACATGGAAGTCAGCACTTAGAGGCGACAGTCTGTTTCATGCTAGTGCAATTGTCAGGCGATTGCCAGCAATACATTATTACCAGTAGTACAATTTTGAAAAAGAAATAAATATTACCAGCAATACATATTTGAAAATAAAATATTACCAGCAATAGATTTTTTTTTTAAATTCCAGCAATTTGTTTGAAAAACTATTTCCAGAATTAAAGATCTTGTCGGCATTAAATAACCCATTGGCGTTGATATGCCGTAAACCAAACCAAATCATACCGAGTTACTCATATGTTAATTCTTGGTATTCTCTGCGTACTTCCGTAGAACTATATGTTGTCCCATGTCTCTTTTTGTCTATTAAAACAATTCGAGCATTCACTGCAATTTAGAAGGACTGATATTACATAGCCTTTAAGCAAGATTTCCTTTCTTTCTAATAGAATTTACCTGCTTCTTAACCCTTTTCTTAGCTTCTTCAAGTTACCTTTTCCTAATCTAAAATTTTCTATTTCCTACCCGCTGTTTTAACAAATCCCTGTTGTTCCTCGTAGGGCCAGCTTATCGATAATTCTTTTCAAAATAAGACTTGGTTAATGAAATAAAAGTTAAACGAAAACAAATAAGATATATAGCCTTTTTTTAAACAAATGTCGAGAAACATAACATAATCGTTCACGCTGAGACTCAATAGCTGAGAAACCCCGCTGTGCAGACATCCGTGTTTAATCTTTGAACAGAAATCATCATTAAATTGGAGACAAACTCTACAAACAGCATGTCGTTTAATTTTCCCGATTTTCACCAAACAAAGATCGAAAATAATTTAGCAAAAAAGTAATGGGAAAAAAAAACCTATGTCAATAGATAAACTTCCGAAATCACAACAAATAAATAAATAAAAAATAAGAAAGAAAATAATCCACGCTAAATATTTTTCCAGGATTACTAGAGGTTACTGAAAATTTATTCAGCTGACTTATTGACGGACGTCTATAAGTCATTTGTCTTGATGATCACTGAAACACTGTGAAATAAAACTGGACAATAACTATTAAACATAACTATTTATTCAGGAATCTATTCTCATTTTACCATTTAAACTTAAATTAGTAAACTTTCTATTTACATCATTCGGACTATTGTCCTCATCTTTGTCGGCATATTTATTACAACGTTTCGGCCGAAACGTTGTAATAAATATGCCGACAAAGATGAGGACAATAGTCCGAATAATGTAAATAGTGTACATAATACCTCATCTGGAGACAGAATGAAGCGATTGTCAAATTAACCACAGCCTTGTAGAGGTCTTTTAACAGGTGTGATTTTTTGATCTTATACTTAACGCCAAATACAACAAAATAAGAAACAATAAGAAGGAAGAGAAAAAGTGTTTTTATAACAAACGTATTCATATTTATATTTTGTCTGTCAATGATATACAAGCATAATTAATAGGAGTTACTTCCCTTTGCTTGGAATTAAATTCTTTACTAAGGAAATATTTTTATCTGTAGTAGTTTACGTTGCTTGTAGCTGAATGTTAGTAATATGCTGATGCTTTTTATGGTCTGTAATGTTTGTAGTTAAGTTTTCTATTGCTTGTAGTTTTAGGTAATGTTCAGTACGTACGTGTATGTGTACGTGCGCAATGTTTTCATAGCGTCCGCCTGTAAAGGGTCGAAACGCAATTTCTTCAACTGTGACATTTTAGTAATTGAGAGAAATCAAAAAGAGGTAGAACCGTCTGGTATTTATAATAAATGTAGCCACCTGATAGAGTTCTGGAGAAGATTTCAGATTTCTGGCGGAAAAATGGTTTTGAATAACTCGTAGAACATGATTTTTTATATTAACTGACCAATGACATTTGAGAAAAATATCAATTTCCAGCCAACTTTAATCTGCAAAATTTAAATTCAATGTATATCGCTATCTACTGTCCTCCTGATTACTATTTCCTCTTCCCAATCATTGTTAATGTTTCTATTCTTCGCTATGTTACCTAGATTTTTTATTTTATTTTCAGAGCAGTAATATACAGGCGGCCAGATCACATCGATTTATAGTTTGTCTGACTAGATCTAGCCGTATGCTGAAAGTTTCTTTTTTACTCGTGGAACCCATTTCCGGCTCCACGGTTCGCATCTGCAAAATTTAAATGCAATCTACTCTCCTCTTGATTACTATTTTCTCTTTTCGCTTCTTATTAATCCTTTTGTTCGTAATTCTTCCAAATTCTGTAAACACTTATGTCTTAGTAGCTTTACTCCCTTGCATGGGGTGATCCCGATTAACAAAAAGATTTTTACAGTGCAGTATGACACAATAGATAATAAGGCGACAGCGCCTTTTTGCTATTTGTTACTGCTTTGTTTTCCATATGAAAAATGTTTTTGAGCTTTTCGTCAATGGAAGCTCGATACTCGTGTCTTTAAATTCTTATCTGCAAGAAAAAAATGAAGATATGTTGTTTACCTTTCCAGATGTATTATCTAAATGCGAATGTTTAGGTTACCGTTTGAATTTGAACCCAACACGCCTACACAATTTCCTATACGAATAGTAAAACGCTATGCGAATATTATTATATAGACCATATATATATTTTCACGCTAGACTTTGTAACGCTTATTCTTTTGTAAATATGTGGCCTTACGCCAGACATGTGCATGAAGATGAAAAAATGATAAAAGCGGCGGAAACAGGAAGTAAAAAAAGAAGACGGAATCTGATCGCACGAATCGGTGCACGTATTTGATTTCTTACGTATTTACTGAAAGATTTCTTTTTTTATAACTTATTCTTTTAAGGCGTTCAATTTGATTTAAACTCAACTTTATTTCCCAGTGAAAAATCGAAAAGCAAAGACCGGTGACTTTTTTTCGCTTTCATTTTACCAAACTTTTATGGGGTTTAATTTTATGTAACTCCTCCCCCGACACCTGTAGCACGTTCTCCACCGTCTCATCTGCGACTTTATCTACTAATTCTTTTCTTTACCTTCCTTTTCACCTGTGGAACTCAAACATTTTTAGACAACACCATGTTTTTTTTAGCTTTTTTTTTTAACGATACCTGTTTTTTGTACAATGCATTTTTTGTTACCTACCTCTTGTCTTTTGCTTTTTCATTGTTTTAAATTAATTGTTGTTCTTTTTTTTATCTTGTCATTTTGGATTTTTCTTCGTAAGTATCGTGCGTTTCTAAATTAGTGTGTGATATATGAAC
>OZ038496.1:84567161-84587161 GCA_964036315.1 Acanthosepion esculentum
TGGCGGATTTTAAGAGAGATAGGAAAAAGATGAAATTTAATAAGAGTTAAAAGTGACAGGAAATTGTGGAGATCTATGAACGCCAATGTCAAGTACATTCTCATTTCTATGATATGGCTGATTTGGTTCTTTACCAAATTATTTTCATGATTCTTTATTTCCTCTTTCTTTTCTCCTTTTTCATTCTTCTTTGTTTTGCTCCTGTTTTTCTTATTTCTCATTTTCTATTTCTTTCCTTCTTTCTCTCATTCTAGCTATCTTTTTGTCATCTTTCACTTTACTTACTTACTTTCTATGTCTTTATTTCATTTTTATTCTTACTTTCATTTATTCTTGCTTCCTCTTTTTAGTTCTTTATTATTATTGCTTTTTTCTTACTTTCTCTCTTTCTTTCATGTCTTTCACTTCAGTTCTCTTTCGTTCCTTTCGCTTTTTCACTTTCTTGTTTGTGTTTAATTTCTTGAATGGTTTTCCTTTTTTTGAAAAATTTCTTTTTCTTGCTCTTTTTTCTTTCCCGCGCTTTTCTTTCTTCCTCTTTTAAGTTCCGATTTTTTTTCATTTTCCTTACTGTATTTTTTTTTATTTCGTGTTTTATTTAATTAATTTTCTTCCCTTTCTTTCTTTTTTCCTTGCTCTGAAACTTTTCTGTCATTTTCTTTTTTCTCCGTATTTTTGTCCTTCTTTAGTCACCTCAAATTTCTAAAAATGGACAGTCCACAGACCTCTGCATTCCATGACAACTGTGTGACAATTGCGCCACATCTAATGTTACAAATTCTCAGTGTCGGGAGAGCATTGGGAGGGAAAAAAACAAAAAATAAAATGTCAACTAAGAATTACGAGTACTGAAAAGTATTTCAGGTAAACAAATCAATCCGTGTTACTAACGCAAGATTAAAAATATTTTTATATATTGACAGTTTATTTCTCAATCTATTGCGTTTCCCGCTACACAATCTTCTTCAAAATTGACTTTTATTCTGTTTAATTGTTTCTATTTTCATTTTCTCTTGACACACGTTTCTTTAACTTACCTTATATCTTTAAAAGTTTCTCTTTCAGTTATTGTTTCTAATTTGGATGTAAATATATTTTGCACTGTACCTGTGCCAATTATAGTTATATTTCGCTTTTCTTCCATTTTTCATTTCCAATTAATTGCCTCAAGATTTATTTTTAATTTTTGGAATCTTGCGTTGGGATCGTTCCATCCTTTCTCTCTATCTTACCATTCAACAATAAATGTCTTTTGTTTCTTTCTGTCTTCTTGTCTTTCTTTCCCTCTGCGTTCTTTTTTATTTATATACAGTGTAACCCGGATATAAGAGACCCGGATATAAGATAAACCCGGATATAAGAGCGAATTTATCTGGTCCCAAATTAGAGCCTGTGTTAATGTATATATAATAGACCAAACCCTGATATAAGAGAAACCCAGATATAAGATAGATCTTATCTGGTCCCAAATTAAAGCCTGTGTCAATGTATATATAATAGACCAAACACGGATATATGAGAAACCCGGATATAAGAGAGATTTTTTCTGGTCCCAAATTAGAGCCTGTGTTAATGTATATATAATAGACCAAACACGGATATATGAGAAACCCGGATATAAGAGAGATTTTTTATGGTCCCAAATTAGAGCCTGTGTTAATGTATATATAATAGACCAAACACGGATATATGAGAAACCCGGATATAAGAGAGATTTTTTCTGGTCCCAAATTAGAGCCTGTGTTAATGTATATATAATAGACCAAACCCTGATATAAGAGAAACCCAGATATAAGATAGATCTTATCTGGTCCCAAATTAAAGCCTGTGTCAATGTATATATAATAGACCAAACACGGATATATGAGAAACCCGGATATAAGAGAGATTTTTTCTGGTCCCAAATTAGAGCCTGTGTTAATGTATATATAATAGACCAAACACGGATATATGAGAAACCCGGATATAAGAGAGATTTTTTATGGTCCCAAATTAGAGCCTGTGTTAATGTATATATAATAGACCAAACACGGATATATGAGAAACCCGGATATAAGAGAGATTTTTTCTGGTCCCAAATTAGAGCCTGTGTTAATGTATATATAATAGACCAAACCCTGATATAAGAGAAACCCAGATATAAGATAGATCTTATCTGGTCCCAAATTAAAGCCTGTGTCAATGTATATATAATAGACCAAACACGGATATATGAGAAACCCGGATATAAGAGAGATTTTTTCTGGTCCCACATTAGAGCCTGTGTTAATGTATATATAATAGACCAAACCCGGATATAAGAGAAACCCGGATATAAGATAGATTTTATCTGGTCCCAAATTAGAGCCTGTGTTAATGTATATATAATAGACCAAACACGGATATATGAGAAACCCGGATATAAGAGAGATTTTTTCTGGTCCCAAATTAGAGCCTGTGTTAATGTATATATAATAGACCAAACACGGATATATGAGAAACCCGGATATAAGAGAGATTTTTTCTGGTCCCAAATTAGAGCCTGTGTTAATGTATATATAATAGACCAAACCCTGATATAAGAGAAACCCAGATATAAGATAGATCTTATCTGGTCCCAAATTAAAACCTGTGTCAATGTATATATAATAGACCAAACACGGATATATGAGAAACCCGGATATAAGAGAGATTTTTTCTGGTCCCAAATTAGAGCCTGTGTTAATGTATATATAATAGACCAAACACGGATATATGAGAAACCCGGATATAAGAGAGATTTTTTCTGGTCCCAAATTAGAGCCTGTGTTAATGTATATATAATAGACCAAACACGGATATATGAGAAACCCGGATATAAGAGAGATTTTTTTCTGGTCCCAAATTAGAGCCTGTGTTAATGTATATATAATAGACCAAACCCTGATATAAGAGAAACCCAGATATAAGATAGATCTTATCTGGTCCCAAATTAAAGCCTGTGTCAATGTATATATAATAGACCAAACACGGATATATGAGAAACCCGGATATAAGAGAGATTTTTTCTGGTCCCACATTAGAGCCTGTGTTAATGTATATATAATAGACCAAACCCGGATATAAGAGAAACCCGGATATAAGATAGATTTTATCTGGTCCCAAATTAGAGCCTGTGTTAATGTATATATAATAGACCAAACACGGATATATGAGAAACCCGGATATAAGAGAGATTTTTTCTGGTCCCAAATTAGAGCCTGTGTTAATGTATATATAATAGACCAAACACGGATATATGAGAAACCCGGATATAAGAGAGATTTTTTCTGGTCCCAAATTAGAGCCTGTGTTAATGTATATATAATAGACCAAACCCTGATATAAGAGAAACCCAGATATAAGATAGATCTTATCTGGTCCCAAATTAAAACCTGTGTCAATGTATATATAATAGACCAAACACGGATATATGAGAAACCCGGATATAAGATAGATTTTATCTGGTCCCAAATTAGAGCCTGTGTTAATGTATATATAATAGACCAAACACGGATATATGAGAAACCCGGATATAAGAGAGATTTTTTCTGGTCCCAAATTAGAGCCTGTGTTAATGTATATATAATAGACCAAACACGGATATATGAGAAACCCGGATATAAGAGAGATTTTTTCTGGTCCCAAATTAGAGCCTGTGTTAATGTATATATAATAGACCAAACACGGATATATGAGAAACCCGGATATAAGAGAGATTTTTTCTGGTCCCAAATTAGAGCCTGTGTTAATGTATATATAATAGACCAAACCCGGATATAAGAGAAACCCGGATATAAGATAGATTTTATCTGGTCCCAAATTAGAGCCTGTGTCAGTGTATATATAATAGACCAAACACGGATATAAGATAAACTCGGATATAAGATAAACCCGGATATAAGAGCGATTTTATCTGGTCCCAAATTAGAGCCTGTGTTAATGTATATATAATAGACCAAACCCGGATATGAGAAACCCGGATATAAGAGAGATTTTATCTGGTCCCAAATTAGAGCCTGTGTTAATGTATAGATAATAGACCAAACACGGATATAAGATAAACCCGGATATAAGAGCGATTTTATCTGGTCCCAAATTAGAGCCTGTGTCAATGTATATATAATAGACCAAACACGGATATAAGAGAAACCCGGATATAAGAGAATTATCCGGTCCCGACAACTCTCTTATATCCGGGTTACACTGTATTTCTCCTTTATGTTCACTTGTTCTTCCTTCATTCTTTCTGGCTTTCTTTTTTTTTCTTTCTTTCTTAGTTCTTTCTTTCATTATTTCTTTCTTTCGTTCTTTCTTTCCTTATTCGTTATCCCTTTTCATACACTATTTGCCGTTGTTATGTGCTTTGTTTCTAGCTTATTCTTTCCCCTCCTTCTCCATTCTTTCGTATTCTCTTTTTTTCTTTCTTTTTTGACATCGCCATTGATTTTCTCTTGCACTTTTTTTTTTATTTTGTCATCTTACATTTCTTTCTTGACTTATTTTGCGTCATTTTCCCTTATGTATTGATACATGCGCCTCTGCCTCCTTTCTGCAATAGCCTCTCATTTCGCCTTTATGCTAAACCTTTATGCTACATTTGCCTTCTTTCATTTCCTTCTCATGACATCCTATCATTCTTATTTTCACCTATTCCTTCTTGTTTTGTTTTTTGCTAGACTTCCCACTGAATCCCACGTGTATTTCCTTTATAGTCTTTTATTTAAGTTCCCATTCTCTTTCACCGTTGCATATTTATTCATCTGGAACCATTTTACGCATTTTTTTCTCTCCATACAGAAAGAGTCAAAGTGCTTTCAATTTTCAGTTCTTTCTTTTGCAGGAACAAAGCGTGATGCGTAAGACATTTGAAACAATTAGATCCAAATACAATTGACAGTTGTAATTAGACGGTGAAACAATTTGCCGCCAATGTTTTACTTGTTGCTTTTTATTCGCTTAGACCTTTTAAAGAAACTCATGCAAAAACACATGACATCTTTTGAATCCTACATATTTATAGTTTTCAAAATGAGTTTATGAGCATATTTTCATTGTGATATCATGTGTTCTTGGAATCTAAAACAAATGCCGAAAATACAGCCACCTGTCACATATCCAATGTTTAACAACGACCTGTTTAAAGGATTTACAACCAGTTATAACAACTTATATACGAAATTAGATTCATTAACTTGGGTTACTTTTGAGAAGAATTAAATTTTAAAACTTACTAGCCTAGGCGTTCAAATTTAAATCAGTTTGTAATTCAATCTGGTAGAAAGATGCGTATAATAAAAACAAGCGCTCTAGATCCTTAGGAAGAGAACCTCTCCACACATAACTTAACAGTCTGGCAAACCCGAATATAAGGTGTGCACAAGGACACGCCAACGCTGATATATTTTTAGGAATAGAGCATCTCTCTCATAGCGAATTAACAGTCTAGCAAGCCACAACATATGACATGTACAACGATACTTTAACACTGATAGATTATTAGGAATATAACCTTTCCTCGCATAACGACTGAACATTATGGCAACCCCGAACATACGTTTCGTACAACGAAACACTAACTCTGAGAGATTCTTAGGAATAGCATCTCACCTCACATAACGACTTCACAGTCTAGCAACCCTGAACATAGGGTATTTTGAACGAAATGCTAACATTGACCGGTTATCAGGAAGAGTATCTCTCCTCACATAACGACTTCACAGTCTAGCAACCCTGACCATACGGTATTTTGAACAAAATGCTAACATTGATAGATTCTCAGGAAGAGTATCTCTTCCCACATAACGACTTCATAGTCTAGCAACCCTGAACATAGGGTATTTTGAACGAAGTTCTAACATTGACACATTCTCAGGAAGAGTATCTCTCCTCACATAACGACTTCACAGTCTAGCAACCCTGAATATAGTGTATCTTCAACGAAATGCTAACATTAATAGATTCTTAAGAATGTCTGTACATCGAAACAAATAAATAAATTCCATGATTAAGTAAAATATATTCAGAAGCTTTAAAACAGTCATTGCCTATAACATCCTTCCATTTATTCCCGAGCTTAACAATTCTCCCTCTATCTGTCGTGTTCTTCCAGGATGTAGGCGAGCATTGCCAGCCGCAACGTCCTCTGCTTCGCAATCTTTTAAAAATTTTATATTTTCTCTATCTCTCATAAACCCGTTTCTGCCAACCATTGACAAAATTTCGTTATTGAGATTATATATTGCCTTCTTTTGTTTATCTCGACTTCATTATATCATATAAATGTAAAATTTTCTAAGCCATCTTTACTCATTATGAACCCGACTGTTGCTATATTTTCTAGTCGATTTCATTTAGTTTCTCTTTTTGTTTGTGATTTTTGGTCACGTTTGTTATTAAATATCATATATTGTGATAATAGAAGACCTGCTACGTAAGATGAATTATTGTATATTTACTGTCGATAATCTGGGGACAAACATTCTTTCTATAAATGTTCTTCTAAGTAATCTTTGTTTTTTAATCAGAATTATGGCCAGACATATTACGGTCATATCCAAATCACTGAGTATTTTTTTGTTTAATTGCTTTTGTGTTCATATAATGTTTTATTTACATTTCTTTGTAGTAATCTTTGTCTTTTAATCAGAATTATGGCCAGACATATTACGGTCAGATCCAAATCACTGAGAATTTTTTTTTTGTTTAATTGCTTTTGTGTTCATATAATGTTTTATTTACATTTCTCGATGTTTTCCCTATGTTATCCAGGTGATAAAGTAAATTCCTCCTTTAAGATTTAGTTTATTATTTTATTTTGTATTCATTAAGTCATTCATTTTTAGGAGCAGTTGTAACAAGTGTCATGTAAAGCTTAGAGGAATTGTTTTCAGGTGTATTTGTGACGCAGTTGCTGGATAGAAACATATTTTGATTTGTTGGATTTATTAAAATAATACCCTCTTCTAATTTGATATATTTTATGAGGCTTTTGTTTGGCGTTGAATATGAAATGATTAGGGTATTAGCGCAGCTTAAAAAATGTTTCCTCTTTTTATTAACATTCCTACAATGTTTCTTCATTTATCAAAAACGATATTCCACGGGAAATAATTAACGATGTTTCAAAACGTTGTTTGAAGATTTTCTATATTTATTTTAAATTAAATATGGCTTAAAAAATGAAGAATTTACGTACTATTAAATTCTTCCGTAGATTATCAAACGACGGATGGTAAAGGGTGTTCCACTAACCTGGACCGATTTTAAATGTAAATTAATTCTAAGCGTCTAATGATTTTTTTTTTTTACTTTTTCTTTCAGATTTAACAACTTAAATCTTTGGCTATTTCAATCATAAAAAGATTAACAATCAAACAACGTGTTAAACTTATCGAAGCCTATTAGAAAATGGGCGTTCAAAAAGAAATGCATTTCGCTTACTTCTAGATATTTTAGTCAACATAATCAACCAACTGAGAGTGCATTTGGAAACGATGTATCGTTTTTGTAGAGAGGTTCAATTCCTGTGCGCGATGAAGAATAGACGTGTCTGGATTTTCAGCCGTATTCTCGTGCACTTCAGCAATGTTTTCAGCCGAACGGCTGAAACGAGCAGACAGTGGTGTTTTTACATCTGCCACTGACGCAGTTCGTCTGAATTTACGAACAATCTTTCCAATTGCACTCTTGAAAATTTAACACGTTATTTGATTGTCAATCTTTCCAGGGTTGAAATTTCCTAAGACTTATGTTGGTGAAATCTGAAAGAAAAAGAAAAAAAAGTCATTAGCCGATTAAAATTTATTTACATTTAAAATCGGTCCAAGTTATTGGAATACCCTTATAAGTGTTAGACTTTAATTCACGTCATGTTCTTTCAAATTGTACAATATATATATATTTAAATATGAATATTGTCTTAAATGTAATTGTACACGTTGGAAACATTATATTTGAATAGTTGTAAATTATTAGTTTTTGTCTGATATAATGTATCATTTGATTTTCATAATAAAATTATATTTCAAAATTCGTTTTTTACTTGGAAGTGACGCTGTTTAATAAAATGACGTGTGTTAAAATAAATGTTCTACATTTTTAATTATCGAGTCTGTTTTAAGGATTTTTATGCCAGACATGAGCCAATTCTGAAATTCAACTATTAATTATTTCCATTATTACATTCCTCCAAGTCATCTTTTTAAATAATTATTTCTCTGGTTTTCTCAAGATACATATTTCATTCATTGACAGAATTTCAAATATGCAACAAAATTCCAATAGAAACGGAATATTAATTCGACAAACTGTTACTTTAGTTGAATTATTTTCTAGAACAAAAAGATTAATAAGGTCTGTGTGTAGAGGCGCTGAAATGTAATGCTAAACTGAACAAACAACAAATAACAATAGCATTCTGATTAAGTCCGAGAAATGAGAAACCGTTGGCAATACATTCAAACTTCATCCTAACGAAAATTTAATTCTTCTCCAAAGAAATAATCCTTTCTGAAAAGCTTGGCTGTTTTGAAACCAACTCGAAATGTGGGATGCAATTAGGAATTTATTTTACCTACATTTAATATACTTGTCTTTCGTTCCTTTCCGAATATTGAGGCTGTCTAAAACAAATAAAACGTAAATATTTTTCTAGAATTATTCTTCTGTTGGGATGCAGAATGCGAATAACTTCGTTTTTACAGAATGGAATTCCTAACGTATGAGCTATCGGTGGCTAGGTGAGCTTGCTGAATCATTGTAGACTAAATAAAAACCATAAAAGGTATCACCCAAGCTGTCCGTGGTCTTCGCAGAATCAATACATATAGGGTCTTCTTTATATTCATTCTTTCACTCACATACAGGTTGTTTTATTCCTAATATAAAATGATATAATAAAATATATACTTCATATCTTTTTCTATGTAACCAATTATTGTGAATAAACTGAAATATAGTAAAGATATATGATTAATCCTAACTTTCTAAGCGTTTTGGAGCACAACTGTCTGTTGGCATGGCTATGCTCTCCCTTTTACGGACGTCTGCTCAGGCGCATATATAATTGTTCAACACTTAGAGTGACAACTTTGGATTTATACTTTGAGCCACGGTGAGTTGATCTTAGAATTTCTGGCAGAGATCTGACGAGATTAACAGTTTGAACAACGTCAGTAGATTGAAACTGAGCGTAAGGCTGGCATGCTACTTTGTGTTAACTAAATAATCGACATCGTAACATGTTAAATTCTTGAAATTTGTGTCTTTTTCTTATGTTAATTCAAATATTCAATTTTCTCTATTTTTTTTCCTATTTTTATCCAGATATGTGTATTTTTTATATATTAATTTAAATGTTGAAATTTGTGTATTTTTCAAATGTTTATTAAAATATTCAATTATGTGTATTTTCCAAGTGTTAGTTAAAATGTTCCAAGCTGAGTCTATAGTATATGTTCAAATGTTTTACCTTTTCAAATGCTAAATAAAATAGCCAAACTTGTATGTTTGGCTTGTATTCTTTATATGTTAATCCAAATTGATATATCTTCAATTGTTAATTTAAATGTTTAATCTTATGATTTTTTAAATGTTATTTCAAATGTTTAAATATTTGAATTTTTAATTCAAATGTTTAAATTTGTTTGTATTTGATATATCACTTAATATATATGAATTTGGATCTTTTTCAAAGTTAATTAAAATGGCCACTTTCTTTCTATTCCAAATATCAAAATTTATGACATTTCAAATTTTTAATTCAAATGTTCAATTATGTCAGTTTTACATAAGTTAATTCGAATGTTCAAATAGGTTCGCTTATCTCACGATGAATCAAAAGTTCAAATTTGCCTCTTTTTTAAATGTTTACTTAAATGATCATTCTGTTTCCTTTCATATATTTAAAAGATATTTATAAGGTATTTATGCGAACTGCAGAATATTAGATTAGTATACTCACTCTTTCCATGATGAGTGTCATTTACTATGGAGAAATACGGTTCACAAAGATTGCTGTGCATGGCTAGAGAAACTACTCCCTTGTCTGGAGAGAGAAGTGATGGATTCTCAACTTTCCCGAAGTTAATTTAATGAAATTTGCTCTCTGACTTCACATTCTAACGTTCTCTACATTAAAGAATACACACAAATCCCATTAATAATCTGAATAGAAATATTTTTTCTAATCAGTTCACCCCAAGCATGTGTTTGATTTGGTTTGGTTTGTTTTACAGCATATCAACCTCAATGGGTTATTTAATGCCGACAAAATGTTTATTATTGGTAATATGTTTTTCTTCAAAAATCTATTTCTGGGAATATTTTTCCTTGAAGAAATCTATAGCTCGTCATATTTTTTTCAAAGAATGTATAACTGTTTCTATTGCTGGTATTTTGTTAAAGCATTGCTGATAATAATATAATGTTTCCTTCAAAAATTATTGCTGGTAATAAAGTTTTTTTATTACAAAGTATTTCTAGTATTAAAACCTATTTTTACACAAGTTTGGCTGTTAACTATTTGCCCACAGCTGGCACCCTAACAGGTGCCACCACCCCGGGTCAGGGTGGACCTGGGGACGCCAGCACTTGAGAGGTGGTTCCACGCTCCTGAAAACCTCCTGATCAGAGGCCTTTCTTTTGGATGTATTTTACCGTCTTACGCGGATGTAGTTTATCGTCATACCCAGGTCAGCCCAAGCAAGTTGATGACGCAAATAAAATGCAACGGTTATTGAGATTGAAATTAAATGAAAAATGATTTATAAGGAACTGGAGCACCAACGCTAAACAGAAATCAAGAGAAAAACAACTATTCAAGTTCAAAAGACCAGAGAGGAGTGTGAAACGGACGATAGGCGAACCTATCCTGAACAAAACAAAACAATATCGTATATTTTATGATCGTATCCATTTCATTTAAAATGTTTGCCTTACCGATAAATCAAAACTCAGTTTTTACACCCATCGTAAGAAGATGGAAGCAATAATTCTACCAGATATTATCTGAAAGAAGTTCAGCGTGGAATAGCAACCACAATGAAAAATTATTGGAATACTTTATTACACTAGTTATTTCCTATACAATGAAACAAATTGTATAAGAATATCAAAACCTAACAACAAACTAAGCTGATAATATTAACTAAATACCCTATAACTTAACTATAACTAAAGCACTTTCGATGAATTTAGCTAATCGGAATATAAATATTATAATAAATACTTAAAAATTGGATTTATGTGAATGTAAAACAGTTTGATTGTTAGAATATACGGCATGTAAATCCTCCAATAGGCTATTTTATGCCGGATTCATTTATTTAATTATTATTTTATCTCTTTATTTAATTCATATTAAAGTAGTGTTGTAGTCCAAAGTTGTGTTGTATTTAGATAGGTTGTAGTGATTATCTGATTTTAATATTTTTTTATAATTTTATAATGTATTGTATAATGCTACCCCTTTCTGGAAGTCCATGATGTTTCTGATTTTTCAAACATTTTCGTTAAGTTACTTGCCATGATATATCATTTTCCCTATGGTTCTATATTCTTCCAGGATATATTTTATTCTCAGGATAAATCCGTATGTATCCTTTGTTTCTTTTTTCTCGTTTAAGTATGTAGGCGTATGTCCTGTGTGCAGTTGACTCAGGACGACCTACTCTCTTCGGTTTATTTCATTGTTTATTGTTCATTTTCCCAAAATAGGTTTTATTTTAAATATTTTCTTTTCGTTACGTATTTCCCATAATTGCTTCCATTTCTTTTTCATTAATTTGTTTATTTTGGGTTTCATGTCTAATTAGAGTACTTTAAATTTTTTGACTATCGTCAGCTCTATCGCCTTCTTTAATTCCAATGAGTCAGGGTATGTAGCAGAATATTATGTTTTGTTTTTCCAATGTGTTGAGCCTATTTATCAGTTTACGGTCAATGTATTCTCCATTCTTTCTCTTTTAAAAAGACTAAAACCGATAAGGAATGCGATAATATTATAAATATTTGGTGTTCGCTCTCGGATATGATATCTAGCGATAAGAATATGGCACCAGCCTCGGCATTGCATCGTTTAGTAATTGTTTTTCGGTAACAATTTTGTCGAGTACTGCTGCACCAAACTTTCTGTATTTTTAAAGCAGTCAGTTAAAATGCTTAAGTGATCTGTTTGTTTTTTTTCTAATCTTGAGAGAGGTAATGGATGAGTTTTTGCTTTGGAAAGTTCACTTCGATCGATTATTATATTTGGTTCTGTGATGGAAAAATCTCTGTTTTGTTTCTCGTATTTTTCCAAGGGATCTTTCATTCCTAATTGATTTGATCTATTCGAAGTACACAGAACTTCATTTTATTTTCGTTCTGGTTAAATAGTGGTTTGGATTTTGGATCCATTGTAAAGTCATATGCAGGGTTGAGATAAGAGGATTCCAGTTCGAGTTCATTTTGAGTGGCTAGTTTGTGTCTCTTCAGTTTCAGTGGTATTCCGTTACCCTCTATATACAAGCTCTCCACTGGAGAATTAGTAAAGGCCCAAAATGCAAGTTCCAGTCCCTCATGGTGTATTGTATCCAATTTTCTCAAATATGATTGCCCGAATGAATCGTATACCATGCAGCCATAATTCAACCTGGAACGTAATGTTTTGTAGAGTTTCAGCAATGTTTGTTGACTAGCTTCTCATCCCGTATGGGCTACCATACGCAGAAACTATAGGGCCTTATTTCTTTTCATTCTTAGGTTTTTGATGTGGGGTATAACATATAGCACTTTGTCATAAGTTACTTGTAGGAAGTTGTATTTTTAACGACTGTTATTTATGTATCTTTTGGTTTTAGCACCTGTTCATTGTGCAGCTTACATTGTTGGCAAAAGTGGACGCATTTCGTTTTTGTTTTTGAGACTTTAAAACCGTTTGGTATTGTCCATTTGTCTCTTTTGTTTATGCATTGTTGCAACAGTCTCTCCGTAATATGCACCTATTTTAAGCGATAACATATAAAATCATCTACAAATAGTGAATGGTCAACCCCATAATATGGTTTATTTTTATGCTGTACAATGTTAACGACAGGACACTTCCCTGTGGGATTCCTTCCTCTTGTTTTTTTTAAGATTGGATAAGGTGGATTATATGGCTATTTTGAAGTTTCTTTCTGCTACGAATTTTTAATAAAGGTTGGCAATCAGACTCTCAAACCAACTTTTTGAATATCCTTAATAACCCCGTCTTTCCAAGTCAAAGAAGACGACGGTAAGATGTTCTTTTTTTAATGTTAGCTTCTCTTATAAAGGTCTCCAATCTTATCGGGTGATCTACTGTAATAATGTTTTCTGAGGCGACATAGGAATTTTGTTTATTTTTATCCGGGAGCCAGATCAGTCTCCTATTAAACATTCGTCCCTTCGTTTTGTATAGGAAATGGTTAGCGATATCAGTTTATATTTTTGTGGGTCTTCGTGAAATTTTTTCCGGCTTTGGAATCGAGATAATTGTTTTTGCTTCCAGGTGTTTGGTAATTCTCCATTTAATCAGATTTTATTAGATATATGTAATAGGTATTCTAGGGATTCTTGTGGGAGGTGCTTGATCGATTCGTAGCGTATCCTGTCAGGACCCTATAATATTTTATGGGAAATTTCTATGGACTCCCTGGGTTCTGTCATAGTAAGAGGTTTGTTGTAATGTCCGAGGTATATTTGATGGTAATTTGAGTTTAAGCCTTTTCTCCTACCGTTTGATGTTTTGGAATCTCTGTTTTCGATCCTCCTTGGATTTTCTTTCGAGTAGGTTTCTCTAGCAGATTACCTCTGTCTACCTTGCTAGTTATTTCACGCTGCTTATCACTAAATGCAATATGGGGAAGGTTTGGTTTTTTCCTGATATTTACTTACCATTTCCCAATTTGTTTTTGGTTTTTGAGTAAGAGTTGAGGTTGTTACGTATTTTTTCTAACACTATCTCTTTGTTTCTCTAATGGTCCCGCGATCCCGTGCTCTGAGGTGTTTGTACTCATGTCGATTGTATGTGGTTTGCGTACCGCTGAATTTTCACAGAGCCGCTCGCCGAAGTTTGACTGCCTCCGGGCAATATTTATCTAACCATGCTTTGTTTCATGTCTTTTTCGTTTCTGATTTTGGTATGCATTCCGCCGGTATGGTGTTAAACGCTTCCGTAAATCATCATGTGTGTCCTTGATTTACCGTTTCCTGCATTCAGTGTCATATGTTCCTAATCCGCTCTTTTTACTTTCCAATAGGTGGGCCCTTTCTTGTTTGGTTCACAGATTTCAAGACAATTGTGAAATGGTCTCTGCTGTAAGTGTCCTGATAGATCCTCCAGTTAAAGTTCATATAGTTCTTTATCGAACTCTGTTATATGTTCCCAATCCGCTCTTTTTATCTTCCAATGTGTGGGCCCTTTCTTGTTTGGTTCACAGATTTCAACAAAATTGTGAAATGATCTCTGCTGTAAGTGTCCTGATAGATCCTCCAGTCAAAGTCCATATAGTTCTTTATCGAACTCTGTTATATGTTCCCAATCCGCTCTTTTTATCTTCCAATGTGTGGGCCCTTTCTTGTTTGGTTCACAGATTTCAACACAATTTTGAAATTGTGCATAATGTAAGTGTCCTGATAGATCCTCCAGTCAAAGTCCATATACTTTTTTACATACTCTGTCATACGTTCCCAATCCGCTCTTTTTACGTTCCAATGTTTGGGCCCTTTCTTGTTTGGTTCCCAGATTTCAACACAATTGTGAAATGGTCCCTACTGTAAGTGTCCTGATAGATCCTTCACTCAAGGTCCATAAAGATCGATTGGTCTCATAAGGGCAGATCTATAGCAAAAAGAGTTCCAGAGGTCGGGTAAAAGTATGTAGCACATCCAGTATTAAATAATCATAGATTGTTGCTTTCAATTGTTTCTTCAACCATTGGATTTGTTTGTTTCCTCATAAGATATTATGTCTGTTTAAATCCCACAGTATTATGAAGGAATTTGAGTAGCTGTACAATAAGTTTGTTTAGCTCGTTTTTATGAATGAAATCATTCGGTGGAATATAGAGGGAACACATGTTGATTTCTCTGTGGACTGTCGTTTTAAAGCAATTGCTTGTAGTATTGTGCCAAGCTTAATTTTGCTCTGCGATATATTATTTCGGACCAGAATTGGTACACCACCAGAGACCATCTGGCCATTATTGTGTATAGAATTATAGGTTTCCACATTTTTTTAATTTTAGTTTACTATACCTAAGGAAAGTTTCTTGTAATCATAAATTATCAGGATTTAGCTTAGTCAGCAATAGTAAAAGCTCATTAAAATTTGGCTTAATTCCACAGATATTCCATTGGATTATTTTACTCCTCCTTATGTGTTTTCGGTGTTATCACTTTTCTTTGGATTGTTTCCTGTGGTGTTTTTGTTATCTTCCACCTCCATCTCTTCAAGCAAGATGAATTTATCTTTAGTTTCTATCAGGTCCGTTTGTTTAGAGGATTCTTTTGGTTGTGCTATCTGTTTTGTGGGAATTTCCTGCGCGTTGCCTTGGCATTCTTCCTTAAGGATAGCCATATTTTTTTGGTTTTTGGTTATCAGTTTCTCTATATTCCATACTCTTTATATTCTTTGTTTTACGTGTTTGTGAACTTCGTCGAGTATTTAGGTTCTTTTCATGTTTTTTTTTCTGATTATCTTCATGTAGGTTGTTGTCCTGTTATTTGCTTTTAATTCTGTTTCTTCTGTTTTGTAAATTTTGGTTTTGTTCCTTATTGTTGTTCAATTGATTTATGTTCTCTCAGTTTTCTGTTTTGGTAATTTACCATTTTGGGAAGTTTTGCGTGTTTTGTTGTTGGAAAATTTTTCTGTCGGATTTACATTAGTTTTCGTTCAGTGGTTGGTTTTTTTCCGAGTTTACAATTGGTTTCAATGTTTTCAATATTTTTTTTTTAATTCTTGAATTAAGAATGTTAGTTTTTTGTTTTAATGTAATTTATCTGATATTAGATTTTGACATGAAAGTTGGGTAATTTTTGCGTAGGATGTTGCATTGAAGTTTGTTTCGGAGCTTTTACTAGCTTCTGTTTAATTTTCAAAATCCTTTTTTTTTCCAGATTTCATTGTCCGTGGAAGGTTCCCTATAGTTTTGTTTACGATCAGAGCAGTTGGGCACGTGATCTCTTTGTGATTAGAAATATTCTCTCCCCCCACTTTTCACATACCGGCTACCTTGTACATTGATTTTTATCATGTCATTATCACTGGCAACTGAAACATCGAATAGCAATGAATACAATATGGGAACCAGTATAAGGGTGGCCAGAGATAAGGAATAATAACAACGAAAATTGCAATATGAGATCTGGTAAAAAAGCATGCAATGATAACATCAAAAATTGCAATATGAGCACTGGTAAAAATGGTTGCTGAAGACTTTAAGCTTATCAGTCCCAGAAATTCAGACACAGATGTCTTTAATGACACATAACACAGGGGGTAAAGGCGTTGGTTAGATCCAGTGACAGGGCCCAAAGAATTGTAAGTTCAATACCTATTTAAGGCAGTGGAGAACTTGGAGAGATAACTGACATCCATTCGACATGACGCTTGGAAATAGAACAGTCTACGCCAGCGAGCGAAATAAAAGTTTCAGTTCGACATTCCAACCACCTGAAGAAGGCCGAAACATTGTCCTAAATATAGCAAGAAAGATGAGGACAATAGTCCGAATAATGTAAATAGTGTACATAATACCACATCTCGCAAATATAGACAGATACATCGCAATGGCTTTGGGATATACGTATATATACACTTTTGAAACTGTTTCCAAATTTTTGTTTCATGTGGTCATTCTGATGCATGAAAAATAATGATATAAGTATTGGTGTATTTAATGCTATTACTTTTTAATAGTTACTCTTTTTATATCTATATTCTTCTGTTTTTTATGGAATTATTTTTTTTTATAATTTCATCTAGTGTACACAGTGAGAGTTAAGTTCTTCCCACGACACCTTTGGAAGAATTTAAAAGATTTGTTGGGTAGACCTTTACCTTTATGACATGAAATTTGGTCATCCTTAGTAGAGTTTCAGCGTCATGTTTTCTTTTATTTCTCTCATAAGTGTATTATTTCTAATTTTTTTTTTTTTTAAACTCTTTTTAGAATTATCCGAGTAGCTAATATTTTTTTGTATTAAAAAAAGTTGTGAATTTCATTATTAGTTGGAGTTCTGTCTTCGTCTATTAATATTAATTTCAATTTTTTTTTTCTTTCTTTGATTGACTTTCCGTCTCAATTTCTTTGTCTGTATCAATGTGCAGTCTCTTGTTTCTTGTGCTTAATTATAATTATTCAGCAGCCATGCTCCTCACCTACTCTGGATCCCCATGTAGGAGAGATGATCAGGTGGGAAATTCCATTCGCCTCATTCCTCCAGGGCTACATGACTGGTATACAAACGTGGGGAGGGTCCGAGGCAGCTGTTATATCAATGATCGTCTATGCAAATATGGACTTTAATCAAAAAGGTGAAACAGCCATGTCAGATTCCTTTGTTTCCAGTCTGTTATTACCATTAATGACACCGCTTACTAAGTCAGTTTAATGTTTGATATGGTAAATCTGAGCCCATTTTGATTGTTTTGTTAGTCCGAATTAGGGCTTGACATAGCCAGCCAATTGATTAGAGCGGGCCTCTCCAACCGCCTGTCAAGTGAGTTGTCAAAATGTGTTTGAATTTAGAAGTATATATATATATATATATATATATATATATATATATATATATATATATATATATATATATATATATATATATATATATATATATATATATATATATATATATATATATATATAGCCCAACTCCCCCATACCCTCAACCACCAGCACCCCGTCCTCATGCATCACGGGTCGCCGCCCACGGCAAGCAGGTGAAACCCTTGAGGGACATTTACCCTCTGCTTTGAAGCACTCAGTGTATTGTCAAGCCCGACCGATAGAGCGGTTTATAACAGGGCCCATTTTCGGTCCGAAGCCGCATTATATCAGCTTAGATTGGAAATAATGTTAAAAATCATCCCAAAATATGATTGTAATTGAAAATCTGCATATGCGAGTTAAGGTCTAATCCCACCTAGTTTGTACTCTTTCCAAAAAAATAATTTGGGTTAGGCATGAATCCGTGATATTCCCCGGGAATTTGGGTTAAATAGTCGGTTACGCTTACCGATAAAGCCTTGAATGTTACATGGTCTAAGAGAAGGACAATTTTAAGCAGAAGCATAAAGGGCGACTATCGTTTCCAAGATTTCAAAGCATTTAACAAGGAAAGTATATCTGTAACCAGTAATGATCGCTTACGTTCTCCAAATCACATGCCATAAAATGTAAAATTTACCATTGTGTAATAACATTATTTTCTCCCCAGAAAATCGATATCCAGCGGCCTAGCCAAGCAAAAATTGTATCGAAATTTGTTTCTATATTTCCAAGATATATAGTTTAGTGAACTAAATTAAAATAAGAATCCATCTTTAATTTAAAACAAAGCAGAAAATCAAAAAATAAATTATTCGATATCTAATCACGACTTGGTTACCCAGGAATTGAATTGAATCGCTTACTGAGTTCTTCTGTTGTAATAAAGTAAGAAACAAACTTGAAGTAACTAATAAAAGAAAAATCCGAAAATTTCTCGACGATTTTTTTCTTAAAATATGCCATAAGGCGAGTACAATTGAATTTACAGCAAATATATTAATCTCTTTGATTTTACTCTTGAAGAAGGAAAGGATTTGAATACGTGCAAAGTTTCATAAAATGTTCAATGAATGTGAATGTTTTCTCTTGACGCTTGTACGATGTTGGAAAAAACATAGCAAAATTACATAAGAAAGACAAAAAAAAATCTTGCAAGACAGAAGTATTTCCCCTAAAGTGTCACGCGCAGTTATTCAATTTGCAATTGAAAAGACTTATACACAAACGATTTGTTCAAGCCGAAAATATACGCGTCGACGAAAAGAAAGTGTCAATAAAAGAGCAAAATGTCATATTTCCCTTTCAGTTTATCGATGGATTTATTGGATTTTTAAAGCACTTTTTATAAGTTTATTAATTATCTCCTAAAAGCGACATTACGTTTACAGAATATGTTTTCTTTATAAAAGATTAGCATAGATACACGCCATTGCGTGTCGCAGCCACGTAGTCCAGTTGCATTTCCTTTATATTGTCGCGTTACGTACTTGTTTGAGAAATTTGCATCTTTCGTTAAATGTGTATTATTAAAAGGGTAATACTGAAAATAAATAAAGCCTGTTCAATACACTTGAGAATATAATCTCAAAATATACTAACATAATTATAAAATGCAATACAGAGTAATTAATTAATTTTCTAGCTGCTTTTTTATGTTTGACCTTGACCCTCATTAATATCCATTTGTATATTTTAACTTCTAAGGTGTAAAATTTACTAGACATACTTGTTTCAACTAGACTCCCTTCATCTACTTGAGAAGGCATGAACACTAAATTATTTCTTTTACAACACAAAACAATTCTTTTTAATTTGAATGATTTTTTTTAATAATAGCGGCAAAACGAATATATCTACTGAAACTTCTTTTTTTTCTGCCTTGCGATCAATATTAGCTTGAATCTTATTTGATAATTTAGCTCTTCTCGCTTAATAAAATAATATATGTTAGCGGTTTTTTTTAATGCTGAGATATATTTTAGAGATGCCGAAATCAATTAAGTACAAAAATTTAAATATCTGAGAGGTGATTTAATAGACGACAGAATAGGTGACACCGATGCCAAGGTACATTTGAATATCAAAAGATGCTCCCAAAATTACTAAACAAAGTATTAACAGTACCTGTTTATATTTCTGAGATGAGGTATTATGTACACTATTTACTATTGTCCTCATTTTGTCGCCATATTTATCACAACTTTTCGGCTGTGGTATGCTCCGTCCTTC
>OZ038496.1:84592161-84602161 GCA_964036315.1 Acanthosepion esculentum
AAAATTTATTTTGGTGTCTATTCAATTCTGTCATGTCTGTGTATATATACATACATACATATATATATATATATATATATATATATATATATATATATATATATATATGTGTGTGTGTGTGTGTGTGTGTGTGTGTGTGTGTGTGTGTGTATGAGAAAAATTCGAATCTATAAAGGGGCAGAATTACAATCCGAAACAGTAAAGGCACAGGTATTTATTTCGACGATGAGTTTCGCGCGTAAAGTCATTTTCATACTAGCGAATTATCCTCCGAAAATATACCAATCTTCAGGGAGGAAAAAACTGAGAAATAAATCACTCACTATAGGAAAGATATAAATAAGAATGTAACATCGTCGTGTATATAGTCCCTATGAAAGGAAAGAAAAATGGAAAATTGCATATAGATAAGGGAGAATGATTGAAAGAAAGATTAACAGATAAAATGAAAGTGAGAAACACTAACTTCTATATAGAAAAAAAATGGAAACATTAAAATAAATAAAGAATAAAGAAGGAGGGTGCAAAGAAACAAAACAAAAAAGAAAGAAACCCTAAGAACAATATATTAAACAAACAGAAAAAAATAATAAATTAATAAGGAAGAAAAAAAGAAAGAAAGAAAGAAAAGAAAGAAGAAACGTTTAACTACAAAAGAGAAAAAATGAAAAAAAATTCAAATGAATAAGAAAGACAGAAAGAAAGAAAGCGATAAAAAGAAAGAAGGTGAACTATCAAAACGAAAGAAAGACTAACTGCAAAAGAGAAACAAGATGGAAAATATAAATAAATATATAACATCAAAAGTGTCAATAAGAATAAACATCAAATATGAAAGAAAGACTAAATGAAAATGCCAAATAAGTAAGTAAGAAAGTGTTGTGGATTCTTGTATGAAATCCGGTATCAAATAATAACGAATGCCAAGAATGAATATAGGAAATAAATGTATTAACGTAATAATACAAACTGCTAATACAGGTTAGTAGTTCCAGGAATGCGGGGTTAGTAGACAAACATATATATATATATAGATAGTCTTTGGTATTCACGTTTCGCTGTATGACTTCTTACTAAGTCTACGTGCTCGTGACTGTGACTCTTGCACCGTCTGACTGTCCAAACGTTCATCTACCGACCGACTCGATTCTTCTACTACCTATTCGGGTATTCACTGGCAGTAGTATATGTATACCCTGGGTGAGTCCATTTGTGTAAAAACGGGAGACCCCTCAACAGAAAGAAAGAAATGTTAACAAATGGAAAAATCAAGCGATTCTACTTTTATGGATGTTTAACTTCTCCCTCCAACCAGTATAGTGACCAAAAGTAATAAAACAACAGCTCCTAGCCCTAACTCATCCCGGACAAAAATAAATAATTAAAGACCGATAGTAGACGCATTCAGTTGTCGCACCGAAGTGCTTTTCGTTGTCACATGCAATTTATTAGCCATCTTTTTTTTTTTAAATTAATTATACCGTTTTTAAGGCAAAAATTCTATGTAAATTTGTTGGTTGATACCAAACATAGACTATCAATAATACTAGTATCAACAAGAATAAATCGTCAAATAAATGGAATTAGATACCCCCTTCATTTATACTGCACTGATTTTCGTGAAAAGCAAACTCACTCGTAAAAACACATTATTGTAAAATATTACAATGAAATCTCTGGAAACTGTGAATAAAGTAGAATTAAGTGAATATTTTAGTTTATATGATATAATATTCATATAGACATACATACATACATACATACATACAAACAAATACACGCAATACACACATACACATATATATGTGTGTGTGTGTTTGTGTATCTGTATGGGTGTGAGTGTGTATGCTTATGTGGGTGTCTGTGTTCATACGTGTGGATGTGGCTGTGTCTGTGGAATTGATCATTTTAAAATACATAATATCCTTAACCAGCCTAACACATGGCTGAAATCTAATTTAAATAAAGAATTTAGTCTTTTGACAGACAAAATTAAGCTTTAAAAATATCCGCTTAATTTATGAAAATATACAGTTTTGGGGAATCGTTGGTAAATCGTTGCCAGTGTTTTAATTGGTGAGATTAAATTCGATTGTAGCAGCTGCTATTTTCCAAATATGTTCATTTTTTTCCTATTAATATGAAGAGACAAGTGAAATGTCTGTCCATTGTTATTTATAAATTCAGTTTTTCTTCGAGATCGTATTTCGTTTATATATGTCTCCTAAAATTTAAAACGAAGTAGAAGCAAAAAAAGAAAATCTTTTGTAATCTTAAGGTAAGTAATCTTTGAAGTAAGAGTTAAAAATATCTTTTGCGATATCAATGCAAAAATAATTTTCACTTCCGAAGAGCAAATAATAGATATGTATTGCTTCAGAATCTTCTGCGTGCCAACTCGTTTCACTGAACTTTTTCATTTTTTCGTTAAAAATGAAATAAAGATTTTCGATAGATTTTTATTTTGTTTAAGTGGGATTTATTTTATGTGAATCGTTTAGTACAATGTGATTATAAAATGTAGCAATTTATGTATCATCTGGTAGAAACATATACAACGAATAGTCATTGTAATATTACACGTTTCTTTATAAGAAAACATTCGACATTCATGACCGAGCAGCTTGTGCGAGTATCGGTTGAAATTTATAAAGATTTCCCTTTAAACAATTTCTCATGAGAATAAATAACACTATATACATTATTCGGACTATTGTCCTTATCGTTGTCGCCATATTTATTACAACGTTTCGGCCGTTGTGCGCTCCAGCCTTCTTCAGGTGGTTGGAATGTTGAACTGAACCCTTTATTTCGCTCACTGGGCTACACTGTTCTACTTTCACGTGCCATGTTTAATGGATGTCAATTATCAGTTATCTCCTGTTAATTCCCCTCTCCAATTCTCCACTGATTTAACAGGGTATTAAACTCACACTCTTTGGGTCCTGTCACTGGATCTAACCAACGCCTTTATCCACTGTGTTATGTGTCCTTGTGGACATCCATTAAACATGGCACGTGGAACTAGAACAGTCTACCCCAGTGAGTGAATAAAGGGATCAGTTCGACATTCCAACCACCTGAAGAAGGCCGGAGCGTACAACGGCCGAAACTTTGTAATAAATATAGCGACAAAAATGAGGACAATATTCCGAATAATGTCAATAGTTTACATAATACCTCATCTCAGAAATATAGACAGATACTGCTGGGCCAAAACGTCGTAATAAATATGGCGTCAAAGTTGAGGACAATATTCCGAATAATGTCAATAGTGTACATAATACCTCATCTCAGAAATATAGATAAATACTGAAGGGCCGAAACGTTGTAATAAATATGGCGACAAAGTTGAGGACAATATTCCGAATAATGTCAATAGTGTACATAATACCTCATCTCAGAAATATAGACAAATACTGAAGGGCCGAAACGTTGTAATAAATATGGCGACAAAGTTGAGGACAATATTCCGAATAATGTCAATAGTGTACATAATACCTCATCTCAGAAATATAGACAGATACTAAAAGGCCGAAACGTTGTAATAAATATGGCGTCAAAGATGAGGACAATATTCCGAATAATATCAATAGTGTACATAATACCTCATCTCAGAAATATAGACAGATACTGGAGAATAAATAAATTCAATCGCTGTGAATTCTATTTCCAGTATTAATGTTGCTTTCCTTCTTAAACATTTATTTGAAGTGCTGTGGAATGGCGACAGGATTATGTCTAATTTTCTAATCCAGTTACATGCTATATCCACTTTATTCGTTGCCAATATTGATAATTCTAATGGTTTCGGTAATTTGGTATAAATCTTTGTTCATGATCATGTAGGACGAGCCGAAAAGATTCGATGAAGTGTGATCTACACGAAAACTCTGTGCTTCACTCGCTCTAAGCCATTTTAATCGTTTATCTTAGTAACCGCTTGTATAGAGAAGACTTTACCGATACTCTTGTTTCTGATTGGGTCTTGTTAATATGCATGGCATCTATATGAAAGTCTTGATCTGCCGAGGCTATTTACGCACATGACTTGAATTAATGTTTTGGTTATGTAACTATTTGCTATATTAGGCGAAACTACATTTACCGCAGCATATTCTATGTTCAATTTCCTTATCTTCTAGGCTTTATTTGTTATAAATTATCCATAAACCAAACTGAACAATGAATAGAGGTTTTTTTTTATTATTTTGAGAATTAGAAAGGCTGTCGCAATGGTAGTCAACGATCATTTATTAACCTAACATCCAAAGAAAAGTGCACAGGTTTCCAGTATTATTATGGTACATTCGCATGTACGCAACATATATATTGAAACACTTATCCTATATGTATTCTAGCGAATAAATACAATCTTCATAATGCATAGGCTACATTTTGTGGGAAATTAATGAATCTCTCCAACAGAACAAGATACACTCTGTTAGCATTTTAGAGAGGAAGACTTATTCCATAACCAGGAAGAAACCATTGTGACTCCCTCTCGCCGCAAAATAAAATTGCTGTAGTGAGTGAATGAGGTATTAAATGAAAATAAACACATGTAGGATAGATTATGTATGACCCTAGACATCAAGTAGTTTAGAATATCAGTCAGTTATGTGCCATGCGTAATACACTCTTAGGCGATCATGTATCTGTCGATACATGACTGACCTGAGGTAGATTTGTCCCCGCAGTAGGTTGCAATTTCTTTCTGCGGTAGACCAGTTGACATCCAAGGCTACAGAACCCGATCTGTTCTTTTATTTACTCATAGATTGGGAGGGGGGAGAAAAGAAGAGGATTCATGCCTTTCCCAAGGGTCAGTCAGTTATGTGTCATTCGTGATACACGCTTAGGCGATGATGCATCTTTAGATTCTTGACTGACGAGGCAGATTTTTCTTTCCTGCAGTATGTTGCAATTTCTTTCTGCAGTAGATCAGTTGCCATCCAATGCTATAGAACCCGGTCTGTTCTGCTATTTACCCATAGTTGCAAGCGGAGAGGAAGAGGATTTATACCTTTCTCAATGGTCTGTCAGTTATCTGTCATTCGTTATACACGTTTAGACGATGATGCATCTTTAGATACATGACTGACGAGGCAGATTTTTTTTCCTGCAGTAGGTTGCAATTTCTTTCTGTGGTAGACCAGTCGCCAACCAACGTTATAGAAACCGGTATCTCCTGCTATTTACCCATATCATAGAAGAAGAGGATTCATATCTTTCCCTTAAAAGAATGTAATGGATTCGACTGAAATTCGAACACGGCTCTCCGATTCCTCAATCCATTACTCCACCGTCCCCCCTAAGAATGTAGTGATCGAAAAAGCATCATGTCGGGAACCTTTTCCATAAGGAAGCGGTTTATGGGAAGAAGCTCGGTGAGTCAAACTTCTTTCTTACAAATGGAATATGAAAGGGATAAGGATTATTCAAACCTGTGCCTGTGCCATGACGGATTCTCGCTGTAAAAATCTGAATTGGAGGAACTAAAGAATGTAGCTTGTAAGAACATTTGCATTAGATAAAGCGATAGATTAACGACAGGCATACAGCATTTTGTCAAAGAGAAAGTGACTTCAAAGCTGAAAATAAAAATAAAAAACCTGAAAAACACTGTAATTGCACAGCAAGCCGAACTCTTGAGATTCCAATCATTGACAAATTAAATTACTCGCTAAGCTGTTGATGGGTTATGTTTTATAAAGGTCTCTAGTTAAATGTTTCGCAGCGGTGAAATTTTCTGGGCTTCATATAAAACTGGAGTACACTAAACGATATCGGGTATTGTGGGTGCACCACCGACAGTTTAGGAGGATTAAACTTTGATATACTTCATCATAAATGTCATTATAATTTCCTTAAGATGAGTTCATTCTGAAAACACGCATGTTAACGATAATGCATCTCACATCTTTTATATCAATTGGAGAGAGGATAATCTAAATTTTTTATTGTTAAAATATTATGGGGACAGACAATCACTCATATTATTCTAATTCTTTAGAATACACAATATTCGACACGTCTTATTCTTTATGTACCGTGTCCGCTCAAGACGTAGGTGTTCACCGCGCTCCTTTGTAATTCTCAATAGATTTCGTCTTTTTGTTATTTCTCCGAAACAGTGGTCTGTCATTCATTTACCCAAGCTCACTAAGAATGTTATTTACTTCTGTCCCTCTTGTCTTCAATGTGTCCAGTGAGTATCAGATTTTCTAAGCCTTCTTTTCTCATTATGTTCTCTTTACATGTCAATTGTTTCGTCTTGATGTCAAGTATAAGTTTCTTTTTGTTCCTATTCTCTCTAAAAAAAACTTCATAGTCGACCTATTGTATCTTCAGCATTCTTCTTTAGAACGACATTGATGTTGCTACTAAGTATTTATCCTAAAATTTGAAGATTTTTAAATAGACTAATATTTGAGGAAATATTTAATATCCGGATCTATTTGTTCAAACAGTCTCTGGTACTATCAATAAATGTTAGGTGTGTCATTATATTAGCTATCTGTCATTTTCCTGTAACCATCTCGAAAATTCTGATAGAATCTATTCCTACAACTTAAAGGAGTTAATATTCATTATCCTATCAAAGTCTGAGAGTATGACTGGAATTTTCCTCATTGTGGTGCCACTCATCCAGACTTCGTTAGAAAGACATGCAGATACAACTAACGATCGTATGGCAATTAATTATACTTAACTAATGTTACTATCAACGCAAACACTGTTTAATTTCAACTGTGAGAGTCTGAAAAGAGGTCATAGAATATTTAAAAACTGATGCAAAAGAAAAAGATATCAACAGAAAGAAAACTGTCTGGAGAATTCCAACGTTACCTGAGAATAGTAAAGAGGATTGAACTGTAGGAATATACATAAAATAAATTTTAAATAAAAAAAAAACAGAACCTTAACAACAACATTGACTAAAGGCAGGAACGCTCGGGAATATGACACTTATCTTGTATTAATTCCTCCTTATGTTTGTACTGAGTCAAAGAAAATGGCGTTCTGTAGAGATTTGATACCGATGGAAAGATTATATCTTTTTTATCTGCTGTTTCCCTTCAGAAATTGGGTGATCAACTACAACTTCCTAACGTTTTAATCATCCTGGGTAAGACATTAAACTTCATCCACATCCTGGGTAAGACGATAAACTATATCCAGCAGCAAGGCCTCTGATCAGGAGGTTTTGAGGTGCGTGCAACCATCTGTTAATTGCTGGTGTCCCCATGTCCACCATGACACCAGGCTGGTAGCACCTGTTAGAGTCCCAGCTATGGGCAAATAGTTAACTATTATCAGCAATACTTTTTTGAAATAATTATTACCAGGAATACAATTTGGAAAGAAAAATATTACAGAAACAGATTTTTGAAAAAACAAAATATTACCAGCAATAAAAAATGTCGGCGTTAAATAACTCATTGAGGTTGATATGCCGTAAAACAAAATAAACCAAACCAATCTAAACCAAAGAATGCATATCAACCGCGCAAACATTGTTATTAAAGACCACAAACCAAAAAAGTGCCGCTTTATTAATATGGCAGTCCCTGCAGACTGCAATGTATCTTTGAATTTTTGAAGATATTCAAAAAGCTGTCAAAATACAAGGACCTTGCAATCGAAATCACAAAAATGTGTCACATGGGAACATCAACAATCCCTGTTGTAGTTGAAACCCTAGGATTGGATGGAAAAGATTCCAGTAGACTAATTGAAGGGATTCCTGGAAGCCCATGCCTCAAAGAAATGCAAAAAAATGTTCTCACAAGTACAGCCCACATGTTACGAAGGGATTTATCTAAGTTACATTTATTTTTTGTCAGTGGAAAGTGTCATAATGCAATTTCTAACCTAAGGTCTCTGGGCGGGACCCGGAAAGAAATGTGTATACGCCAGAAATCAAAGGAAATAAAAACAATAATAATAATAATGATAATATAATAATAATAATAATAATAATAATAATAATAATAATAATAATAATAATAATAATAATCTGTACCCGTCAATGTTTACGTCGTGCGGGGTTAAAAGCTGAAATCAAAGGTTTGTTCTTACAGTACAGGACCAATGCTTGCCAACTAGAAATTACTACGCACACACACAGAAAAATGTGTTAGTCCAAAATGCAAATTCTCTGATAAAAACCCTTGTATCAAGCTGCATCGTATGGACAGCTATATATAAAATCCGGCCAGACAGATTTGGCCAATATCAGCGTTGGAACATTTGGAACATTTACGGAAAGGAAACTGCAAGAAATTGGTATGAATACCATTTAAACCCAGTAACAGACACAGGGCCTGGAATAATTTTATTGGATTTTACAATAAACACAGGTAGAGGAGGCAAAACTAATCGCTCAGACATAGTGATCAGAGAAAAAAAACAAGAAAAAAAAACAGAATCTGCTTTATTCTTGAAATAATTTTTGAGTGTAATATATCTTTGGGGATCTTCCCCAAAAATATAAAATCTCAAATATTTGTCACGTGTGGACATCAACAATTACAGTTATACTTGGAGTCATCACTTTGATTTGAAATTAGACTCATTGAAGTGATAACTAGTAGCCCAAGCTTTAAAGAAATACAAAAATGTACACACTAGTACAGCTCACAATTGACCAAGGACATTATTTATGTACAATGTGTGTGCTCTTATCATTTCTTCAAAATAAAGCTCATTGAAAAATGTCAAGACGGCGTTTCTGGCTGTAGTTCTCCGGTGGGAGCCCAGAAAACAGGCATATACACCAGAAATCGAAGGAGATAAACTACTGAGAGATGGTATCAGCACCAACCAGATACAGTTACACACAATGACGATGTAACTATCCTCTGGGACAGGCCAATTCGAACTGACAGGGAAATAACAGCCAGCAGACCTGACATTATCATAAAAGACGAGAAATTCAGGAAGTATATGCTTATTGATATAGGAGTACCATCTGAGAGAAAGATATCCATGTAAATTATCGAGAAAATGTGAAAATACAAGGATCTGGAGATCGTGATTAACAGGACGCAGGAAATGAAGACTGAGGCTGTACCAGTAGTAATAGGAGCTCTGGGCCTCGTGAGAAAAGGAATGGGCAATTTTATTAACAGTGTCTCAGGTAACAACAACAGAAGTTGCCCAGAACATCCCAAATACTAAGAAAAGTGCTATAATTTAAATGACAATTCTCCTACAGGGCCTAAGGCCCATAGTTTGGCTCGGGTCCACATGATACAAAACAGGTAACATAATATAGAAACATAATAATAATAACAGTAATAATAAAATATCTACAAACACATGTGAGAATTTTACGGATTTCCTATTTTCATTTTTAGAAGAATTTTAATTCTTATGTTAACGAATGAATAAGCACCATAAATATCTTGAAAAAATTCAGTGATCGAATCGTAAAAGAGTCGAATATAATATCCTTAATATAATGTTGCAATAACAATCATAAATATTAATTCTATTTTTTATTTAAAGTATTAAGTAGGTACGAATTAAAATATTTTTCATGGATAAGTTTTTTACATTTCACTGAAAATAACTTTAAACACTTCAATAAACACTTCTTTCATTTTCTCAATGAAACCAAATAGCATATTTGATAAGTTTTTCCACATTTTCACTCGATTAAAATCATGTCCTCATTCATAATGGGGGCCAATGGATTAAAAACACTAATGACAATTTTGATATCACCAAGGGATCTTTAGACTCTGCAGAGTCTTCTGATCTTGTCGGTCTATTTATGATATACAATCTAACCGCGCAGTCTGAATTGGAGATTAAGGACATCGGGCTATACAGGGATGATGGGCTCATGGTAGTGAGGAGCTCCACAAATTTTAAAATAGATAAAATTAGAAAGATAATATATAGTGAATTCAGGAAACTAAATTTAAAAACTACACTCAATACTAAATTAAAACGGGTAAATTCCTCAACGTAACTCTAGACTTAATGA
>OZ038496.1:84607161-84724661 GCA_964036315.1 Acanthosepion esculentum
ATTAAATCAGTTACGAAAAAAGAACTAAACAAAATGAACACAAAACGATCAGCTTCAAAAAAGTACTACTAACTGGAAAAACAGAATGAAAAAAACAATGTTAACAACAAATACTTTTTCACACCCAACCCAGTTTCCTGAAATATTGAGACTGTTCATACTACTTGGCTGGGGTTGTTGTTGCCCTTGTTTTGTTAACCCGTTACTTTGGAAACCATACATTGATCCGATTTTAAGTTCAAATAAAAAAACTCAAAAGTGTTTAACAACGAGAAGTCAACTGCACAGAGTCCAAAATGAGGTGAAAAGCTTAGATGTCCTGGGCCGCCTAGTGCAGGCGAGACATTCAACTTAAAAAATCCCAAAATCCGTATCACCTGTGAGTTAATCGTTGTTTTTACAAAGTTTGAATCCCAAATCAAAAATCGGGCTCCGGTATGACACAATGACGTAAATTGAAAAATCGGATCTGGGATGCGGCCTGTGAGAAAGAACAAAGTTTAAAGTGGGAAATGGACTGCTGAGGGCATGGTGAACACGGAAGTCTGTATCGATTTTTGAGTCACGACGGGGTAACACGACTTTCTATGCAAGACACCTCTAACTGGGCCGCTTAGAAATTTCTGGTTGAATTGTAAAGAACGCCCGAAATTTTAGAATGTAATCCGCCCAAATAACGGAGTACCAGCCGATTTACCAATTTTTTGAAAGCCTGAGTCCAAATTGAAAATCTGTCTCCGTTACGAATTGACGCCGTAAATGTCGGAAGTTTAATCGACATTTGACATTAATTGCAGCATGGGCGTGAAAAGAAGTCAAAAACTGACAGCTGATGGCACGGTCGAACCGGAGTTTTTATCGATTTTTTGCTGCACGAATGGGTCTCGAAAGCCTTTTTGAAAGGGCCCGTAATCTGGTCGGGGTCATTCATTTCTGTACATATGGCATGGTGATGTGAGGAGAGACAATTGATGCTTGTAACTATACATTAATTGGCGGCGAATTCAATGCTTCACAGTAATGCGATAAAGGGGAGCGAGTGCTTATCCCAAGGATGCATTTGTATCCATCAGATGCCGATGTACCCTTCACTTTCAGAAGATCCCCATTCCCATTCGCACCCTGTTTTGCTATGAGAATTAATAAGGCCCAAGGACAAACGCTGTGTGTCACTGGTGTACACTTAGAGGAGAGTGCTTCTCACATGGCCAACTTTACGTAGCCTGAACTCGAGTCGGCAGGCACGAGGATGTGTTCCTTTATCCACCCTCGCAAAAAGCTAAAAATGTGATCTACACTGAATTCCTCAGCCAGTGATACGTAAACTCCATTCCATTTTTCCTTTCCATGCAAGAAAATTGAGGTCCCTGCACTTTCCCATCCGTACTTACTGCAAATGCTATTCTACATATATGCTAATTTATTGGTTGCAATAGAAAATCTAACATCACAGATTGCAGTGTGGATTTCAACAATAGACTCTTTAAATTCCTATTGAGGAAACCCCCAAACCGGTCGTTAATCACATCCTGCAAAGTTGTAACCAATTGTATTGAAAAAACTGAAGAGATGCCTTTTAATTGTCAGAGAAGTCGAGCGCGTCCACGCAAATCAGTACTCATTTTACCGTTTAGCGTTTTACATTAATTTTAAATCACACTATGCCTCCATTTTTTTTAATTTACAAAAAAGCCTACATATTTGGCTGCTGTAAGATTTTGCCAGTAATTTTAACTGTAATGTAAATCGAATATATCTTCCATCTTCCTATAATATTAGCTGAACCTATCTCTCTACCTATCTCTCTCTCTCCCTCTCGCTAAATTTAAGTTACGCATTTGCCTTTCTTCTACTTTACTGTATACATTTACAATACACCTACATTCCTGTTCCTTTCTTTTCTTTTCTTCCTCTTTCTTTTTTTCTTTTTCTTTCTTCTACATACACCCTTCCTTTCTATTACACTCAATGACATTTTTTTTCGGGAGTCACGCGCCTGTTAATTTATTTTTGTAAAATAATTATGTAGCGTTCTTTGTGGATTTTTTAAAATAAAGCCTTAAGTTGGTAATTTTTTAAAATATCGCCCGAAGAGGCCTTCACGTCGAAACCAAGATCGCATATTTTAATTGATCTTCTGATTTTTAATATATATATATATATATATATATATATATATATATATATATATATATATATATATATATACTCTAAGGCAAAAGCGAATATTTTCAAACATTACCTACTAAATAATTTTGATTTCTATCAGATACATCTAATCTGATTTGCTCCGAAACTGTCTTGTGCTGTGAAAGATTTTGCGGTTCAGAAGACTACTAAAATGGTAGGCCTGATAACAAAATAAATCTCCATAAATGCTATGGCTATTTCATTTGATCAATTCAGAAAGATAGAAACGACCGTTGTTTTCTATAGTCGGTTCTCGTTTCGTCCTATTTATAGTTGTACGCTTGCCCGTGTATACAGTATAACGTTCAAAACACACTTGGAAAAGGTATGAATCTAACTTCTTTCCTCACCTATAATGGTACAGCAGGACAGACTGTATCCTATAGCCTCGGGTGGCAATGTCTAGAAGAATCACAAATCTGAATTCAAGACTTCCAAATATAGGGTTAAATATTCTCACAAATCCGCAATTAGACCAAGCGTGGTGGTACGGCTACCCTCCTCAATATACGGTCAATTGGGAGTGCTTCCACCAAGGAGTGGGAAGACCGTAGATATTGAGGTATTCCAATGTAATTTCATCTGTGGTATATTTCTTATTTACGAGGTAATATCACATGTGCTAATTAATTAATTATTTATTCACAGTTTTTTATAAAGATTTTACACCAAATACAAGGTCCTTGAGCCTCACAATGTTAAGTGTTCTTGAACACGAAAGGAGGAGGTAAGAAGTTTAGTTTAGGATGATATTTAAGAAAGATCGAAAGGCACCTCTCTGGAGATTGTTCCACAAATTGGAACAGTCCTCTGAATCATGAAATAGGAAGGAAATCGGTATGATTTGTTCCAATGAATATATCATGGCGGAATTTATCTGTGAAGATCAGAGCTGGTGGAACTAATTAATGTAGTTCCTCAGAACATTCGGTTCGTATTTGTTTTATCTTTTTAACGTATGAGATTAATTTAAAATCTATACTTATAACGACTGATTTGTAATTTTAGTGAATTTACTTATACAACGTTGACTATATATTTGAATTGTCATGCCCATAAAGAAATACATAATGAAATAAAAAAAACAATTATACTGTCACAGTATTGTGTCAATAAGAAATTTAAAAAATAATTATAGTGTCAAAAATAATTATAATATAATAATTATGACAATTAAAATTATCATTAATTCCATATTTCTAAACCAGTGTTTATCGATCCCAATTTCCTCCTCAACATACACAAGTACGTGACATTCTGACTATCGGATTAGTCAACACAAACAGGCCTTTAACAAGTACGTCAAAGAAAATGTCGACTTCTTTTACTTTCTCAGGCCATAATGTTAACATTTATCTTTTAATACTCAACAATAATTCGAGGTAAAAAAAAACATATGTCCTGCATTACCTCCTTTGCATAATGATAGATTAACCTCTTCCTGATCTATTAAAATTATTTTGTACATTGAATTGAGAGAATCTAATTTGCCACCATGATGTTGATATGATTTCTTTCGTTAATTATAAATTAAGCTTGATTGAATCAACCTTAAATAGCGGTAAATAAAGTGGAATTGTGAGTGACGGAGTAAAGTAATAACACCTGCATTAAACGATGCCTTTTAGGTGTCATGTTAATTTTCGGTAATAAGTAATAGTTCTCACAGAAGATATGCATTTATAAAGTTATATTTTTAATATTTTGCTTGTACTCCATTTTGACAAATGGACCCTCGTTCTTCCAGCCAGATTAGGAAAAACTAGTGATATTCCACCATCACCGATTGGACACAAACTATCACCAGTCTCGATTAATGTATGTCTCCTCTCGGAGACTTCGTGCCTTGAGAGACTATTGGACCTTAATGTCACACCTGACCTCAAGTGGAACTTGGACATACGATCCATCGGAAAAGATGAAGGCAACATTTTCGGCTCCCTGATACCTCATACTATCCTCTAACTTTACAAGAGTCATATCAGGACTAAAATAGAGTACGGTTATCAAACGTTAGCGGGAACTGCCCAGTTTCCAGTCTCCAGTCTTGCAAAAGTGTCTCAGAGTCCTTGTAGGTGATAAATTATTTTTCAAATACCAACCTCTTTCTCATAGCCGGGATGTGGAAAGACTCTCGCTGCTCTATCGCAACGACTATGGAAAGAGCTCTGGCGAACTATATTCTTTGTTTTCACCAATTCTAATCTTCACGGCTAGGAAGCGTTTCATTCTGTGTTCCACTGGTAAAAAGTAAGTACCACTCGAACTGCTTCTTCGCGAGAATCACTCCTCTTTCGAGCCCATTTACAAGAGGATGTTTCCTCGATCAGTACAATCTTTACGTGTTCATGTCTAGGGTTAACCGTTACCATTCCCTCCTATCGGCATAAACTACCTCGTAATGTAAGCCTCAACGATTAGTGGTTCTGGGCTTTGCACAATGTTTGCATTGCTGTAAAAAGAAAAGAAGAAAATACTGAACTGAAAGTCCATTTATAAAAATTATTCTCAAAATGATGTCGCTCGTGAGTCTATCTCGGAACACATATTAAATGTTTGAATCTCCAGAAGAAAATTTCCGAATCATTCATTTTCGTTTCCAACAGTTTAAAGTGTGTCTCAAGTGCTAATTTGATAATTGTTGCTGATTCAAGTAAAGTGTATTGTTGCATAGCCCACTCGTGCTGGGGATATCTTGGGCGACGGCGTCGATTCGATAATAAAGTCGCATTCTTCTCTCGCAGCCGGTGATCGTTAGTCGTTTTGAGTCTAGAGATAAAAAAAAGAAAAAACTTCAACAAAAGGAATTTTAAACAACTATTTTATTAACGTTTATGTCGACATATTCTATCCAACCAGTAGGATCGCCCCCTTAGTGAGGAGCCATTTATGACACGAAAGGAAACACGTCTACGTTGTTCGACGGTTAAGAATCAACTCTCTGAAAAACCTTTCTCTATCGATCGTTCTCACGTTAGATAAGCCAATCAAAACCGACTTCATTATTTTGTCTTCAATCTGATCCCTAAGATAAAATTTAGGAAGTTAGAGCAGAGATAAACTTCCTCCTACAATAATAGTCTGCTATACTATTATTTAGCAGTATCCAGATATTATCTAATAGTAATATTACTCATTTCCTTATTTGAAACAGTGTGATTTCATTGACCGAGCAGCAAATTCTAGTCAAGATATGCTACTTTTCGCTAACTGAACTGGCCATCTGGGATCAAAGTGAAGTATCTGTCTTGGCGTGGACATTATATTTGATCACTCAATTGCGTCTCTGTCTTCGCAGAGAGCGCAATTCATTTGTATCTTTATCTGTGGACAGAGTGCAATTGAAAATATTATTGAGAGAAGCCCAGCCTCGTTGAAATGATATAGGAGGCTGTACCTCCCTCATTGCACTAAAAAGGGAGGAACGGTAGCAATATCGATATCAGTAAAACCAACGGGCTCACCACATTAAAATGAGTACGTGGGACGGTAAATAAATACTAAATGTGGTATCTGCCCTCGGGCGAAAAAAAAAACCACACTTATCTCTCAATTGTGTCTTCAGGACAGAACACAACAAATAAATGAGGGATGCCTTGTCCCGGGGATTCCAACCGTGCTGCGGTAGCTCCCTCATTATACTAATGTTGGCGAGTCGGTGGAATATTGACGCCAGCGCTACGTTGGCGTTGATATTCCACCGACTAATTACTCAAACTCGTTAAGCATTTTACGCGTTAATATTTCTCCGTCCTGTGTGTATCAGATTTTCCAAACACTACTTACGTATCCCAGAAATCTGAACTGCCTGTTTTTGAAGCTAAGTATAAGTTACCATTTTGTTTCCATTTTTTTAATACTTCGTATCCGTGGGATTTTCGGCTTACTTGATGAGCTTCAGTAAATGGATGGTAGAACAGGGTTTGTGAGAAATAACAAAAAGGTAAACCTTAAGAGCTACAAGGAACAGGAAGTTGTGGAGGGATAAGATCGCCTGCATTTTGAAGTGACAGAAAGAAGAATAACGTGGAAATAAATGGGAAGCGTTTTGACTGAGGGCGGTATGCGCGACACTGAGATCCGTAGAAGTATTGTGATGGCCAAGGACGAATTCCAAAAGCTGGGCAGAGTATTGCGAGACAGGAGGATTTCTTTGGTATCAAAGAAAAGAATACTGAGCCGTTACGTGACATCTGACCTTCTTTACGGAGCGAATGTTGGACGATTTCCCCAAAGATGAAGAAAAGTACTAGAGGCGACGGAGATGTGTTTCTACAGAAGGATGCTGATAACATGGATCAAGCATGTGAACAACGATGAGATCTTAGAGAGGATACAAACAATGAGAAGGCTTATATTTAACATCAGGTAGAGGCAGCTGAAGTTTCTGGGACACATCATGAGGAAGGAGGGTTGGAAAAGGGAGAGAGAGACAAGGGAAAACAACGCATGGCATATCTAACAGGCTTAAGCAAACGGGTGACAGAACGTGTCTGGGGGAGGTATTAGAGGGAAGGAACTTGTTGTTAGCTGCAAGGAATAGAGGGAGGTGGAGAGCCATTATCGCGTACACCCTGAAAGGACATGGCACATAACAAGAAAGAAGAGGAAAATAAAATATGTTTGCAACATAAATTATTCTGTTTAAAATATAGAATTTTGCACGATGTCATATTAAATTTGATTAATTAAATTAAAGACGTTGGCGTATCAGCGACAAATTTGTGAAATTAATACAAATTCATTTTATGTCTATTTTTCATTGATTTTTCGGCATATCTAGTAGGTAGAACAATATTCGGAAAATGTAAATGCAAAGATAACGTAATTATTATAAATAATGTATATATATATATATATATATATATATCCTATATACACACACAAATATATATATATATATATATATATATATATATATATATATATATATATATATATATATATATATATATATATATATATATATAGGATGTATCAAAAATAATTTTACTAACGTTGAGGTCCGGTTTCTATCACCAAAAGTAGGACAAACTTCCATACTGATATATGTCTGCAAGTCTTATGTTTTTAAGTTATTAATTTTAAACAGAGCTTACAGTAGATGGCGCTGTGTTGCCATGTCGACAGCGTCTGTCCAGAAAATTAGCAATTCAAAAGCAAAGGACTTGTTGACATATCAGAGACAATCTACTGTAAACACTAGCTTAAAAATTTATTTAGTAACTTATAAGGTGTTGGACCTCCATTAGCTTCTAATTATTCTAATTATCTTACCTGAAGATAAATGATGACTTAATTAGTTGGAAAATTAAGGTAAAGAATTAAATTGCTTGTAAACCGGGTTGATATTTACATGGAAATGCCAAAATTGAAAGAAAGAAATCTATTTTTCAAGGTGTTCACATTATTTAGTTTGGTTTGGTTTGGTTTGTTTTACCTCATATCAACCCCGATGGTTTTTAATCATTATATTGAGGTTTTTGGTTCTTGTTTTTGAAACATGAGAACTCTTATGTAGTGAAGGAATCATATTTATAAAAAGATAATTATAATATATATATATATATATATATATATATATATATATATATATATATATATATATATATAGATAGATAGATAGATAGATAGATAGATAGATAGAGAGATAGAGAGAAAGAGAGAGAGAAAGGATTAAATCTGTCATTTCCATACAGGAAAAAGGCTAAAGTATTACCTGTACTGCCGCTTGAAATTCATAACCTCTCCTTATTATTTTTTTTTCAGAAAGGATATAGACTTCATAATTCATTTTTATAGCAATGCTCAATGATGGGACTTTCCTTTTGTAGCGGAAACAAGGACTTGTGCTATTTAATCAAACGTGCCCGCTATGATTTAAAAATTAAAATTCAATGATCTGAAAGATCAAATGCAAAGACAACCCAAAACGAAGAATTCAAATTAAAATATTCTAAAACATATTCTTGGCAAATTAACAATACAAATCAGGAATGGAAATGCAAATTGTTAAAGTTGAATAAAGTTCCGTAGATAACATATATAAGCAGATTCGGAACTCGAAATCTAATAATGAAATAGTGATCAAAGTAGATTAGACAAAAAAGTTTATATAACGCCTCTGACGAGAAGACCGTAACGATTAGTGATTTACACAATGTCAGTATTTGTATACACAAAAGTAGGTTGATAGGATTATATTGTTGCAAGATGTAGACGAAGTGAAATATATCAGAAGGCAAAATTAATTAAGATGAAGGTTATGCGTGCTTTTAGCGTCCGTATCCCACAAAATATACGTTATACACACAATTTTAGAACAAATTGCATCGCAAGAAACTATTGTTGTTATAGATTTAACATTAACGAAATTTTTAACAATAAAATATACATGTAACGACAATTACAATGTTTGTTGTTGTGATAATTAAGTCAATGTCATTAGGAATGTTTGTGTAGAAATGTTGTTAAGAAATGTTGGTACCTCTTTGATTGTTAAGAAATTTAAAATGATTTGGTTTCTGCAAGGAAAAAGAAATTATATGTGTTCGTTCATTTATTAGTGTGTACGTGTGTAATTTACAAGTAAGAATAAATGTTGTCAAGAGTTGCTTGCCTTTGTCTGTTGGCTAAGTTGGTGAATATACTATTACTTTTTAGAAGTGAAATTGTTTCACTTTTCAAGTCAACAGTAGATATTGGTTAACACTTGGACAATGGTTGATGAAAGTTTATTGAGTTTATTCCGATTTCAATGTGGTGAGTGAGTCAGTGAATTGTCATGCGTGGAGTTTGGGAGCATCTCGTTGAAATCCGGTGGTTGACAATATTTATTTCTGTAAAAATTACAGAAAATGTGGCACAAAGGCTAAGAATGGGTGATGGGGATAGGACGGTCATCATTTGTCTTAATTTTTAAACTTAGGTAGCCACAACCACTGACACAATCATACAAAATAATATTCCTACCGCCAAAACACCACATTCATACGTACCATTCTTATTAAATCCACCAAAATACCTCCTTGTCTCAATGAAAATCCTAAATAGTCCCCATATGTACGAATCGTTGTCTGTGAGGGGAGGAGAATAAAAACAACAAGTTAAAAAATCCCCAATTATTATATACAATATGCTTATAAACTATTTACAAGAAACTAAACAAAATCATGTAAGAAATAAAAAAACCCACAAACCTTAAATGTGGCAGAAATATCGGTTAACTGGACGAAATCGATGCGGGACTATAAAAATATCGAAAACATTCATCCATCCCAAGCACTCACACAGACACACACTCATTCTGACACGACAAGTACGAAAAGCACACACGCGAAACGAAAGGCGCACCACATCCACCAGAGAACTGACATCACTGACCACTTAACGAGGGAAGGGATGGGGAGTTAAAACTAAAGGAAAAAGGGACAGAAATAAATGGGGCTAATGAGCAAAGACACCCTAACTAAGTTTAATGGAAATGAAAAGAAAAACTAAAGAATCAAATACAAAGAAACTACGCTAGCCTATATCCAGAGATGGGTTGATCAAGTTCAACCCAAGAAAACAATATCCTGATGACTAACCGGCATCAAAATGCCACTCCAGCTCAGCTCCTTTTACTCGGCACAAGCGCGCAAGATTCACCTTTTGCCAAATTCTGATGAGGCGAGCCGCCGCCATTCCGTTCTAATCTTGACTTTAAGTTCGTGCTTAAAGAACAAGAACAGTTGGGAAGAATTGAACTTCTCGCGATCATAGAATTCCTTCTGACGCGTCCTCCAAATCACGACTTTCATAACACCTAGTAAGCAAAAGAAAACATATTGTTCAGCCTTCGTCATCTGCGGGACCACATTGCTACAAACAGAACTGGCCTCAAGCACAAAGAACTTTCCCTGCAGCATGCGGACCATGAGGCCTTCAACAAACCTGCACAACGGCACTACCACCCTGCAATGAAAGAAGGCGTGATCAATGGTCTCGAATTCTCCAATACAGCGTCGACAGTTTCAAGATTTCTCCAAGCCTGCTGAACAAATACTATTGGAGACCCAGAGTGCCCCAAGAATCACCAGCCATGTGAGTGATGCCTCATCGTTATTGAGGCATTTCAACCCAGGCGCCCAAGGCCATATTGAGCGAGCCTCATGCATCGAAGGACCGAGCTCGTCAATCAGATCATCACCAACAATCCCCCTGACTAATAGTTGATACAATGGCCTACGAGACAACGCCTGGACGTTGGAGATGCCATCCGATGCCCATAAGAGGCGTTTCAAAGAAGTACGACATTCACGATAGAAAGAGCATTCGGTTCGGGACAAACGGCGGGCCTCCACCTCGCTCGAGTGCACACTCCTCAGGGATGGGAAGTTTCTACGGACGTCTTCCTTCCAGAAGACGCCCTTCTCATCCGATTCGCAACACATTCAGTCTAGGAAGGCGATGCGAAGCATACCCATACCGCCTTCAGATGGATGAAGGCAACAGATCTCCCGAGATACCATAGCGGCCTTGTCTCTCCACAAGAAAGAGAACAAGAACCTTACTAATGACATTAGGGTGGTATACGGATGTGGAAATACACAGAGTCAATAAAGGAAAATCGGCTAGATGTGTGAAACACATATTTCCGCCCTCCCCTTCAAGGAACGATTCCTCCGAGACCACAAATTAACCGCGATGTTGGACTTCCCTTTTACTTCCGACCAATTCATTTCAAACTGGAGATCAGGACCGAACTAGACGCCGAGTATCTTGACAGGTCCATCCGTCCAGAGGAAAGGTCCGGGAAAAGAAACTCCCTTCCACGCACAAAACCGAAAGTCGACAGATTTATCGCGGTTGATCTTGTCCCCTGTCACCATCTCATAAACACTGATCTCTTTTATGACTTCGTCAATCTCGGCTCTGCTCGACACAAGAAACGAAACGTCATCAGCATAGGCAGAATACCGGGCTGAGGTTGTAGCCCCAGACAGGGAAATTCTGCGCAGGACCGGATTCGCCTTTAACTTGCGAAGGAAAGGTTCCAACGCAAGAACGTAAAGCAAAGGCGAAAACGGACATCCTTGACGAATGGAGCGAGACAATACGAAAATCTCCGATCTTACCACATTCACTTCCACCAGCTCACAGGGAGTCACATACAAAAGTCGGATCCAGGAGCGAAAGTCGGGCCCGAAACTGGCTGCCGAAAGGACAGCCTCCAGAAAAAGATGCTCAACCCTATCGAAGGCCTTGGACTGATCTAAATTGATCAGCGCGGCTTCACTGTCAACTTGTTCTAAGATCAACCGTACTATATGAAGGTTGCCCTGAATAGTCCTACCCTGCATAGTACAAATCTGTGCGCAGCCAATCAGACTAAACAGGACAAGCTACAAACGGATGGTTAAGATCTTCGCCAAAATCTTTAACTCTGTTTTAACATGGTTAAAGGGCGAAAGTTATCTAACCCATCCCCTCCGTTCTTGTCCTTACGCAGCAACTTGATCACACCCCTGGTGAAACGATGAGTTATAGAACCCTGCTTCATCCAGTTGTTGAAAATCAGTTCCAGCAAAGGAACAAAAACGGGTGGCTGCCTGAAGTAAACTTCGTAAGGAAGACCATCTAGTCCTGGAGATTTATCCAGGTCAACCTGTTTCAGCGCTTCCCAGAAATCCGACTCTGTGATGGGACACTCGCACCCAGCTGCTTCAGCTGCCTCGAGGCAGTGAAAGTCGGCTAAATAGGCGTCGAAGTGAGCATGGCTCAGATCGGTCTCTCTTGTAAAAAGTGCCTGAAAGTAATCTCGAAAGGCCTCGCATATGCCCGCGTTTGTAGTCACGGTCCGCTTATCCGGCAATGTGACGCACGCGATATGTCGCCGAGATGCGCTCCGATTTTCCTCTACACGCAATTCAGAGGCCATAATCGTCGCCTCAGAGAACATTCTTTTTAACCTAGCCATAACTACCAGAACTTGATCCTTTTTGATAAGCAAGGAGGACACTCTGCCTTAGCTAAGGCTATTTCCCCACTATCACGGGATTTCAATGCCCGATCAACGTTTTGTTTTAAAGCCGTTTGTGCCGCTAATCTATCTAGATTGAGTCGACGACTAAAATCGGCAGCAAACGTTTTAATTTTGGATTTTAATTTATACCACCAGACCTTACCTACAACCGCCCCCGCCAATTCCCAATGTATCATTAGTAGCAGCTGGTTCCGGAAATCCCGCTCACCAAATAATGAACAGTTTAATTTCGAGTAACCAGCCAAACTAACCTTAGGCTTATCTAAGTTTACACGGATCCGGACAAGCCTAGGATCCGAATAAACTATATAATGGAAACTTGGGAACCCTAAGAGCCCTACATTGACTCTCCTAACTAAGACTCGGTCGAGGTAGCTAGCAAGCATCCCAGTAGAAGAGTTTCCACTATTTGTCCAAGTCCAAGCTACCTCCCGAGGGTGCTCATTCCGGTACTTATCGACAAGATCAAACTCGTCAATAAAGTCCTGAAATGGTCTCAGATCCCGGTTGTTAGTACCCGGATTTTACCCTATACGATCTATATCGCGGTCAAGGATAGCATTCCAATTCCCCGCAAAACTACCCGACGAGATGTCGTCAAGATGGGCTCGATCTACCGAAACAAAACAGGCCGCTCAGAATAGTTATTGGGCGCATAAACCCAAATGATACGCAGAGCCTTACACTTTATGGTAACATCCAGCACGCTAAGCCTGCCCGCTGGATCTACGTAGACAAGAGTACATGCAACCTTCAAAGACCTGTTCACCGGTCAAGAGACACCCCTCGAACGACAATCAAAACATGCTGAATAAAGGGAGAACGTCCCCACGGTCATCTGAAGAAAACCGGGTCTCATCCACACAACAATCATTCACCCCGAGGCGCTGAAGTTCGCAAGAGAGCCTCGCCCTGCGAGACTCCGACCTCAGGCCTCGGATATTTACAATTGCTAACCAGAGAGCCATAGTGAAAACCGATTAGGGTTGCTTTCCTGAATTGAACATGGTCGGGGTAAGTATACAGACAGCCTCTCCCATAGACCCATGGCCCAACACAGACTTGATGGTACCGTCTTGGGTTATTCCGTGGATATCCCAGGGGAATGTCAATTTTAGTGCTCTATATAGGGAGGGGTGAACAAAAACCGGGACCCTCCCAGCAGAAAATTGCTTCATTTTTCTCAATTTTTCGTTCTGGACGATTGCAATGGGTGGGGACATTTTGAATGGAGCTGTAGCTTCATCCAACATCGACCAAACTTGCTTTGCCCCCGTCTCAGTTCTTATTACTGTTAGAAACCTTTGTGCGTTGGGAAAATTATGAGGTTCTTCAATGTCCTTGTCGCCAAATTGTTTTAGGGATATCACGTATTTTATGTTTTTAATCATGTTACCATAGTCTCTAGCTTTCTTAGCTTGAATGGGCGTTTTTTTTTTACTCCGGTTGATTCATGAGGCTTCTGTGCCTTTTGCTTAGTGGAGGGGGCATTTCGGGGGATTTGATGGGGGCGTGGCAGGTTGTATATATTTGTCTAAAAGAGCTGGGATTGAGGATTGGGAAAAAGAAGTGGAAGGAGAGGCAGGTGAGGACTTCTCTGTACAAAGAGTGGTTGAGGGATGGGAAGAAAGTGGTTGGTCGGAGAATATGAAGGGATTGGCCTTCTTTGAAGAGTAGGACTTTGGCTGACTGGATGTAGAGGTAGACTATGCAGTGGATTTGGAAGGAAGTGTTTTCTTGGAGGGAGAGGAATTTTCTTATCCTTTTCTGGTCTAGTTTTTGTTTAATGTCTTTAATTATTTCGGTCTTTTCATAGCCTGGGTGGTATTTGTTTTGTAAATCTTGAATGTTTGGTATTGTGGCAGGGGCTTTACCATTATTGTTCTCATAGAGAGTGGAGCTGTGTGTGTCTTTCGTCCTTGGGGCTTCGTGGGACAGAATATCCTGTCTTGCGCTTCCCTCTGGCCTTATCAGCAACCAGCCATTCCCCTCCCTCTTCTCCACAACTGCACAAGCAACGGGCGAAAGCTCTTTGGGGAATGTGGCCTTAGATGTTGCGCCAACAGGAGGTTTAACCGTACCGGTACCGGAAGCTGGCACGCCAATTACAGGCGAGGCGGTAGGTAAAGACGCGGTCAGAGTGGGATTTTGGTCAACTGGAGCTTGACTTACAGAGGCCTTCTTCTCAGGACAGGAAGAGGAGCGGTGTCCAGACTCTCCACACTTCCAACATACCGGTTTACGGCCAGTCACAATGAACGGCAGCTTCAAGCCCCCTACTTCCAGACAGTTGGGGATAGAGAGGAAAGCTTTTCGATTTAATAATATTTCGAAAGTCTGCCCCCCGTTCAGGCTATCGCAGGAAGCGCCCAGTATTTCGCCCTACTGGGATAGGAACGCCGCGAAGTGTTCCCCAACATCCTGAGGAAGGACCTCATATATTGCCACTTCCCTTTTCTTCGGCCTTCATACTCCGTGTGCAAAATCAAATATTTCGTTATCAGATCCCGACTTCATGCAGCAACGCATTCTTCCGGCGTGGGTAAGAATACGTCCCACATGAAATAGCCGGCTCCCTTAACGATTCTGAGGGGCTTGAACCCCCAAGGACTTCTGTGTTATTATCACTGTGTCTTTTGTTGAGCGACAAATTTTGCGCGAACGCTTGTCCACGACGAAGACATACACTATTATTTTATCAATATTTGTTAATTCTTGGGGGTCTTTTAAGTGTCCAGTTTCTACGATAAGTTGTACGTAACCCTTAGCTTGCTCCAAGAACTCCGCTATATTGATTACACAACGAGTGAGGACTTCCAACAAAAGACCTCCATGATTTTCTTATTATGGCCATATTTGGCGTCCGTACATTTTGCGTTTTGGCAATTTTTGGCTTCCATAGATTCAACAGACTTTTTGGGGATATTCAGCATGTCCTTATTCAGTGATGTATTTGATAACTCTGGGTACTCCTCCGTATTATCTTTGTTGGGTGGGTGCTTCTTTATGGAGAATAAATGTTTTTTACTGACCTCTTGAAATCAGCAATAACAGTTTTTTTCCTGTTAATAAAGAAGTACGAGACGTTACTTTTTTTCTCCATTTTAAAGATTTATAAAACGGGAAGGGGAGGGGTGTTAAGAATCAATGGTTGCCTATAGGCGCGGAAAAAGGCTAAATAAAGAAGGTTCGCCTAGTAGCGAAAATTTAAAATGACAAAATAGCAGTTAAAAAACACAAAACTCGCCCGAAAGCGAGGCAGCATGGGGAAGAAATACAAAAACAAAGACCAGATAAATAAATATAAAAAATGGTTATACAACAATCAAATGATGAAGGACAACAAATAAAACAAGGTCCACCTAAAGGCAAGACAAAAAATGTACAGACGAAAATTAAAAAAACAAAGTTCGCCTAGAGGCTAAACAATAAATTTAAAAAGAAAACACAGAAACGAAATATACAATAAAATGAAAACGCTAGACAAAGAAAAAGGAAAACGTTATACAAAAAATTACGAAACTTACAAGAATAGAGTGAGCTAGTCAAAAACAAAATGGCTGACGCTACGAAAGCGAGTCAACCCGATAAAGAAATAAACAAAAGAAAAAAAAATAGACAGGTTAGACAATACAAGGATTAGAACAAATATGGCACAGAAAAAATTTAAAAACAAAACACGGAAAACTTAAAGGATATTAAAAGGAAAGAAACAAATAAAGATGTAACACGTAAAGAAGAAATTAAAGTCAGTGGTAAAAAAAATAAAGCGAAACACTGACAGGGGTAACAAAATAAAAAAACGAAAATATACTTCAAAGAGAAATTAAAGAAAAAGAAAATAAATATCAAAAAAAGAAAACTAAAATAAAAATAAAAAGAGCAAAAATAACGGGGTAAAAATAAAAAAAATGGAGAGGGTAAAAAAGGAAAAGAAAAACGAAAAATCTTTTTCAAAACAGTCTTAAAAAACACAAAAAGATGGTAATAAAATCAAACTCAACCAAAAATGTAGTTCAACAAAAAAGGGTAAAGTCCAAACACAGTCAGGCGGTAAACACCAGTCAGAAAATGTCAGAAAGAGTCCAGCAAAAAATTGATGACTGACTCAAAGTCCGGTCGCTGTCTGTCTGACTTGTGTCAGCTGCGGTAAATCTATATACTTTCTGTGTAGCGAAATCGGCTCAAAAGAACTTGGCGGGAAATAGGATTCGTTTGCAATTTTGCTACAATTTGGTGCTTATTAGCAAATAAAAAGATTGGATTTGCAAAAACGAGATGATGATTCGTTAAAGGCTTTTTAGAGAAGAATACTTTTTTCTGAAGGTGGCTAATGGCTAATGTGGAAGATTGTACAATATGTATATTACTAACTGGAAGTGTTGATTAACACAAAGCAGAAACCGGAAACGTTGACGGGTAGTAAAACAATGCTGAATCAGTTGACAATAGGCCCATGGTCACCGGAACCGTCCATGATGGATAGTAGGAAAACTCAGTCTCAACAGACATGCGCAAAATAAGCTTAGAACAGTCTGTGTTTGAAGAAGTTAAAACAGTCAGCAGGTACACGCGGGAAAAATCTGGAAGTGTTGATTTTCAAAGAAAGTCACGCTTGTGCGCAGAAAGAAATATGTCTGTTAATAACGATAGGGGCGTATAAAATGTTAATATGCGAGACAGAGGATTGGTATACGACCAGCACGATTACATTGAGGATAAAATGCCGAAGAACACAGAAGATTGGTATTGCGACCAGTAAGATTGCTCTGCGAGTAAGATTCCGAAGAATTCAGTAGAAGATTGGTATCGCGACAAGAAATCACTGCTATGCATAGTAGATGCCAGAAACGGTTGGTTGTACGCAGAAGATATTGAGGTCGTTGATGAGAACAGAAAATTCCGGAACGAATGCGGTGCAGTGATATTGGACAGACGCTGTATACACTGGAACAAAATGTCGAACGTTGAGAGTGCAGAATACTGTTAAGAAGCGCTGAAGACGCCAAAACGAGAGGTCGTGCGCTGGCCCACCCAGTCAGGTGGAAGAAAACGAATTTTTACATAAAAGGACAAAAGGTAATCGCATACCATATAATCAGAGGAAAGACAATGTATTAGTCCTGAAATCGATCCTCAAAGCATAGGTTAACACGTCCAATACGACAATAGATCGAACCCGTAACCAGGCAGCCCGTGGGCCGTACATGGGTCCAGCTGATACAGCAGGATCCCTTAACAACTCATGGGACATACTGGTTAGAGAAAACATAATAGGAAGCTTAAGGATTTCTACCGAGGATATAAGGAGACGGCGACTTACTGTTCCGAAGAACAGGGCCACTAAACAACCCAAAGTTCTCCTCTAGCTAAATGTGCGCCATCTGCGAAGCGTCGTTCCTCTGTAGAACCCTTTTTTCTATGCGACCATAAACATTTACTTAAATTGAATATTTATCTAAGAGATTTTTTAAGATATCTGAATATGTTTACGTAATATAAATACAACTTCTGTCCTTCTCGTAGTATAGCTAGTAATCTTGAGGAATTTGATATTTTGTTTTATTAGAACGTGATGTTTTTACGAAACTCGTCATATGTTTTAACACCCGTAATATTATAAGATCAGCAACCGAAAAAGATCGTTACGACAACCAGTTCAAAGGTCAGGAGAAATATATCGTCAGTCAGGATGAAAATGAACAGAGTAGCGGAAGGCTAAGATATTTCAGAACCTTTCGTTTTTCATAGGATGAAATGTCTCAATCTATGTCTACGTATTTTTCTCTTTTCCTTTTACGTTACTACAAGTTCTGTTAATATTGCTGTTTTTTTTTAAACATTTCACCCTAAGCAAGGCGGGAAGCCACTAGTACGGAAGGGGTTACACAGAGTTGGAGCGAGAGGAAATAGGAGTGATAGAGGAAAGGATGAAGAGAAGGATAGGGGATAGATCAAGGTACCTGGAGACGTCGATTGACTTACATTTAAATAGTTGGAGATTATAGATATCAGGGAAACAGGAAAATGGAAGGTAGTTCCACAGGCGAAAAGTGAGAGACATAAAGCTATTGGATTAGAAGAGACAGCTACATTTAACAGTTTCGACAGTGAAAGAGTGAGAGCGAGATGCCAGCCTAGTTGAACGCTTAAATTCATGAAGTCTGGGAACCAGCGAAAGAAGATCATCGGAGCAGTTACCATGAAAGTATTCGTAAAAATGACAGAGGGACGCGACGGCACGTCTATGAGAGAGCGACTGCAGATGAGATGACAGATCAGAGCCATTTAGATTGCATATCCGTCTCTGGATTTTATCAAGGACCTTGAGACAAACAGAATGGGTACCGCGCCATATATATTACCAACACTCCATGCAAGGTGGAATGGTTGATTTGTAGATTTGAAGGATCGACTCCGGCGAGAAATATTTCCTGGCGCGGCAAAGGGAGCCGACTTTCCTAGCGGTGGACGAAGCTATTGACTCAGCGTATTTGTTCCATTTTCAGGTCAGCAGTCAATGTGAGACCGAGCAGTCGCAAAGAGATGCTCTGGTGGAGTTGAGCGTCAGACATTCTAATGAGGTGCATGGATGGTTCTTTGTGGTGAGTAATAGGGAGCAGTTTTGTTTTTGAGGTATTAAAGTTAACCAGCCATTTCCCGCCCCAGTTCACAACTGATTGGAGGTCCTTTTCGTGACAAACGGCCAGGTTAGTTTTGTCAGCGACACTTTAGAATTCCTTAAGTCATACGCGTTTTGGTAAAAAAGGAACTGATTTAAAGAAGAAACAATGTCTGTATTTTCTGAAATGAATCATGGATAAACAGCAATATATCTTCTTTTTTAGAAAAGAAATTGAGATCGCATGTATAGTAGCGGAGAAAATATGAACGAAGACGAGCGAATCAGAAATCAAATAATAATTTACTAGTCTGAATTATTTAAAGAATGTTATCTTTAACGAAATCTTTGTTCTCCTACAGCACGTGCTGAATGAAAGTGAGAATCAAAAAAGGAGTGAGCTTCAGTTGCAAGAAGAGAGAGCGCATGGTTTTCAGCTCAACATGCAAATTGGAGATATCAGAAGCAAACATGTGCAGGAATTTGATTTAATTTCTGGGAATTGTCTTAACAGATGACGCAAAATGCGGCACTGATATCTGAAGGCACATTGGGATAGCGAAAGGTGCCTTCCAAAAGTTAATTAAAGTATTAATAAGTAGACCAAAAAATCTTAAGGAACAAAGAGCAGAGTATTGAACTATTACGTAATACCACACTATTTACATTATTCGGACTATTGTCCACATCTTTGTTTCCATATTTATCACAACGTTTCGGTCGTTGTACGCTCCGGACTTATTCAGGTGGTTGGAATGTCGAAACGAACCCTTTAATTCACTCACTGGGGTAGACTGTTCTAGTTCCATGTGCCATGTTTAATGGATGTTACATATCAGTTATCTCCTGTTAATTTTCCTTCTGAAAGTTCTCCACTACCTTAATCGGGTATTGAACTCACACTCTTTGTGTCCTGTCACTGGATCTAACCAACGCCTCTTCTAGACTGTTCTAGTCCTAGTTGAGTTTCTGAGCATTATAAACCTAATGTATTCAGCAACAATTGTTTTTATCAGTGCTCATATTGCAATTTTTGATGTTATCATTGCGTGATTTTTCAACAGAGATCATATTGCAATTTTTGGTTGTTATTATCGTTTTCTCTGGCACTCCTTATTACTGCTTCCCATATTGTATTCATTTCTATGCTTGGTCAGCTCAGGATATTTATGTGGCCTAGCATATTTACTGAATCCTTAAGTTCACGAATTTTCCGATGATGTTCTTTGTCTATGATTTCAACCTGATCCAAGAGAGGGCGGTGATCTCCCTTTTCTCTCCATATGTGGCCAGCATATCTGGTAAAAAATGGTTGCTGAAGACATTAGGTTTATAATACTCACAAATTTAGGCACTGATGTCCTCAAGAACACATGGCACTGTGGATAGTTAGATTCAGTGACAGGACCCAAAGAGTGTGAGTTCAATGTTTAAGACAGTGGATCACTTGGAAATAACTGATAGCTGACATCCATTAGACATGGCATGCGGAACTAGAACAGTCTACTCCTGCGAGTGAAATAAAAGGTTCAGTTCGACATTCCAACCACCTGAAGTAGGACGGGGCGTAAAACGGCCGAAACGTTGTGACAATAGTCGGAATAATATAAATAGTGTACATAACACCTCATCTCAGAAATATAGGCAGATACGTAATACCAGATTTTATATATGGCAGTGCATATTGGACAATCTCTTCACAGATGAAGTAGGAATGTGGTTCTTCAGATGGCTGCTGAAAATCCCATGTTCACAACAATATAAACGACGCATTTTTATAGAACAGGGAAAGAAATGGAAACTTATAGTTAATATCACGAAGAGGTAGTTGAAATTTTCAAGTCACATAACGAAGAAAGAGGCTTTTGAAAAAAAATACTCACAGGACGGATAAAGGCAAGAGGGACAGAGGAAAACAAGGGAGATTTAGTGAATTTATGTTGGAAGAAGATACGATTTACTAACAGGAAAAGAAATTGTGGAAAGCCATGTTTGACAACGTCCTGAAAGAACACACCACATAGAAGAAGGAGACATTTGTATATCAGATATATCCATTAAATACGTGTCCACACAACTGTCATGAGAGAAATGTTGGGAATACTATGTTTTAGGGAGGTGTACCTAACGTGGCAGAAGTTATCAGTGTAGTAAATTGGATTAGTTAAAGCGTTCGAAATCTACCTGATGTCTCTGTGGTTGCTTTCGCACTTATATCAATAGACAGTTGGGAATTGTTCATTTCACCTCATCGATATGAGTTAATTGCAGTAAAACAAATTATGCGAGGTTAAAAATACATATTAATATGTTATACTAGCCATTACCGTTGCTTTCATGGTTCAAGTGGAGTAACTCTTATTTCCCTTTTGTATCCAAATTTGCAGCCAGCTTGGAATTTTAAGCTAGCTAAAATGTTAAGCTAGCTTAAAAGCAGCCCTATCGAACAGAATTTAAGCTACCTTCTGTGGAGGATTCTTGGTCTGGCCATCATCACAATAGCTATGGAGGAGTAAATACGTTAGCATTAATGAACTAATTTGCATATTGATTTAAAATGTTCATTTCATTAATTAAGTGTCATTCATTACTGTTCATTTTTCGAGGACTTTTTTATTTTCATACCAAAAATAGTTCTGGTTAGGAATATCGTCTTATATCGTGCAGAAACCTGTTTGAAATTTGCATTTTACCTAGCCTTCATCAAGTAGGCATCTATTTGTAAAATCTTCCTAAACTATAACAAGTCAATTTATGAATGAAATGTTCACTTAAAATTTTTGTTTCAAAGATTTGAACTAGCGAATATATGTTACTTTGCGACTTCATGACAGGTAGAATTACGCGTGGAATAAAGAATAAGGTTGTGAATAGACATGTACAAATTATTTTGCCCCAACATACAGAATATTTTTGTATGAATCATTCAGTGATACTGAGTTCATAGTTTTAGTAGTGGTAGAGTATTTGGATAATCATTCTATTATTAGATTTTCTAATCATTAATATTACAAATTTATTTACGATATTATACGTATACAATTGAGGACAGAACTGAGAAAATTTATATAAAATTGAAAAGATTGCTTCGTTAAATGCCAAGTCCATACCAAAACTTGATTGATAATTAGACAGATAGATACATATGGAGAGAATTATGACTAAGATGTATAACATAAATTGATACATAGACCAAATAAGATAGGAAGTTATATAGAAAAATTATGAGGTAATTAGATATAAATATACTGAAAATCATACGCGCGTAAATATATATATATATATATATATATATATATATATAGATAGATAGATAGATAGATAGATAGATAGATAGATAGATAGATAGATAGATAGACTGAAAGATTAAACTTCGAATATTAAACAGTATTATCAAAAACGAAAAAATAATCCGGTCGAGGACACAATTCCAATATTACGTGTGATCACGAATTTAATCAGATACATACTGCTTTCTCAGGAATGCATTCGGTGACTCCAGATAAGAAGCATTGACGATGATATAAGCTTGATGAACAAATATTTGGTAACATTATGGATGAGCTGATATCCATTACGAAATTTGCATTATGGAAGCGATTCCGAATCACTGTTGAACGAATTACATTTGTAATAATTTGTATATCTATAACAACGCATATATATATATATATATATATATATATATATATATATATATATATATATATATATATATATATATATATATATATTGTGGGTCAACAGGAACATCTTCTTGCCACTGTCAAATGGAAAGAAATGACGTGGTTTGGACACGTTACGAGGCACGGCTGCTTGTGCAAGACCATCATGCAAAGCACCGTCGTATACGGACTTAGGATAGGACGTCAACGCAAAAACTGGTTGGAGAATGTCAAATAATGGACAAGTATGACTATACCAGAATTGCTGATGTCTACCGTTGATAGACCGTTCTAGAGGAGATACATTCGGATGCCCTTACCCTACTATTACAAATCAAAGGGATGATGATGATGATGATGAAGATGATGATGATGATGATGATGATACACACACGCACACACACACACACACACACACACACACACACACACACACACACACACACACACACACATATATATACATATATATATATATATATATATATATATATATATATATATATATATATATATATATATCGCATTCGAGCTTATGAAAAAATCTCTATTGGTGTCTTGCCTTCCAGTCAGCATTGATTTAAAAAAATTAAATGAAATGTCAAACGTTTCTGCTGTCATCTTAATTTATGATCTGTTATTGTCATTTATCTTTGATAATCTATTTTCTAATGTTCTTTCACACTCAATAATCCTATGAGTCTTAGTGACCTCATTCTCTTGCTTGTAGCGAAATGTTAAAAAATATATATATAGTATATGTATATATACACAACAGAAAGTCTTTGGGGATTACCCTGCATTTTTCAATAAAAAAATAAAATGATATATTTGTGAAGATTTTAATATAAAATCTCATTACTGATAGTCTATATGCGCATTTTATCCATTTGTTCTGATGATCTGGTTAGATACTAGAAACCTGTAATGCATAATCCATTGGCCAACCAGCAGGCACTAAACATAATCTTCTCTTGTTGCGGCTCTCAAAATGTTTGTGTCATTCGCCATGAACAAGTCATTAAGTTGATAGTTTACGATTGCCATAAAGGATCCATTTCTCATCACAAGTCATTACTCGATCAAGAAATGGATCATTTGAAATTCGCAGACGCAATATCAAACCCACTTCAAAACGTAAACCTCTTCGTCGTTCATTGAGTTCACGTGGAACCCATTTATCGAGATTTTCACCTTGCCAATTTTCTTGAGATGATCTTTTATTGTTGAAAGGTTGAAACAATTTATCTGATATATTTTTCTGACACTTTGACCTGGCTTGTGTCTGATTAGTGTTTATAGATGTTGATTATCTGTTGCAGATGGATGGCCTCTACCACCTTGAACCTCAAGACTCATACCCCTACTGTTGTACTTCATACTCCGGTACGAGTTTCAGAAGCATTATGACTAAAGTTGGTCTCATTCAAAAAACGTAAACTCATCAGTAGCGTTGCAGTTCAAACTAGACCCCAGAGAGCAGGTTCGTTCGCATCGTGAGGTTTCTTCTTACGCAAACACTCCCGGCTTCGTACGAGGGAAATCAAACTTTTACCGGATACTTACCCAATAAAAAAAGAGATTTCTGAAGCATTATCACCAGAGTTGAGCGCATTCAAAAACTTAAACGCATCAGTAGCGTTGCTGTTCACACTAGACCCCAGAGAACAGGTTCGTTCGCATCGTGAGGTTACTTCTTAAGGGAACGCTCCTGGCCTCATACAAGGAAAATATTTCTTTTACTCAAGAAAAAAAGCATGAAATGAAACTGAAGTAGTTGGCAAATTATATTCTGTTGCAACGTTCTCGTAACGGTCAGCTGTGGACGAGCGAGTGAAAATGAAGCGAGTTGAGGTGACAAATGTTCAAACCGGCGTGTGTCTTCTTTTTCACATGGCAGCCAAGCGGTCCTGTATAGTTAAGGCTGCTAGGAACCACTGACTTATAGAGATCACACTTTATTGTCCTGTTAGCTTTCATCTAAAAAAGTAATTAAAGAACCCAGAGTCCGTTGAACTTTTTGTGAGCCCGCTACAATCAACTGACCGTCTTTGACAAGACAATAATTGTCAAGACGATTTCTGTAACATCCTGAAGATATATGCTTGAAAATGCTGGTTTTGAGCTGATATTTTTCTATTAGGATTAAGGCTGAATTTCCCATCACAAATCATGAAACAATTATTTAACTGATGAAAATCTTTTAGATATATGCATTATTACATTCGACTGAAAAATTGGTAATTAACTAAACACCGTGGCTATTAAACTGAGATAAATATGTTGTGTTTATACCATTTACAAAGATGAAGGAAGGAAAATCTTATAATTTTCATAATAGTTTGCATTTGATTTTGCATACTGACAACTATATATCGCTGCATATACCTTCTTTTTACATGTTCCTGCTGAGCGCCATGTTTTAAGTTGAATTCTGAAAGAGTTTGATATAAAATCAACAACGATGAGAGGTAAATCATTAGGCATCAGTAATATAAATAATTTTGTAATTGTTATAATAATACATTAAAACAGAACCAATATGTTTCTACTAACATCGGACATTACGTATTAAATGTTTTAGAATGACTAATTTATAGACTTTATCATATTTAAGTAGGTATTGTCATAGCAGGATATAAAATAGTGTTTGGTAAAGATTACTTAATGTTTAGGACAACGTAATACATACTATTTCTGCATCTTTCTTTATTGAGAGAAAAGTTGGGAAAGTTGTAGTTCACTAACTGACCGAATTTTCTTCCCAGTCTACGTATCCGAGCAATTCTCTTCACTCATCGACTTTAGCTTCACATTCTCCTCTTCCGACAAATCATTAAGCAGTGTTGTTTCTTAGAATCAATGACCCGTAATAAGCATACGTATACCATGTGCACCTATGGTGCCTTTATTATAATTTGTTAGTTGATGAAAATCAATTTGATATATTCATTATTACATCTGATGCAAAACAGGTAATTAACTAAATGATACACCGTGATTATTAAACTAATACAAATATATTGTGTTTGTATTATTTACAAACATGGAAAAAGATTAATGCATAGTTATTAGCATAAGTTTTTAATTACTTTTTTGATAGTTGAGTGTATGTCTTCACCCATTAATTGAAGGTTATAAGGATGGCTTTTTTAAAAGGCTGCAATAACGTTAAAATTCAAATAAATATGCTGTTTCAGATTAATATATCTTTTTTGCTACTTCAAAAAATTTAGGATATGTAATTTAACCATAATTATATCATTTATTTTCTTCTGCAGAAAATTCGAAAGCTATAATAATGGTTTAACAACATAAGATAATCAGATGGCACAATGTTGATGAGAGAACACAAAAAATAACTTCCCTGAGCCGCTAGTAAACATTGTAAAACAATGTTTGAATAAAGTAATAAGCATCAATTGTAAGAAGACAGAATGGACGGTTGACAAGGAATTAAAGCACCCGGCTGGAAGTAACTGTCGGCTAGTCAAACGTCTGAAAACTCAGCACGGAAAACAGAACGAATGCCGTTAAATTCTGGTGACTCAGCATTTCAGAAATCGAAACGCAAAAAGCAAAACAAAACGAAATATAAACATACACAAGTCCTCCTTACTAAAAGTAATACCAGAAAATAATTTATATACACATGAAACCCATGTGTACATTCAAAACGTGGAAAGTAATTTTCAGTCGACAACCAAAAGATGTTGTTAACCAGGCAACGATTGTAACCGCGGCCGAGACAAAACAGCCGATTTCTTCCACCAATAACGCGGCCACTGGGTAGAGCGACGTGACCGAACTACCTTCATCTGGCTGACCACACGAAGCAGCCAAACCTAGCAACAGCAGCAGCAAGCAACAGGGAAACAGCCGCTCCCAGTCTTGTTGCCGAACTCAGCAGCTCAAGCCGAATCTTATGCGATAGTCCTTCTAAGGACTACCAATCCACATCTTATGCGATCGTCCTTCTAAGGACTAACTAACCGTCGTACATGAGATAGTAATTCTAAGGATACCAAGCTGCACCTTATGCGACCGTCATTCTAAGTAGGAACAGGCTACCTCAGCACTGCCTACGTCGATCGTTTCTTTTCGTGAACGCCGACGCGGTCCTCTTAAGGGCGAACATCCGAGAATCGACTGGACCTCGAATACAGCTGTTCCATGTACCTGCCTCTGGGCTGCTGCCCTGAACCGACACGATCCTTCGACTGACACTCCCCGACTTCACGACTGAACTACTCCAAACAGTTCCTGTACATACTTTCGCTATATTGATAAATAAAATGTGGCTTAGATTTTTAAATCCTCACCTTTGTTATCCTTGCCTCGATCATATTACCCTACGTAATTTTTCTGCTTGCGGGGTTAACAGCACCTGCTTGACGCCCTGCAACCGAATGAACAGCCAACGATGCCAGCAGCGAGATATAAAACTCAAGACTGTAAGGATATCTAAATACTCGAAATACTTTTTTTAGCAGGGGTTAGAATATAGACAGTGTGAGCCAAAAGAGCATTGGAAAAGCAAAGTTGTTTCCAAAAGCTAAGCATAAGTATTAGGAAACTGTAACATTTCATTAGAAACAAAGTAAAGAACCTTGAAATGTTGTGTAATATCAGTCGTCCTGTAGGATACTGAATACTGGGTAAATTATTCTACAAAACGATGTTTAGAATAATCTTGACAAAGTATACAAGAACGAGTAAGTTTGAAGGAAAATGAAAAAAAAAAAGCAACACGGTTATGACTTGAGTCAGAAAGAAGCAGTTGGATTTTCTTTGACACATTAAGAGGAAAGAGCGCTTGGTAAATCTGAAATTCACATGGCGTATTGAGGGCATGTAGAACAAAGGGAAAATAGGAGACATAGGATACGTACCCAATTTGATTGTAAGGATAAAGAAGTCGCTTATCTCCTTTTCGTGGATATAATTTACGTGGGTTGGGTGTCGGTCGCTTAATGATGTCACTTCAAACACTAAAAAAAGTGGTAGCCATTTTTCGGTTAATTTAGAGGAGCGGGACTTTAAGGTTGCTTTCTTTAGCCTAACACCCCCCCCCCATGGCCCGTGCAGATATCAAATCTGCCTCCGCAGCAGCTTATAAGTTCATGGTGTCGTTTCCCTTTGGTAAAAATATCTTTCTCAGATAAAGAAAGAAAAATCCAGCTCGGAGTCATCAAATAGTAAGAACTTCCGAAACATGTTTCCCGTTCGTAGAATGTCCTCGCCTGGGACATACATGAATCTGAAGCATTTAAACCCGAAGTTGTAAACATGGCTTCTCCAGACACAGGTGTATATCCATTTTACATATAAAACCATTCCTCTTTGTTTCTCCTTAAATTATGCTTTGCTATATATATATATATATATATATATATATATATATATATATATATATATATATATATTCTCTGCCTGGAACACGAGTATATATGTATATATATATATTTTTGTGTATCTCTTGGATATATACAAATACTCTGAGAACCAATTATGTCTTCATTTGTTTCCATTTCAGCCATTCCGTCCGTCCGTAAATTACGGTACACTATTTACATTATTCGGACTATTGTCCTCATCTTTGTCGCCATATTTATTACAACGTTTCTGCCTTTCTACGCTCCGGTCTTCTTCAGGTGGTTGGAATGTCGAATTGAACTTTCATTTCGCTCACTCTGGTAGACTGTTCTAGTTCCACGTGCCAGGTTTAATAGATGCCAGTTATCAGTTATCTCCTGTTAATTCCCAACTCAAAGTTATCCACTGCCATAACCGGGTACTGAACGCACACACTTTAGGTCCTGACACGGTATTTAACCACCGCTTTTATCCACTGTGTCATGTGTCCTACAATAATGTAAATGGTGTACGTAATATCTCATCTCACAAACATAGATAGGTAAATGACGGTGTTATATCACTGATTTAATAATGGCTACAGCGGGAGAATTGCAAATGTGAGAATATATATTTTTTCTATGAAGCTTTCCCGTTACAAGATGATTATTACAGATATCCACATCTCCATGTACTTTTGTCACCCAGATCCTTTTGTCGTTTGATCTTTGACGAGGTCCTTGTCATGTTTCAATAAATCGAATTTATTGATCTGAGGTTTTTACTCTTCCCTCTCGTTAATGTTCTCAAATTGTACTTTCTTTTTATTTTCATTTATTTTTGCATACTCATTTTATTACTGATTCCTACGTAGTATGAGTCGTAGAAACAGATAAAATCACTTCCAGTGGCATAGCTGCATGATAAATGCCTTAAATCGAAGTGTGAAACTTGCGCTTTGAGTCCCCGCTAGTATAAAGTAGGTATTGAAAAAAAATGACGGTTTCAAATTTTAATTTTGTATACTCATTTTATTACTGATTCCTACGTAGTATGAGTCGTAGAAACAGATAAAATCACTTCCAGTGGCATAGCTGCATGATAAATGCCTTAATTCGAAGTGTGAAACTTGCGCTTTGAGTCCCCGCTAGTATAAAGTAGGTATTGAAAAAAATGACGGTTTCAAATTTTAATTTTGTATACTCATTTTATTACTGATTCCTACGTAGTATGAGTCGTAGAAACAGATAAAATCACTTCCAGTAAAATAGCTGCCTGATAAATGCCTTAAATCGAAGTTTGAAACTTGCGCTGAGTCCCCGCTAGTATAAAGTATGTATCGAAAAGAAATGACGATTTTAAATTTTATTTTTGCATACTCATTTTTCATTTATTTTCTTCATTTTAACAAGCGTTCACATACTTTTACCCAAACTCTGTACTTCCCGCTCCCAATTCTGCGTGAGTGATGTATACTTCGTTTACTTGATGTTTAGGCAATAACACATAATTTTTCATTCTTATACTTGAAATATTATGTATTCATGGAAATTCCATTTTGGTTGTTTTAACTGTTTCATTATTCTTTCTATTTTATTTTTATCCACTTCACAATTTTATTCCACAAATGTCTTGTTCGTTTCTGTATTTTTAGTGTTATTCAATATTTCACACTCGCATTAAAAGTGCGGTTCCATTTTTTTCTCTAATTCTTTCATCGTTTCTTTCTTTCTTTCTTTCTTTTTCTTCTGTTGATTAACTGTTTCTTCTTTATTTTTAATTTTGTTCATTTTTCTATTTCCCATTATTCGAATTATTTTTCTATTTTCTTTGTTTTTTTCATTCTTACTTTTTTCTTTCTTTATTCATTCATTTCTCGTTTGTCTATAGTTTAACTATTTTCCTTTCTTTTTAAGTTTGTTCATTTTTTCTAGTTTCCATTATTCTGTTCTGTTTATTCTTTCTTTCTTTTTTTCTTTCTTTAATTTATTTCATTACGGGTGTTTTATTTTTAAGTTGTCATTTCATTTTTTTCAAGTGTGCTTAAAATGTTTTCTTATTATTTTTTATTTATTTTCGCTTCATTTAATTTATTAAAAAATCTTTTCGTTTGTTTTCTCTTTAAGATTGTTTCCTGTTCCTCTCCAGTTACGGTCCATACTTTCCTTCTTTTCCTTCTATCTATATTTTTCTTTTTTTCTTTTTCTAATAGTATAATATCTCTTATATTCGTCACATTCAATTGCCAATATTTGCTTACACGCACACCCATTCAAACAAATAAAACACATACACTGTCATTCTATCAAACACACACACACACACATACACACACATACACACACACACACACACATATATATATATATATATATATATATATATATATATATATATATATATATATATATATATATATATATGCACGTCATGTTTAAGAAAATTAGTCTAGTTTTGTCCACTTATCGTTAAGACGATCCTGTCCTATTACGGACGATTTTCTTGGTATCCTTATTAAAGGAAGAAGGAAAATTACCCTGTTGATATATCTCCATTTTATTTCTCAATATTTTCGACGTTAGCACAATGTCATCTTTAGGATCATGTTTTACGCAGAAAATTTGCTGTGTTCATCTGAAAACAAAATTTTGTATTGTGAGGTGAAAAGCACTAATCAAATGCACTTTAAAATTAAAAAAAAATTTGATGTAAACATAGACGTGAATTTACATCAAGGGAGGTAATTAAGAAAGCAGATTATTTTCTTTTTAAATTAATTTAAGTTATTAGTTATAAACTAAATATTTTAAATGTTCTAATGGAAATATTTTAAAACATTTGTACAGTATTAATAATTAATTATATTAAATGTTGATTTCAATATTTCAATATATATAGCTTCAAGAATTTTTACTTTATGATTATAATTTCCATGAAAAATTATAGATGTAATTTTGAAAATATTTTTCTAAATGGAGAATGGGGACAGGCATGCTCTTGTAAATTTTAAGAGATGTTAGATAAATCATCCATATGAAAACTCAACCTTCTAGACAACGTAGTTGTCGGGTGAGCAACATATATATTATATTTTCTGTTGGAGAAAATTATCTCAAGGGACATTTAAATTTAATATAATGTTGGTTTTATGAAACAAGTTAATTGTTGGTTGTGGATTAATTGCGAATGATTAAATTGGATATATTGAATATAGAATAGTATATAATTAATTTAATTTTTTTGACTGGGATCCGTGGTCAATACATTAATATTTATTAGTTTCAATTTAAGATATTTTCGTCCAGTTTATAATTAGAATGTAATTGATTAATATGTTAAGAATCTTTTGAGGAAGTATTATATTCAATGTGCTTTATATTAATATTTCTAATAAAGAATCTTATTTGTTTGTCGACGATATAATTGATTATGATTAAGAGTTTGTTACATATACTTTCAGTTCACTGTAGAAAAGCTCTTTTGTGGATGAGTTAATGTCAGACCTTTTTTTTTAGTTTTTTATAATTGCTATTTTATAGTACAAGGTAACCAAATAAGTTATGTCCGTTTTTAAAGGAAAAAAAAGAAAACGCTTCAAAGTATGTATAACTTATATTTAGTCTTCGATGTAATCGCCATCGGCATCCACCACCTTCTTCCAACGTGCCTCCAGCTGTTCTATGCCCTTGCCTTAGAACTCGAGGCGTTTTGACGCAAAGAAGTCCGTGAGGGCTTTGCGAAAGTCTGCTTCATTGGTGAAGGATTTCCCACGAAGATGATTATCCAGGGAGTGGAAGAGGTGGTAATCGGATGGCGCAAGGTCAGGTGAATAAGGTGGATGGCACAAAGCCTCCCACCGAAGTTGCTGTATGGTATCCCTGACCACTCGCGCGTCATGCGACCTGGCGTTGTCATGGAGGAAAAGCACACCTTTGCAATTCATCAGTGCTGGCTCCTTCTGGTGCAATGCCTGTTGCACACGTTTCAATTGCTTCGAGTATAGGTCTCCAGTGACCGTTTGGCCCCCCGTTGGTAGCATTTCATAATGAACCACTTGACGACCTCTACACATAGCATAATCTTGCGTGGGTGAATAGGCGGTCTTGCGGTGTGAGGGACAGCATCCTCAGGAGACAACCAATGTCTGGAACGCTTGGAAGTTTCGTACAGAACGCACATTCCATCACTGGTAAACACTCGATTGAATAAGGATGCGGTACGGTGGCGGGAAAGCAGCGGTACGGTGGCGGGAAAGCAGCGATTCGCAGGCTGCCACACGTTGTCCCTTGTGGACCTCCAACAGTGTTTGCGGAACCCACTTGCTCAGTTTGTACGTCTTACCTAGACAGTGCAGGTGAAGTCTAACTGTTTCATCGGAAACGTTGAACTGTCTTGCAAGTTCACCACACGTTAGACTACTGTCCTCTTCAATGGCCACCTTCAGGACCGTCATTAACGACCTGCGGTCGTCACTGCGAGGCTCATCATGGAGAGACGAATCTCCCGACTTGAATTTTCGAAACCAACGCCTAGCAGTACGTTTATCCACAGCACTATCCCCAAACGCTTGACATATGCGGCGACTTGATGCAGCTGCTGATAAGCCCACTTTAAAGTCGTAAAGCAAACCGAACGAGATATCTAGTCACTTCCATCCTTCTCACAGCTGTCCGGGTTATAACTGATGGCCGGGGACGGTGCGCGTGTTTTTATAACGTCTGATGTTCCTACTTCCGGCTGTCCGAATTTGAAAACAATTGCTTCACGCATTTCATATATATTTCAACTTCATTCAGTGACTAATCAAAAAAACGAACATAACTTTTTTGATTACATTGTAATTTAGACATTCACTCTTATAGTTAAGAGTGCACGAATATATGCTTCTAGTTTTTTATATGGGGAAATAGTGAATTTGGAGTCCAAAATTCGCTTGATGAGGAAATGGAACTAATGTCTTTGGTTTAATAACAAAATTAAATTCAGGGGCTTTAGCTTCCATTTCTGAAACATGGTTATCACTGTGTAGCGGTAAAACCATATTTTAAATCTATTAATTTATAATATATATATATATATATATATATATATATATATATATATATATATATATATATATATATATATATTATGGAGTCTCCCGTTGGTTTCGACGTATGAGGATCTGACAGCTTAATTGATTCAGTTATGAAATTTTTGCGATAATCTTGTGTGGCAATTTGACCCGATAGTGATTTACAAAGGTGGCCACATATGGAGAAAGAGTGAGAATTGTGAGATGAGATTGGCTGACCTTTTATATCTTGCTCTCGCTTCTGGAAGATGATTCAGACAAGCAGATTGAAAACTGCTGAATCCACTAAAACACGCGGATCTTCATTCTATCGGCTAAAAGGCTAATCGCTCAAGAATGTTATGGGATATATTGACAGCTGATAAGGATATATATTTCAGGGCTACAGGAATGAAGGACGTTGATGTCTAAGATACAAATACACACACACACACACACACACACACACACACACACACACATATATATATATATATATATATATATATATATAGCGTATATTTTTGCAGCAAAATCTATCTATCTATATATATGTGTGTGTGTGTGTATGTGTGTGTGTAGGTGCGACACAAAAGTGCTGATTGTGTTTGTAAAATAAAACATTCATATAACTCTAGATATATTTGTAAAACAATCCATATGTTCAGTTGAAAGTAAAATGAGATTCATCATTTTAATAGTTAAATTGTATAGGCGAAATCGCTGGGAAAACATTCTGGCAATTTTTTGTATCATTGATTTACTGTAAAGAAAAAAGATATCCGATCACATGAAACGAAGGATTGCGCGATTGGTGTCAAAGTACACACACAGCCCTACACGCACACACACATATATATCATAGTTTTCCATTTATTCTATGATCTATAAGTATGAAATTAGGTGTTTATAGTGGAATTGTTTTGTTAAGTCAAATGTCAGTATATGCAATACCTGAAAACCTTAGCCATGTACACGTGACCACTATCTAAGTATAGAGAACATTACAATATCTGATAAGATACACAAGTATAATATTAATAATTTCTGTAACCTCTGCAAAAGCCGTTCTTGGTTTAATGTATTTAATTTATTTTTGGCCTTTGTCTCTTTTGGATTATCTCCCTTTGTTTCAAAATTCCAAAATAATTTTATTAAACCAAATTTCATGAATTAAATTGTGAATGATGTCTACGTATTAGTTTAAATTTAATTATTACCATTTTCTTCCTTTCTACTTTGTCTTTTCCTGTTCCGCCAATAAATATTAATTTCAGCTTATTTCATTTTGGAGTTAAATACCATGATGAAAAATGATTTATTATTGCTTTGATAAAAATCATCATTTTGGAAAAGACTTACCAGCTTAGAAAATTTTCGTTCAATTTACATTTTTTTTACAAAGTTTCAAACCCCGAAACATGTCCGAGTGTGAACACTGACACAGGCACAGTTTGCAACGTCCACAGCCAATTATCTATTGATATTTCTATTCAGAAAACTTGTAATGGCATGAGCTTGAAATTAATTAACAAACGTCGATTATAATCCAACAAGCCCTTGACACATTTTCGGAACAGATCTATCACTTGCAGGTAATAAGACTATCAAGGAAAACGATAAAGTTCATTGCTGTACCGAGGGGTCGTACAACTTTAACGGAAAGGACTGTGGTGGAATAAAATCCCTAGCGTCATTCAAGATGTGGCGTCTACCACATGATTTTATTTCACACATAACTGAAATTTCTGGCATACATATATTTGGTCAATTATCTTAATGACATCAAACTAAAATTACATATTTATTTCATCATTTGTCGTCTTTAAAATAAACCAGCATTGAAATAGTAACATGGAATAATTTAACTGGAAAAAATGAAACATAATATTCTTTGGTAGAGTTTCTGAGACGATTTTAAGGGAATCTTTATTTGCATTTTTTTTTCGTTTTCTTAACAGCCCCGTACCGCGGACAGTGAACGAAATCAGTTAAGTAACGACTTCTTCTTCCATCAAAATTATCAGTATTTCTTCTCTTACCTTTCAGACCAGAAAATTCAATGAGAAAATCAAAATCGTCTGATTTGTTGGTGTTTTCAAATGATTTTCTTGAGATTTCTCCTTTTACATTTTTCGTTCATTTGATAAAAATGTTGAACCGGCCTTTCTGTATGATTTGTGTGTGGATTGCGAATTTTTTTTACGTAGAATGTTTATACGTTAAAAAGTAAAAATGGAGACAAATTAGATGCATTTTCGTTATTGGATCTCCTTTTAATTTCCACAGTGCAATAATACTAGAAAAAATCTAGAAAGATATGAACAGTTCAGAGAGATGGTGCCATAGTTGAAAGTATTGTCCGTAAATGTTTAGAAGCGGAAACATTGATCTGAAAACCTGAAAATATTCAGATATCTCCGTTATCCTTAATAATGACCAACTGGAAACGCTGATTAAACATCATCCACACAACACAGGTCATCGGATAGTGTGTACTGATATCTCAACTAAGTCTTAGACACTTGTAGACATCAATCGCTACGCTATTTGGGATCTACAGGATATAAAGGAAGAAAATGATTATACCAATTCTCTATCTGCGATTCTCTGCTCAAACGACGCAAGAAAGACCCATTTTATAACAGACTGATCACTGTCGATGAAATCTCGATCTTTTACAACAAATTGGACCGAGTATATCTCGTAGAAATCATAGTAAACTCAGGTTAAAACTGACCCCGATCTGAAGAATGTTATGTTGGGTATCTGGTGGAAATGAAGCGGTATTTTGTATGAGAATCTCTTTGAGTAATATCAGATGTTTTTCCAAGTTGAACCGATGAATGGTTGAAATCAAAGAGACGATTCAAATTGATCAAATGAAAAGGTGTTGTAATTCATTAAGATAACGGCCCCCTCACCTCTCTTTGCTCATACAGTAAAAAATGGGGCAAATTCTCTAGTATAACAACAATTGTACTCAACTGAACTTGCAACTAGGTGTTACCCCTTATTTCTCCTTCTTTATGTGTCCGTATTTCCTCAGGGCGTAGGCGATCATGGTGCTCCATAAGTCGTTTGTAGCTTTTAATAATTGTTTTTTTTTGTTATCTCTCCTAAACCCTGTTCCGCCATCCATTTATTCAAGATGCTTAAATATGGTAGCCTTGTTTTCCTTTGCCTGTCGCGCCATTCTATCTGATCTGTGCGTATCAGTTTTTCCAAACGTTCTTTCCTCATTATATGCCACAGACATTTCAACTTCTCTTCCTGTCGTTAAGTTTAAGCTTCCTTTTTATTCCCAATTTCTCTCACACTTCGTCGTTGCTCACATCTTCGATCCATGATATTTTCAGCCTCTTTCTGTAAAATCACATTTCTGTTGTTTCCAGTTTCTTCCTCGTCTGTGAAGAGATCGTCCATCATTCACTGCCTTATAGGATACAGACATCAATTATTTCAATCTTTCAAATTACTATTATTGGAAAAAAACGACAGTTGTCTGGAAAATCAGATAATTTTTTAAAACAGTTCAATAACCAAAAAGATGCCCCAATACGAAGAAGATGGAACTATGAAGTTTCCTTAAAAAAGGAGAAAGTTAGTCGTACGGAATATTACGTTGCTCATTGACTAAATCTATGCACTTATATCTAAATATTGTCTTTGGAAATCGCTTAAAAACTAGTAATTTTTGTTCCGACACAATTTGTTAGAAATATGTTGAACTTGGCAGCATGTATACTACTTATAGGGTTAAAGAAGGTTCTAAAACGCGAAGAAAACCAGAATTTTCTAAGCGCAATATCATTAATCTAGTATAAATGATTTTTATTAAATTTCTTTAAAAATAGCTTTTCAATATATAATTCTGTCTCTCCGACTCTCATTCTCCCTCAAAACACACACACACACACACACACACACACACACACACACATATATATATATATATATATATGTGTGTGTGTGTGTGTGTGTGTGCGTGTGTGTGTGTTAATTGAATAGAAAATAAGGAAATAAGGAATAATTTAAAGCAAGCTATTTTGTTAAACACGCAAGTATGACGTTACATAATTACATTATAAATACCCATTTACTCAGATTTCTAAAAATAAGCAAAAAATATCGTAAAACGGTAGTAAATTTAAAATCGAAAAAAAAAATCGAATCCTATATATTAAATTTGACAAAAAATAAATTTGCTTTCGATAGAAAGCCTGGCAACTATTAAAAATTAATTACAGAATTTTATTTATTTCCACCATTTTAATATATTTTTTCCAGTTAACATTTTTTTTCGAAGTTAGACAAGTGCTATAGCGTGTGTCGAAAATAAATTTAAAGTTGCTGTACTAAATATATCTTGCAAGTGTTTGAAATGTTGTCAGCTGTTCGAGCTGTATTTGTCTAATATTGAAAATCTGTGATAATGAAGTGCTCTCCTAAATTTTGTCGGACGGGGCTAAATCTAATTTAATGTATAATGTAAAAACAATTAGAATTAAATTTTCAAGCAGTTTTAAGTCGTTCTGAAATAAATTCACATAACATCTTCAGCAAACTTTTATATATCATCGCGTCTTTTGAATTTAAAAGGATTTTAACTTTTATTTATTTAGTTTGTAAACAAGTAGCAACATGATTACGCTACAAGATAATTGGCAAATGTTTGTTTAAAAAACATATTTTGACTTAAAATATTGACCCTGAAGATGAACAATGATGTTCGAAAGCGCTATGTCATCGTATGGACAATATATATTTCGAAATCATTTTCAAATAAAAAGTCTCATTAGAGAATATGAGAAAATTCAAAAGAAAATATGCAAGACTATGTTGTCTTTAACATTCAATACTACATGTTTAAAATATATATATATATATACTGTCTATATGTTATTTTAATAGATACAATTAATTTAAGTAAATGCACTGTTTGTTTTAAATAAACAGTATTAATTACATTTACCGGCCTGAATTTTCGAGAAATTTCGTAGAAAACATCTGTTCTCCAACAGGAATCGAACCTGTATTTTATACGGAATTTTTCTGGCGCACTATACCACTCAGCTACAGAGGAGGCCTCTGTTTAGAAATGTCCAATTACTGTTTATAAACAAAAAATCGGGAAAAATCGTTCGGAAAAGATAGGACAAAGATTCGATTCCTATCGGAGAAAGCATATTTTCTAGCGAATGTCTCGAACATTCAGGCCGCTAAATATAATTAATACTGTTTATTTAAAATTCAGAGTATTTATTGAGGAGCTAGTGCTGACCCAGGGCAGCACTACCACCTCAATGCACTTGATGTAGGCCTCCGGTTTGAGTCTGAGTCTCTGTGGGAATATGATTGCTGGCCATCACTAATGATCACTTCAAACACTATGATGTTGACTGAATATTTGGTTTTCTTCTTGGTACATCTTTTGGGGACACATCACGCCAACGGTTGTTCTGTGTGTTCACCATCTTATCACTGGAGAAATCTTTCTCGTATGAGACAAACAAAATAATGTTTAATTGGATGTGATGCGGTCTTTCCTCTGGTCCCTCATGGGTTGGGATAAATATTTTCCCTCTCGCATCTTGTATGAATATCATCATGCACAACCTGTCTGATAAGAAACTCAGAAACTCCCGTGAACTGTTCATGGCTATGGTCCTGATTAATTGTCAATTATGGCCTGGATATCACAAACAAATTTGGGAGATCGTTTCCTATCAGAAAGATCAGAGTGAAGTTTTCGATTTGCCGGACCTTCGTAATCAATATTAGACTAAATAAACTATTTCAGAATCATTTGCACTATCCTCAGATTGACACCGAGTCACCCTGAAATGCTCGTATTGGAGCTTCCGGTGCGAATGCCAAACAGTACAGCATGCCCTTTTCAAGATTCTGGCAGAGTCAATTGCTTCATTGTAATGTTTTTTTTTTTCTTACAGACGGTGCTAAAATGACCATACAGTCGAAAAACCAAAAACAAACAACGCGCATGCGCGAAATTAAATATATAAAATGCTGGCAATTTACACATCATACCGTGTGCGTAGGTGTGTGTATGTGTGTCCATCTATCTATCTATCTATCTATCTATGTATCTATCAATCTATCATAAAGAGACAGTTAAAGGGATAGTATGTCGAGTAATGTTTATATATATATATATAGTAAAGATAAGACTGAGTAATTTTTTACGGTTTATTAACGTTTTGCTTGTTATTTAAAGCCAGATACTGTAAGAATAATTTTGAGTATGTAATTATGCTTTAGTTATATAAATATCGCTAATTAACCCATAGATTGTGGGAGAATTGGTGGATTCATATATTCACCAATGGTATTTACGTGTAAGTCAATCTAACGATCTCAACTGGAATGCCAGCTCAGCTCGCTGATTAAAAAATCCACGCTGTTATCCATTACACCAGCCGCATATCCAAGATTATAGTTCCTAGTGTCCGCATACGGTTACCTTATCTACTTATTGACCAGGCTTTACAATTTTTTAATTAACATTCACTCCTTATGCCTGCTATTAAATTGTTGGCATAAAGAATGTCTTAAATCTAAAATTAAACATACACAAAATCTTATTCATTTTTATAATGCAAGTCCTGATCCTATTCTGCCAGAAAAATATTTTCTTCACTTCTACAATATTATAGTGCTTTTCTGTATTAAATGATTAATCCTTTTTTTTATAATAACATTAATAGGAAGGAAATTGCAATAATTGGTGTGTTGTAAATATGGATTATCTCCCCTTTGATAATCCAAGCTATAAAAGCTGTACATTTCCGCTTGTCAAGTAGACGAGTAGTAAGATTCTTAATTGAATAAAAGATTACTAGACTGAACCTCTTGTCCTGTTTTCATTACAATTTATTCAATTAAGAATCTTACTACTCGTCTCCTTGACAAGCGGAAATGTACAGCTTTTATAGCTTGGATTATCAAAGGGGAGATAATCCATATTCACAACATGGTGTATTATCAAATTTTACAACACTTTTCTATTTGATTAATAATCCATTCCTCATACGGATAGCGAAAGAAAGAGGTTTATCAATAACCTTAACGTTAATAGTCCGCAAATGAACTGGATTTTAGATCTTTATCAAAGAATAAAATAAAATCTATCTGAAAGTGAAAGGCAATATATGAAAGACAAATATCTAGAGTGAAATTAATATTAATAAAATGTCATCCTATTTGAAATCCAGACAAGTTAGATTTATTCGCCTCAGTGATATTTCTTTATTGTTTTCACATAGTTTTAAAATATTCTTCTCTTAATTGAAACACAATGAGGACTATCAGGACAAGGCGACAGCTCTACAACCAACCCGTTTTGATTTCAGAGATCTTACCCTGTGATTAATTCTTAGTTTTGGAACGATATATGGATTTATATATTTGTCAAATATATTTGTGCCAGCGCGCAACATCTGAAAAAAAAACAGTATCGTTCCTAAGTGGCCAATTCAAAGATTACAAATTTAAGGCATTTAATTAGAATTTTCTACGCGTATTCTTTTAAAGGTAGGTGATATTTTAAAATCCGTAAGTGAAAATAATTTATTATTGTATTTTAATTTAAGTGAATAGAATAACTTTCCCTTCGATTCTTTCTCATTTGTTTGTAATACATTGAAGCGTTTTCGTGAATATGACCGGAAGAGATAGATAGATAGATAGATAGATAGATAGATAGATAGATAGATAGATAGATAGATAGATAGATACGGATTAAAACAATATTTACTCCATATCGGGGATGGAGACTTCATATATAAACAGTGTGGAAGTAGAAATTAAAGAGTATATGGTGGCTGTCAGTTTCACGACTCAAGCTCTCCTCAAAACATGCCTATCACTATGCAGTGTGGAATATTGTGTCCGACCCGTTTATATATATATATATATATATATATATATATATATATATATATATATATATATATATATGTGTGTGTGTGTGTGTGTGTGTGTGTGTGTGTGTGTGCGCGCGCGTGTGTATGTATGTGTGTATGTGTATGTTCTTTAGATTGAATCATAAATAATTGCCGTTTAATTTTTCAGATCGTCTTAAAAAGTACAATTTTATTTTATTCAATTTTATATTCCCCATTATTTACAATAAATGTTTGACCCATATCAAGCAGCTGTGAGATGACATTTGTGTCGAATCCCACGGGTTTTGGTGAAAAGAACAAGTTTTCGACTAACATTTGAATGTGGCGTTTGTTAGGCATTTTATTTTATTTTAAAGTTGATTACACCGACAACAAATAATTATCCGTTAGTGAATGGTCAAGTGAATATAGGTAACAGAATAGGACTGACAATCTGAGCCATAAAACCTTTTTCTTATTGTTCATGCGTTTGAATTGTCCCTGAGGAGAACAACATATATATGCATTCATGTTATATTGCGTTTGAAGAACTCTCATACCTCTCCGCCAATTCCGCTGTACTGACTGAATTATCTTTCTTCCATTGAGCCGAGATTTGACGATTGGTTTTCAAGAGTTATACTTGTCAATGAAGTGCACTTTGTGTTGAATATTATCGTAAATAACATATATTTTTTAGCTGTGATTATATTATTAACAAACAGTTTATGAGGATAACACAAAAAACACATAGACAGACACGTATGCACACACAAACACATATATTGGCATACAAGCAGACACAAAGACACAGGCAAATACACACACACACACACATACACACACACACACACACACACATATATATATATATATATATATATATATATATATATATATATATGGGATCAAATATAAAACCAACATTGATCGGAATTTGATGAGTCATGAGCTAAAGAAAAATAGGATACCTTTCGCCATCTAACATGTTTCAATTTTATTAAAGCTTCATCAGAAAATGAGGTATGGGGCTAAAAGAAAGAAAGTCTGGTATTCTGACTTTGGTGTTCTTTGATTTCCATTGGTTAATCATGACTGATGTGCATTGGACTTGTTAAGCCAACGTTACTATGATTTGTGGCGTTCCAAATTCAAATATCACTGTAAAACATTATATTGCATCATCAACCTTTACGAAATCCATTCTTAAATAATCTAACTTATGTTTATCTAAAATAAACGGTATGCGTGTAAAAGCCTTCCCAAATAAACACGCGAAAACCAACAAACATCATATCTGCTAGAGATGCACACACACAATTGAGAATATAAATTATCTGAATCCCACATGGACCAACTAGAATTTTTATACACTTACATACATAAACAATATTGACTGTTTTTCAGTGAGTAGATTTCTTGAAACTTCGAACGGACGCATCGCCTCTTCTTGAATTGGGAAAGCTAGAATTTATGTTTACGTTTGTTTACTATGACAAATGCCCACGAAACGTAATTAGACAATAAAAGTACACACAAGAGTAAAAATAACAGAGTTTCTTTCTTAATTTTGACTCTATATCTCATTCACTGATAAATTATTTATAAAAAGGAAACATGTTAGATTGATAGACGTTTCCTATTTGTTCTGCATCTTATCTAAGATATAAAATATCCTAAACACTGAGCTTTTCTGTAACCAAATAAGTTACTGGCTGACCATCATGGTAGAAACCGTGATTGCAGAACGCTCAATGTTTCCTATATTTTACATCTTAGATATAATAAAGAATAAATATGAAAAGTTTATCAATCCAACACGTGCCCCTTTTATTACTATTATTTCATTATTATTATTAATAAAAGTGAAATATGTTAGATTGATAAATATTTCCTATTTGTTCTTTATCTCATAACATATACAAAATGCCTTACAACATCTTCCAGAATTTGGAATATTTCCTTGCTGAGTCCAAATCCTTGAGGCTGTTGTAGTAAAAACAGCAGCCATCATTAAATAATATATATCTCTCTCTCTTTCCATAGGGCCCAGTCTATTGTATTATGTTTAATATAAAACACACACAAAAATAATTCTATTTACCTATTCATATGACGTCATCTTGAGTGTCTTGCACTTGCAACCATTAAAAGTTAGAAGGCCGGAATTAACCAAACTAACAAACAGCTGCATAACTACACGCAGAGCAAACCTTAAAAACGAAAGAAGCAATATTCGAAAGTATTCGGCAAAAAATACTATTAGGACCTTGAATTATTTCTCGTTGTTTTCAGATGGCTCTCCCTGAAGTGTGTGCGTGTAGCGATAGGTAGCAACACATCGATAAGGAAGTATTATAAACAAGCTCGAAATTCAATGTATGTAATTTCGCCGATGTGTAATCATCTTTGTTTTTCATAGCGTTAAACATGTCGGATTTCTTGCCAAAGAAAGTTTATTTGAGGGGAATTTTACTCCACTACTTCATTCAAGAGAAATGTGCTGAAGCACACACAATCCTTGTTGAGACTTACGGCGGCCATGCTCTTCCGGAAACAACATGTAAAAATGGGTTTAGATGCTTCAAAAATAACGATTTTGATGTTGAAATTAAAGAACGATTTGGCAAACAGAAAAAAACATTGAAAACAAAGTATTGGAGTCATTACTTCATGAAGATTCATGCCAGGTGCAAGCGTCGGTCGGCGAGTAAAAAGTCTCCTCGCCCGGGTCTTCGGAGAGCGCCACGGCTTCCAGCCCCTCTTCGGGTAAGCGGCGCGTGTAGGCCTCAACCTGCGTTCGCGCGCAGGCGGCTCGCACGCAGGCGGCTCGCACGCAGGCGGCTCGCACGCAGGCGGCTCGCACGCAGGCGGCTCACCCGTTGCTCAGCGTCTTTCTCGGCGTGGGGGCGTTCGTCCGGCAGCGAACGGTCGACTCGGAACTGGTACGGACCGGGGGAATCCGACTGTCTAATTAAAACAAAGCATCGTGTGGCCGGTCGACACGTACAGACATCATGTGGCGTAAGAGTAGAAGCCAAGAAAGGTTGAACGGCGTTCTATCACGTGTGAACAGCTGCTTCAACGGTAGAATATGGACATTTTTTTGCATCGTAGTGTGACCGGCGATGAAAAGTGGGTACACTACGATAACCTTAAGCGTAGAAGATCGTCGGGTAAGCCGAATATCCATGGTCCGAAGCTTCTGTTCAACATTTCGTGGGATCAACTGGGTGTAGTTTATTATGAGCTGCTCAAACCGTGCGAAAACCCCCACGGGAGATCGCTATCGACTACAATTGATACGTTTGAGCCAGGCTTTGAAGAATAAACGTCCGCTCTATGAGCAGAGACACGACAAAGTGATTTGCAGCATGCCAACGCTAGGCCACATGTTACAAAACGGGTGAATGCCGAATTGGAAACCCTTTAAAGGGAAGTCCTACTCCCATCCGCCGTATTCACTAGACAGATTATCACTTATTCCGATCGATGGCACATACCCTGGCTGATCTGCATTTTCATTCTCATGAAGATCCAGAAAGTGAGTTGACTTGTGGTTAGCCTCATAAGACGTGTCGTTTTTCCGACGTGTAAATTCAAATGCTGCAAGAAAAATGGGGAAAACGCAGTGGCTACCGATGGTCAATACTTTCTGTGACATGTTTCATACTAATTATTGTAAATAAAACTTCACATCTAATGAAAGTGCATCGAGAACTTATTCACGGTCATAAACAAATAGATGTTAATATAAATTTTGGGAAAATTTACCGATATCTTTTTCGGAAATTTCAAAGATTTAATAAAAATACATTAACAGGAATTGTCCATATTATTCAACAAAACAGAGAATTATTTCTGCCGAAATACATATTATTTAAACGCTCTGTCTCTCTCTCTCTCTCTCTCTCTCTCTATATATATATATATATATATATATATATATATTTATAAATATATATATATATATATGTGTGTATATATATATGTAATATATATATATATGTGTGTATATATGTAATATATATATATATATATATATATATATATATATATATATATATATATATATATATATATATATATATAAATGTCACTTCCTACACATCATTTCTTACACATCATTTTGGGGATGAGCTCTTTCTTATCGCGTCTTCAGAAATTTAATCGCAGTTCTAGATTGGCAGTTAGGTCACACGATGTCCTTATTGTCATTAATAACTGTAACCGTAAGCTCTATGCAAATAGTTACTTCTATCTCATTTCTACATTATGGAACTTACTTCATCCTTCTCGGTTTCCTGTAAACTACGATCTTCAAAAATCTAAAATCAATAGGAAATTTGTCTCCATGACTACTTTTGCTTAGCTTTCAGTTGTCTATCTTTAGTCTCCTTGCGTGTTAGTGGCTTTTATCGTCTTACTTGAAACCGTTCCGTAGATTCCATTGCGGATGTGGCAGTAATGCCGTCGCCGATTCCGTAGCAAGTATCTTCGTAAGGAAGGGCGTCCCTCACCCAGCTGGAATAGTATTGAAGTTTGCCTTCTTCCAGAATGTTTGTCAACTATGTTAGGCATACTTACTCCAAATTTTGATTGAAATAAACTTACATCAGTTTGGCTGCACGATACAAGTAAAGTAATAAAAACGAGGATGCAATTAACATTATATATTTAAACGTGCTACTAGATTGGTATGTAGGTCCCACCCGTTTCTCATCTACAGTCACTTTCTCACAGACGTGCCGTTGCTTCCATCTACAATTATTTTCACGGCAACTGCTCCGACGAGATGCTTTGGCTTGTTCCCAAACTGCAAGAATTTAAGCGTGCTACTAGTTTAGAATCTCGTTCCCATTCTTTAACTGTCGAAACGGTTATATGTAGCCGTCTCTTCTATTCCAACAAATTCTTATCTCGCACTTCCCGTTTGTTGAACTCCCTTCCTCTTACTCGCTACCCTGATAGCTATAATCTTCAAATATTCGAATGTAATGTCACTCGAAATCTTCTGATACTTTGATCTAGTCCTGCGTCCTTCTCTTTAACCTTTCCTTAAATACAACTCTTTACTCTTGCTCTCACTATCTTTAGCCTCTTGCATGGCACTGACGCCTTGCTTGGGGTGAATTCTTCAAACAATACAACCGCCATTTCTACTCCAAAAGTTTCTTTTCTCGCACTTCCCGACCGTTTACTTGCTTTCTGGATAACTACAAACTTCTAAAATGAAATTCAATGTTGATCGCTATCTTCGGTCTTCTTGGAATCCCGTTCATATTTTGTCATCACTTTAGTCCTCCTTATATTCAGTCTTCTTGTTCACTTTTAATCCCTGTGGGGTGAGTGTTGCATTCCTTAATTCCTAGAGTGTCGACCTTTATTCAATTAGATAGGACAACATTAATCAATCAACACTTATCATTGTATAGTTTATATTTATTAATTTATTTTGCTGGTTAAAGTTTTAGTCTTCGTGAGTATCACATAGTGGGGAACAGCTGTTACGCATCAACGAAACATTTTCTACAGAACCATTATGATACAAATGCCTCCACTAGCAAGAACAAATCTTCTCAACATACTGTAGGGATATATAGGACGATTATCTCCGTTTGGGTCAGACGAAGTCAAAAATGCCATATTGATGGCAGGTGAGTGACGTTGGATCATAATGTCAAAGGTAGTTGCCATTTACCACGCAGAAGAAGCAAGACGTATCGGTCCAAGTCAGACTACGAGGAAGACAGACGTGACAAATCAAAAATGGTAGTCCAGTGTTACGTTCTGCGCAGTCAGGGTACACCCTTGCTCTTACATAAAACGAAATCATCGAAAAAGGATATTTACTTTTTGTATTCGATTTTATATAGAGTGGCAGCTTGGGTTCTAAGTGAGAGTTGGAGGACTGATGTCACAGGAACTCTTCTCGACTCGGCATATTACCGCGGGTGGTATTAACCGGCCCCAAAACTGGGCATATCGACGCTTCATAACTCTTGAGATCCCCTGTTGAATTCACAGCATTCTGGACGTATATGTAAAACCTAGACAATGATATTATATCACTGTCAGAATGACCCACCAACGAGTCACTCAGGTCAATCCCTGACTATTCTGGCCTGTCACAGAGTACACAGAAAACAACATGACCTCGCTAGGTACATAGCAAACAACACTAGCTTGCACGGATTCCCTTTGAGAACAACTTTATTTTCGTCTGTTTCACCCTGTTGTATACACAGGTTATAATTTCTTTTTCGTCCTTGTATTACGACCTTATTATATGGCGGATATAAAAGTAATTCGCATAATGGGGAACTGAAACGAGAAATATCCCCCATCTTTCGTTTCATTCCCATTAACGTATAACAAGTGAGCGACCAAAAATCCAATGATCTCAGCATTAACAGGTTATTATTATTATTATATCAGTTGCTAAACATTCGAATGTTATGCATAACTGAAACAAGTCTTAGGTCAAAATTAAAACCAAATACTTTTTTTCAAATACACTCATATTGGGAATGTGGTTTTCTCGCTGATTATTACGGTTTTCTCAGACGTAAACTTTGCTTTTTGCATTGTCTTATATGTCTTATCCTATATTACAATGCGTAGAATTTGCAAAAAGCGAAGCAATTGTCTGAGTCGATGATGAAAAATAATTCAATTTGTAAAGAAAACATACAGTTTATATTTCTTCTTTTTACGTTTCTATTCCTGTTAATCAAATTTCGAAAAACGAGAAATATCAGTTGCTTTCTTCTTAACGAAGACATTTTCACCGGACTTATTGATTGCCTTGGTTCATCTCCGTGTCGGGAATATATATTGGTGTATGTCTGAGTAAACTTAAAATAGCAAACGGTAAAATACACAGTGTACGATATATTATGCAAGTTGATGTTTTCACAATAAAAGACTTATTAAGAAACAGATGATGGCATAATATTCAGTATGTATTAATATATTTATAAACAATATATCTAACGCGTTTTGAGCTTAAATAACTTTATTTGAAATATTGATAATAGCTTGTTTTAGAATAGTCAGATTTGATTATGCAGACAAACGAAGCGCAAAACTTATTCAGAATTTAAGCCTAAAAACATTTTTCTATAAAAAAAAACAAACAAAAGAACATCAACAACAAAAAAACAAAGTTCTAAATGCACGTGAAAAAAATTCATTATATTCACACTTTCAATAGTTAATATTGGTTCTAATGTTTCAACACAATTTGTAGTATTCTAAATTACTATCCGAAATTTTCGTGACATGGCTCACGTATTCGATTGGAGAGGAGTGACTATATAGTCTTATTAGTTCTACTGCTCAGAAAGTTGGTACAATGTCGTGATAGACTCTGTTTCACTTCAGTATCCATATTTATTTATAAATCTAACATTAGCTTATACATTTAATAATACTGTCACATCTGAATCGGTGATCCTGCTGAATATGGTGATATTCTTGATAATATTGAGTTATGGTTCTATTATGTAATTGATCCTCACCTGGCATCTATCCTTCGGTCAATTTTACAGCGATGTGATGAGGCAGCCGTCTGTCTTATCTGCAAATATTTTCATGACAATTGTTCTGATGAACTTTCTTACATTGTGCCTCGATTGCATGAAGTTGAGTGTCTTTCTAAATTGAAAAGTAAATCTCATATTTAATATTAAACGAGCAACATGGAAGCGTATTTTATTTCCTAATAGTTTTGATTCTCGCATTTCTAATCATTTTTAATTTTTCAGGCTACTTTGCAATGTTTTTGCTTCTCTGTCACCTAAAATCCTCAACAGATGTAATGTAACGCCGTTTGCTATTATTGTCTTCCTAAATTCTGTTCTTTTATTGACTATTTATCTCAATAAAATCTCATTCCTTTTAAATATCCGGATACCCATCACTACTCTTGGGTTGAAATAATTAATACATATACATGCATAAATACATACACACACTTACACACATACTCACACATATGTGTAGATAGATAGATAGATAGATAGATAGATATTCACCCCAGATGACAAATGTATTTTAATCCATTTTTGCTTGACATAATAATTAATATAAATGTAAATAATCAATCAATAAAGTTAATGTAGTTAATGGCGAAATCACTTCGCTAACAGATTCAATAAAGCATTAAGTTATTAACCACTCGTTGAATGATGCGATCATTATTTTTAAAATAGAAAGATGGACTACTGATCGATTCATTGTATAATTACTTTTTTATAATATTACATGTACTGCATCATTTAATATATGTATAAGGACTGATACGCAGCACAAAATTTCTGGAAAAACTACTGAGATATTACTCAGGTTATTACAATACTATATTAAAAATAAATATTGAAATATTTCAAATATAAGACTAGCGTTGCAACACTGCATGTTCCAAAATTATGGAACCGTAAATAAATACACTCTTTCGGACTGCAATATATTTATTTTCGTCTCGGAAGTTACCTGGAATGAAAAATATAAATAGTGTCTGATGATGAAAAGGTGACGATTTTCGAAAGTACTAGCAGCTACCGAACATCTAATCCATCTTACTATTTTAACATAACGATCGCAACATTCAACGAGTGGTTAATAAGTTAATGCTTTATTGAATCTGTTACCGAAGTGATTTCAGCATTAATTACATTAACTTTACTGATTGATTCTTTGTATGATTACTTCTTTATAATATTATATATACTGCACCATTTAATGTAAGTATATATATATATATATATATATATATATATATATATATATATATATATATATATATATACATACATATATATATATATATATATATATATATATATCAAAGGACAAAATGATTTTTTCCCTTTGCTGTCTACCATATTGCTCTATATTTTGGTACATTGACTTCTCCTCATGGATCTATCTTTTTAAGATTTTATATTAAAAAGACCTACTGCGACAAACAAAAATGTGCTTATACATGATCGCCTAAGCGTCTATCACGAATCGCACATAAATGACTGATATTAGAAAGTCCTATTTGGATTAGCCATACGACTTACCGATTTTATATTATGATATATATATATATATATATATATATATATATATATATATATATATATATTTGTATTTGTCATCCACAGACAGACGGTTTCGCTGTTTCACAGCTCATCAGTGTGGCTAGACGTCCGGTTGCATCTAGCTAGGATCGAAACCCGACTGAATTTGCGTCAGTCCGAACTTCTCCCACTAAGCCGTCGGCGCACGGTACGGGATGAAGGTGAATTTTATCGTGTTTATTTTTAGATTTAGATAAACACTCAGTGACTGACAGTGACTCAATTCTGCCGAAGAGCCGTGCAATATTAGCTTAAATAGTCACTGGTTACAAATTCACACCTCAAACCAGAGGGCTCAACCGAAATTAATTTTTCAGGAGCCAATATTTTTGTCATCCACATACCGACTGTTTCGCTATGAAGTATGTAAGGCTATATTTTAGTAAAAGCATCTGTGAACTAACGAAAACAGCTGCAGGCACATTTCATTATAGACACCTGGTTTCTTATTGGATTAATAACTGCTCTGTTTCAGGGAGTATTATATGTATGTGTTACATTGGAAATATTCTTTTTGGCCGGGAGGGCTATAGTTAGGTTGGCAGGATGTATAGTAGAATTGTTCAGCAGGAATTAAAATTTTAGATTAGTAATGTATATTTTGATGTGTATCATTAAAGAAATCATAGTGTCTAAGAAATTAAAATAATTCGTAGAATTTAAATTGATAACGTCAAAATCTGAAACTATGTATAATTTTGAATCTTAAAATAGTTTTACAAAAATAAATCCATTCCCTATTGTATTTAAATTGTGTTTTATTGGTCAACTATTTCTATAATTCACTCAATCAATCGCCTACTAATCTGGTTTATCCAATGTAGCTCTATATTCGTCGCTAAGAATAACTGCTCAGAAGTCATTTCTTGTCGCACTTGTAACCTATCCGTGTTTCTTGCTGCTTTTAATTTAAAAGTTATCATCTGGTTAATTTTATGTCTAACCAAAAATATATTTATTTTTTCTTCCCATTTACGTTGTAAACAGCGTCTTCTTCAAATACCTTTTCCTGACAAATACAATTTTCTTGGTTATTATCATTTATTTCACATCTCTTTTTCTGACATACTAATGTGACCAAGTAAATGGTTAAGTAATAACAAAAACCAGGTTTGCAGATATATCGTATATTAAACAGTAAGTACACAAGAAGAGTATTACACGACTATTGAGAGTGTATCGAATGAACTAGCGTTCAATTTATTCACTGTTCCCTGTTCTCCGAACTTTCTCACCTGCTAAACTTTTATTAGGCGGAAGAGTCTAACATAGACTTTTAGAGTGTTAACACCACAACACATACTTGTTAACTTGTCAAAATTTTTTCTTTTTGATTATTCTTTTATCGATAGACACTTTGTTAGCTTTTTCCAAAATTCTTTCCATCATTAAATAAAATTAAACTCTGTTTTATCGCTTTTGAAGATACATCGCCCTTATAGTAATGTATATCTTACACTTTATATGCCTTAAATATAAACACTTTATATGCCTTAAATTAATCCAAAGATAAATATGCCCGTGTAGACACAACCTATTTTTTTAGGGAAGTCCGTAAATCCGTTCTACATTCAACAAATTACACTCACGTAAGCTATAATATTTTGCATGTTTAATTACAATAAGATGAACAACCATCGAGTTCTCAAACAAGCAAACATGTTGTTCTATAAATTTATAAAACAAATAGATTTAATAACCCGAAATACATACACCCTTGTGCAACTTAACGGAAACAAAACGAATAATTCCGTTAATATTTTTTCCCATATTTTTTCCAATTAAACATGACACAGTGAACATGTTAGTACTTCGTATGTCCATTCCACGAAGTCGTTCCTTGCAGATTGATCTCAGATTTTGGATTGAATTTAAATCTAGAGATTTTCTAGGCCAGTCTATAGTACTTTGATTTGCTCACTTGTAAGTCTTCCAGTTTGTTTCTGCAACGATAAAATTTTCATACGCTTACTTGGAGTAACGTCTATCGCAGAAAATGGTCGGAGGAGAACTAATCGACAGTTGAGACAATAATGTCTGGGCGTGATGAAAATCTGAGGCAATCACGGGTGACACAGTATTTTTCAAGACCAAAAAACTTCATCATACACCCCGAAAATAGAATCATATCAATGAACACCAAGGCAAATGACATAATCTGAGAATAATTAGAAATTGATTAAACCCTGTCACTCCAGTGGATCTAATTCTAGCCGTATGGCGATAGAAAGGAGACTAAAGTGGCTGTTTCAATTAATTTAGACAAGGGCGTATTGTGTATTTATTATATAATTATAAGTATACGTTGAAAATGATACGAACATGGTTAGTACTAATTATAAATTTTAAAACGCTGATTTTCAACTTCAAAAGTGACATTGTGAATATGTATAACATATGCTATGGATTTGTTGTGTCCTTAAAATTACTGAACAATAGTCATCTTATATAATTAAAGAAAATATTTAAATGTTTGAAGAAAACGGTTTCCACAATTGTAAATATTTCTTTGAGCGAATGAAACCAGCAATGGCCACACTCCACACATCTTGGAAACTTGAAGACTGCCACTACATAACAAAGAATTGTATTAACAGATGACGACATCTATGAGAGAGATGAAATTTAAATTTTTATTATTGTATTATTCCAAAATTTTACACATCAGCATATATCTATTAATGTCAACAACTGAGCACAAATACTTATTAATTAAAAATAGTAATTAATATAATATCACACATAACTACATGCACGAAAATATCGTTTTTGATAAAATAACCATAATTACGTAGAAAATGCGTATATTGCAGAAAATTATCTTTTCCACATTATAGCTATTTGTGCTAGGTTGTAATGTTTATTACCTAAACAATAATATTACTGAATCATTTTTTTAGACATTAAAGTATATTTAACCACATCTCGCTAAAAGCGGCCCCGGTCTGTATATATGAAAATGACATTATTTGAGGAATTTCAGTTAGAGAAACGTCTAAAATAGATATGATAGATAAATCGGAGAGAAAATAAAGACGTAATAAAGAATGCAGTTTGACACGGATTCAAATATAATTTAAGAAGAAAACTCTCACCAATAATAAAAAGGGCGATAACATATGCCATACTTGAGAAACCTAATAGTACTGACTGCCCGGTCAATAAATGCCGAATGTTTCCTTATACGGAAACGGCTAATATTACCATTACGATTACGTGCAAGAAAATGTGCTTAGAATTAAATTATGTTTCTAGAAAAATAAAACGCTTCGTGGTGATGAGATTTTTGCTTATAATTATTTTAGTGGTAGTATCTAAATCTCTATCGAAATGCCATTTATTGACCTTGATATCATAGGCGTTAACGAGCTTACGCAATCGACTCTCAAAATTTTCATGCCACCGAGAAAAACTGATTAGACTTGGCTTAAACTGAAACCTAACATTTGCTACCTTAATGCTTTTAAATAAATGAGTGGAATCTTTTCCCGATAACGAGGAAAACGCTGGAGATATGGCATCTGTTGATCCGTGATCTGTTTTTTTTACAGGTTTAATGCCACCTGATTGTAAATTACTTCCGTGTTTTCTAAAATCGATTTCAAATTAAACCGATACTCTTTTTTTATATGACACCTGTAGGTTTCAGATTACACCGCCTCGGGGATTTAGCTATAATGATAAAACTTTCTGCTTACAACTCATGATATACTGACATAAAAAGACACGCGAAAACCGAAAGTTAGTAAAACAGTATAAAAGATATAAAAATACGATCATAATATTCAATATATCAAGACCAATTATAAACGGAGTCGGGGTTTACCATATATTGCGTACACGCATATGATGTACCATAATTCATCCTCAAGAGGTCAATTGAAAATCACGTTCAGTTCATGCAAAGATCAAAATAGTCATAACTGGAAAATATAAAAATAGTTGGAAGTTTAGTAAGGCAGTCTGACTGGACAATATCCTTACAGATGAAGAGTCGTGTACCAACAGAAATATTATTCCACAAAAGGATGCTGAGAATATCCTAAACTTAACATATAAGTAACAAGGAAGCTTTAGGGAAAATATAACACGCTTGTCCGATCATGTCTCTTCCCGATTCATGATTGACTTGACAGAAGTCCTGCGGTAGGCTGTTGTTACGTTCTACTGTACAGTGTTTGCCATTTAACCCATACCCGAGGGAGAAGAGAAGGATGCATTCTTTTCTAAGTTTATTACGCATTATAAAACGTAACAAACTGGTTTGGAATTTCAACACGGATCACGAATTTTTCATTCTCATCCAGCACAATAAGAACACACAATGAGAAACCGGCCAAATATTTACTGATACAAGATCTATAAGAATAACATAATATATATACAAGAACGATTACAATTATTAGAGGCGTTAGCTATAATATCAAACAAATCACCATGAATAAAATTTATTTCAATATCGAAGCGAACATACTGCTTATTTCTTATGTATTTCACAACAACAAAATGACACATCACTTTCAGTGGTTAGATTTGAAAAAATAAATAAATCAAATTTATTCCACTGAAGTGTGAATGCAAAGCCTATCTATAAACAGCCTAACAATTCCTCCACTTTATCCATAACACCATCTAAACATTCAAGCTTAGAGCCCTTATTCCCAAGCGATGTTCCGTCTAGGTGATGATTATATCAAGTTAAGAAAATGGTTCTCGTTCTAGAACTAGAGTTATCCAACTTTGAGCGTTATTTGTACCTAGATGGGTGAAAGCTTTTGAATACCATGTGGTATAAACTTGGGCATACAGCCTGCAGCCATATTACGTTGAAAGCTCGATCAGCGAAGTTAATCTTGCTACCTAACAGGTTTTCGTAAATAGATATAAGAAGAGGCAATGGGATGAATGCGTGGTGAAAATACAGGTCATACTAGAAAAAACAAAATATTATGCGTTTAGGCGATACAAGATCGTCTACGTCTAGAAAGGTTATTGACGTTATAGCTACCAGCAGATACTCCATGATTGCTAGACTCTTAAATTTTATTACATTTTATTACACGCTCTGCTCCTGTTATTCTCAGTATATGTCGGTAAAAGCACATTTCTCTCGTTTCAAAATTTTTCAAAAATATTGACGAGGTTCTTTAGCATAGAATGTCATATAGGCCATGGACTCTTGTGTAGGAGTTTCATATTCAATTTTTCTGTTAAAAAGACACCTTTTTTTCCTTTATACTTTGCTTATTTTCTGAAAAGCATCTTTTGTTATTGTTGTGGACCCGAATAAGTCGGAAAGAAAACTCGAATTCAGTAATTCACTGAACACGTATTATTAACAAAAAGAACAAATACAGAAGTGTTGCATGTCCGACTGACGGCTAAGTACAGTAGTCAACTCGTCAACGGTATTTAGTATCCTCCCCACGAGGGACAGATGTGGCACAAGGCCGGGTTTAAAGTGTGGTATTCCCGAGCCCGTAGGCTCGGCCACAAATGCCCGTAGATCCCGTATAAACGGGATCGGTTTGGTCAACCTCTCCGAACGAGGCTCTACCCTTCGGCGGAACCTCGTCCGGGTTCCTCTCTGCTCAGAGGCAGAGGGTTCGACCGTTAACTCGTCAACCGTAGTCAAGTCGTAAACGATATTTACTGTCCCCGCCACGAGGGAAAAATGTGGCACAAGGCCGAGTTTAACGTGGGTAATCCCAAGTCCGTAGGCACGTCTAAAAAATGCCCGTAGAAAATGTAAAAACAGAATCGGGTAGTTCAACCTCCCCGAAAGAGAGTCTGCCCTTTGGCGGAGCCTCGTCCTGGTTCCTCTCTGCTCAGAGGCAGAGAGTTCGACCGTTAACTCGTCAACCGTAGTCAAGTCGTCAACTGTCTACAGTCCTCTTGCAAGGCATAATATAATCATAAGACGAGTCTATTTTGTCCATAAAGTTAGGTCTCCATAACACCCCCTTCCTAAGCCTTTACCTCCGCAGGAGTCTCAATATCGTCTCCTTTTTGGATTGATGACGAGAGAGTCTGTGAACTTCCGCTTTCTTTTAGATCTTTGCGGTTCCGGAGCTGCTTGGGGTATTTGAATGTCGAAGGTGTCGTAGATAGTATCTATAATCTCTTCTTCCTGGGGAGTAGTGCTGCAGTCATTCAACCATCGTTTCCTGATTTGATTCAGGTGTCTTTTATGAGAGAATCGAGGGCCTTGGACTATGTAGACCATAGTTCCAATCCTCTTTTCTATCGGACCATGTCCCCAAAAAGATGTATTATTTTTAAACATCTTAAAAAATACTTTTTCTCCTGGGCTGTACTTTTTCTTTGGTACAATAGAGGTCGGACATTGTTTTGTTTGTTTGGGCAGCAATTTATCGAAAACTGGTCTTACTTTGCGCGCAAACATTATTTCTGCCGGAGATAGTGGCGTGATCCTGTACACTTGTAAAAATTTCTGCAGGGCCTTTTCCTTTGGGGTGCCGCATGCTTTTTTCAGGGCTCTTTTTAGGGTGTCAACAAAACGTTCTGATTGACCATTCGACATCGGGAGATATGGGGGGTCGTAATGTGTCTTATCTGAAACATCTCGCAGAACTCTTTAAAATCGGTCGAAGTAAATTGAGTTCCGTTGTCAATAACCAAGCAATCTAATAAACCAAACCGAGCGAATAGTTCGTGAAGGTACCTTGTTTTTGCTTCCGCAGTGGGATTTTTGCATCGCGACACTTCCGGCCATTTTGAATAACTATCTACTACGATTAAATGGTAGAATCGCTCTAGCGGTCCCGTAAAGTCCACGTGGATCCTTGACCAAGGTCGGTCCATCGTTGGCCATGGTTTGTGTGCCATAGGTGGTGCTTTTGCCGCCAATGCACAGCCCTTGCATGTATTGACCGGATTTTCGATGTCTTGGTCCATTTTAGGCCAGCATACGTAGCTGCGCATTTTTCACCCTATTTTCCACGGACGCCCAATATGAAAATCTTTCAGGATTCTTTTCTGTAGATGTTTTGGGCTGACGACTCTCTCGCAGTATAGGAGTACGTCGTCACATAGGGAAAAACTGTCTGAAATGTGTTGGTCCATTTCTGAAATTATTCTCTTTGTTGTGCTAATGAATTCATCATTGCGGGCTTCATTCTTTATTTCTTGTAGCGTCACAGGAAGTTCCCTTATAGTGCTACACAATAAAGCTTTTATTTCCCCTTCCATTCGTAGTGAAGCGATCACAGAATCTTCTAGGGGCTCCCTACGTCTTGGAACCATTCTGGAAAGTCTGTCAGCGTGACAGATTTTTTTCGAGGGGAGGTATTCCAACTTGAAGTTGTAACTTCGGAGAATTGTCCCCCACCTCAGCAGTCTATTTGCCGTATAACCGGGTAATCCTTTTTTTGACCCGAAAATACTATGTAGCAGTTTATGGTCCGTTTGTAGTGTGAAAAATCTTCCGTGTATGTAACGTTGAAATTTCGTGACTGCGTAAATGATCGTTAATGCCTCTTTCTCTATTTGGGAATAGTTTTTTTTCGCTGGGAGCAGGGGCCTTGATGCGTGAGCGATGGGCGTTTGCGTTCCATCATGGTATTATGAAGGATACACGCTCCTATTCCATGCGAGCTTGCGTCGCTAGCAACTACTATCTCGAGGTTCGGGTCGTAGTGCGTCAGGAATAAATCCGATGTTAGGATTTTGATAATTTTCTCGAATGCCTCCTGGCTCGCTGGTGTCCATTCCCAAACCTTTTCTTTCCTTAAAAGCTCGTTCAGCGGGGCGCGGAGGTTATGCATGTTTGGGATAAACGCTTGATAGTAGTTCACTAACCCCCAAAAGCTATGTAGCTCTGTGACGTTTTCAGGAGCCGGCATGTCCTTAATTGCAATGGTCCTTTCTGGTTCCGGTCTCCTACCGTCTTTGTCTATGATGTGACCCAAATATTTAATTTCTTTAATGACGAAGTCACATTTGCTTTCCTTTACTTTGAAGCCATAATCTTGTATTCGTGAAAATACTTTGTGGGTGTGTTCCCAGTGTTGTTCCAAGCTTTTACTGTTTATTAATATGTCGTCTAGGTAAGCCGTTGAAAAGTCAAGTCCACACAGCATGGTGTCCATAACCTGCTAAAAATTGTCTGGTGCGACTTTGAATCCAAATGCAAGCCATTCAAACTTGTATAAACCTCTATGTGTATTTATACATAGTAATTTTGAGCTTTCTTCCTCAACGGGTATCTGGAGATAACCTTCGCTGAGATCGATTTTTGAAAAGAACTTGCCTCCATTAAGTTTTGTGAAAACTTCTTCCGGGCTTGGAAGTGGGTAGTGATAATCGTCTAGTGCTGCGTTTAGTCCAGTAGAAAAATCTGCACACACGCGGATTTCCTTAGATTTCTTCTTCACATACACTACTGGTGCTGCTCACTGGCTATATTCCACTTTAGATAAAATGCCAGTCTCTACAAGTCTGTCTAATTCCTTGTCTGTTTCCTCTAACGAGGCAAAAGACACATTCCTTTTTTTCTTAAATATTCGATGAGTGTTCTCTTTTAACTCAAATTTTGCTGACATCTTTTTGCATCTACCAAGGCCAGCCGAAAAGACTTTGGGGAAGGTTTCTTTTAATTCCTTTTTTAGTTTATCTGACTCGGTCGTCAGATTTTTTTATTTTCTGACAAAATATTTTTTATTGGCAAATCCCACAGATTGAACTCCAGCATCCAATCTGTGCCAAATAGATTGTCTCTGTTTTTTTAACACGAACATTTTTAATTTTTTGGTTGTTCCATTCAAAGTAACGTTTGCTATAATTTTATTTTTAACGGTCACCGACCTAGCTATTTTGTCGGTTTTTATCATGGTTGGTTTATTTAATCTTTTCCAATTATGTAGGTTGATTATTGATAAATCAGACCCGGAGTCTAACTGTAAACTGACTTTTTTATTCAGTATTTTCCCTGCATATACTTTCTTATATTTCTGACGTCTAGTTCGTCTGTTTTTGTGTTTCTAATCCGGCTTTTTTTTCTCTTTTATTTGTTCTGTAATGTGAGCTCTTGTGCCCATATTTATTACAAGTTAGGCAGGTTTTAAACCAATATTGGCAATCTTTAACCTAATGAAATGCACCACATCGATAACTTGGACTAGGCAGTAAATTTTTTGGTTTTTGATTGAGTTATTTTTTTTTTCTTAGGAGAGTGAAAATAATCTTTTTTGGTTTTACTTGTCTTTGAAGGGGAGTAAAATGTAGTTTTCGATGTATTTTTTATTATGTGTGCAACGCCTGACTCTTCAATGTGTCTAGAATCATTTTTTACATTATATATTTTCGGAAGTCTTCGTCTATATTTGGTAAGGTTAAATTTGGTTCTCCCTCTAACCTGGTTAGGTCTCTCCTTCTAATTCTTGCATCTTTCGACGAGACAAGACCTTGTACGAATATTAGACATTTTAAATTGTCTGCAGTAAGTTCGGCTAATTTAAAATCGTCACAATGTTTATTAACTACCGATGCGAACGTCGAGTAGTCTTCGCTGTCTTTCTTGTTTAGGTTTAAGCATTTCCACCCTTTGTGAAATAACGACTTTTGGGGGCTGAATAATTCTGTAAGAAGATTTACCGCTTCCATGAAAGTTAAATCACTAGTTTTTCGAGGTAATATGTAGTCCACGAATTTGCTACGTTCGGTAGTCCCAAATTTCCGTAGGAGTAACCGTAGCTTTTTAGCGTCTGACCATTTTCCACAATCTATTTCGAATAGATCCTCATACCTCCTGAAATATGACGAAAAGGTTCTATCTTCGTCTGGCGAATAAGTGAAATTGTCAATTGCACTCCAAATCGCGTTTTATGAAAAAGTAATTTCGCTCTCGGTATTTTGACCTTTAATCGACCTTGTTTGTAGAATCAATTCTTCAAACCTTTTCTGTTGTGCTATTATTTGTCGCTGTAATTCTAATTGTTTTCCGTCGTTTATTCGATGTTGTTCTTCGTTTCTTCGTTGTTGTTCTTCGCGTTTTTGCTGTAATTCTAAATGTTTTTCTTCGTTTCTTCGCTGTTGTTCAAACTGAAGTTTAACCAGTTCTAACATAGTAGCTTTGAACTCTTCCATGTATTACTGTTCAATATTACGCTTCTACTTAAGTTTACTTGTACCAAGCCCTTGTATTGCTCGGAGGAGGAAGAAGAAGGAAAAATAACAAATCACTCTGTTCTCATTGTAAATGTGTTATTCACGTACACATTTGATTTTTGGAAAACTGCGAAACGTAAAGTTTATACTTCGGCGCTGGAAACAAAATATGTTCCTTTCTTGTTAAGACAATGCCAGAACAAGGAACATTATTTGTTTTCTCTGTGAGAAAAAAAAAGAAAAATCACGGATAGTTAGTAAGAAGAATAAATCAACTTTCCAATTTTTTCTTTTTTTATGAATTCACGTAGAGTTCGTTAAATTCTAGTCACCAGTGTTGTAGACACTGATAAACAAATTTTGTTTCTTTTATGTTTTTCTCGTGGAGTTCTTTAAATCATTGTTGCCAGTGTTGTGGGCACTTGGGACAAAAAAAAATATTTTATGGCTCTCCCGTGAAGTTCTTTAAATCCTCGTCGCCAGTGTTGTGGACACTGGGGGCAAAAAATTTCTTTTTTGGCTCTCCAGTGTTGTGTACCCGGAATAGATCTGAAAGAAAACTCGAACTCAGTAATTCAGTGCAAACGTATTATTAACAAAAAGAACGAATACAGAAGTGTTGCATGTCCGACTGACGGCTAAGTACAGTAGTCAAATCTTCAACTGTCTACAGTCCTTTTGCGAGGCATAATATAATCATAAGTCTATTTTGTCCATGAAGGTAGGTCCCCATAACAGTTATGCACATGGATATTTTGCAATCATTTCAGCCCAAGCAAGGCGATGATGCCACTAAGACGCACGGGCTTACTTGGAAATAAAAAGAATAAGAAGATTGTATTAAGGTGAAAGTACAATAAAGAAATAGAAATCAGGAAGACAGAAGACGGCTGATTTAGTTTGAATTTAGATTCTTGGAGATTGTAGGTGGCAGGAAAGCAAGAATCCTGAAAAGATTTCCACAGGTGAGAAATTCGAAGAAATAAACTATTAGAATAAAACTTCTTTACATTTAACTAATTCAACAGTAAAACGATGAGACATAAGTTGAAAATCTAGTAATACGACTGAATTCATGAATTCGAGGAGCCTGTACGGAAAGCTCATTATAATAATTGCCGTGAAAAACATTATGAGAAAAGACGGAGGGAATCCAATTCACGGTGATGGCAAAGTGACTGAATCAGAGAATTGTAGGTTTATTAACGTGTCAGTACGAAGTTTGCAGCGTGGTGTAATTGATAACGGCTAGGAATGTAAATTCGGAGAGTCGAATTCAAGTCAAGTTCTTTACGTTCCCTTACGCGAAAATAGCCCTGTATTAAATACGAATCTATCTCTTCTGATTACACGCCAGTCTACCACAGAAAAGACAAAAGAACAATCGACTGAGGGGAAATTTTTCTGTCGACACAGTAGTGAATCGAAAGACGTATGACCGACCAATCGTGTACGACATATTTGTCCTTAAATGACAAAAATGTGAGTCGTAATTTCTTTTACTGTTCGAAAAAAAAATACATATACATAGTGCGTTAGGTAAATTGCCGCCCTTTGATATTTCTTTATTTTTCCGCATACGCGTAGTTTCTTTGTAAGTTTTTCGACTGCACAGAAGAGTAGGGTCATTTGAGAATCCCGCTTGAGAAAAAGAGCGCCATGAAATAGTCCACGCCGCCGTAAATCTAGAAAAAGCTTGCTGTACTGCTTGGCATTCGCACGGGAAGCTCCAACTCAAACCTTTCAGAGTGCTTGGGTGCCACTCTGAGGACAGAGCAGATGATTCGGAAAGAGTCGGATGAGTCTAATAGTGATTTCGAAGGTACGACAGCTCGGAAAACTCTGGTCGTTCTGATAAGAAAATAAAACCCGTATTTGTTGGTGAAAACCTCATACTCAACGCGAAGACATACATCAATTGCCTTGAGGTTAAGAGGGTAGATGATGGAAGAACCATATCTCGCAACAGGACTCTGTACCATATCGCACACGAAGGAGAACCCATTCATGGCTGTCAGACAATTTCTGAAACCACATCGCCTATTACATATGGCCACCTAACTGCTCAGACTGCAACAGACTTGATTATTATATGTGGGATGCATTTGAGCAAGACACAAAAAAATCCTTGTAATAACAAAGATGATCTGGAGGCAATGATTATAGCAGCAATCACCAACAAAGTCCCCCGCCTAGAGTTGCAGGAGATTCGGTTGTTGAAACCAATGGTGATTTTATTAAATTTTCTGTAATATCTGTAAGTATATCTGTTAAAATATGATGTTATTGTAATTTTCATTTTTGCTTCCTTTAGACTATAATTTATCCATCAAAACCCTGTAGTTAATTACCTTTTCATCTAGACTTTCACGTCACCAATACGGAAATGGATACTTGAAGTGTCTCATGCTGAAAAAACATGGATTCATTTTATCTTACGGATATTGGTTTCTCAATTTTTCAAATATGAATTTCTGTTTTCGTTATGATTCTGCCATCAAACCAGTGTCATCTGAATATCCTATTTAGTATCTTCCCGGAAATCTTTCATAGGTAGTTGTATATTTGTTTTAGTATCGTCTCGCAGTACAAGTTAAATAAATCGTCTAAGAAAACGAATACTGGACGTTTTTTAATGTTTGCATACGCGTAGATTGGAGATGTTTTCTAACACAGACACGCTGCCTGTTCCTAGCGGTATGTACGACGTTCTCTATTTCTCTCGTGTACAAAGGTTTCTAGCATTTGAAGAAACATTTATCGTACACTATCAATCGTTTAGAGGTAATTTCTAAAACATAGGTATAATATTTCTGTATCTTTAACTTTGAGGCTCATTCTGTCAATATGAACTGCATGAACAGATACGGACTGTTTATATCTTAAACCCAGTCTAATTCTGTCCAGACTGGTATTTAATAGAGACCTAACGTTTAAATTATTTACCTGCTTATAGGTTATCAGAAGCCAAACTTGGTTTGCATTAGATTTTCTTTTACAGCATATTAAAGAACGTTCTTCTGAGGTATTCTTGTATTTCACCGCTGTCATATATTTTATTTATATTCTAGGCATCCTTATAAAATCTGAAATCCTCTAAGGCTGTCAGTTATATCAACAATAAAAGACAGGCGCTGTTTACATCAAATTTATCAGTCAAGCCTATTCCAAAAAGGAGCATTTTATGCGTTCCTTACGTTTGATCGTGGGTCTGTAAATTTTTCCTATTTTATACTCTTTCGGAACTACCTAATTTTTCCACAATAAAAAAAATATTTTAATCGCATTCCAACTTTCCATCATCATTCGTTTTCTTTGTATTATAAATGTCTCTTCGATTGTGTTTGTGTTTCGCCAACGATTACCTTTTGAAAAAGCTTTCACCGAAAGAGTCCTAAAGTTTTAATAATCGATTTTGTTTAAGTCTATTTCATATTTCTGTCGGTACAAGCCATTGTATATTTTCGTCGTTGGTACCCAAGAGTTGTCATCTATCAACTCAATCACTCTATTTGGTTATGGTACAAATTTAATTCCTTCAGGTTATAACTATTTTTTCTATGTCGTGTTTGATCTGCAATGTTGTCCCGTCTCTCCGTAAACGTTGGTTATCAAAAATCAAAATAATTTCTTTGTCTATCGAGCAAGGTTTTGTTAAACAGGAGTTGGAAAATTTTTTTGAAAATTCCTGTTCATGTCTACGCTCGTGTAGTACATTTGTGAACGCAGAATTAAATTCCTACCTCAGGCTTATATGCTCGATGCTCTATATTAGTCACCTCTGGAAACCCAGTTAAATTCATGTACCTATCGATGTGTTAATTCATGGACAACCAAAATACAACTATCAATATACGATAATTATTAGGGCACAATAGGAAATTACGACATAACAAACAATTCTCAATATAGCAGAAAATCTTATAATATAAATAAACAAACGAGATTAATTAAAATAACTTATTACACTAGACACAGTATCTCGAAGTGTGCATGAAATATTTAATATTCGTATGAAAACATCGTTTTTGCTGCGGTCTCGCTTCAAGTAACCGTCAGACATTATGTCACCTGGACAATTGAAAGTTTTCCAAAGGTTACAAGGATGTAGAAAACGGAATCATGACCACACAGACACAAGACTTGTTCTTGAAAGACGGTTTAAATTGATGGAACAAAACAATAGTACAAACGTGAAGTTCGAACAGTTTATCTCAAAAATGTACTCCTGATAACAATGCAAAATTATGTTTCAGAAGGAAAGTCAGATCTTGTTAGGCGTATTTAACTAAATGCGATTATATATATATATATATATATATATATATATATATATATATATATATATATATATATATATATATATATATATCGCCTCTAAGTGTTGACTTCTATGTGCACTTTTATATTTAGACACGCTTTATCTCTGATATTGAGCACTTTAGCCCATAAATATAGCACATCTTAAGATTATATTTCGTCATATATATATATATATGTATATATATATATATATTCCAAATTCTCGCTTGACGAGTTAGCGAGACCAGACACCTTAATCCAACTTAATTTCAAAAATTATATTGTCTTGGCTTTTGAAACATGAGAACTCTTATGTAGCGAAGGAATCATATTTAAAAAAAATCATATATATATATATATATATATATGTGTGTGTGTGTGTGTGTGTGTGTGTGTGTGTGTGTGTGTGTGTGTGTGTGTGCAGCATATCTTTATTCACACATGTTTCATTGAATAATAGAATATTGTTTGTGTCTACTCAGTTTTACACTAATCCTTCCCAGTTGTCTCATCGGTTTCTGGATGTTAAGATGAAATTAATCAAGGAAAACGACATAGTTTGTTTTAAGTTACCCAGGTACTTTAGATCTTTTCTAAGATCATCTTCAGAGGTAAATTACAAAGATAATGAGTTCTCGCGTTTCTTTGAAAATCGCTATCACAACGGAATGCAGATTTTATCGCGGTTATAATAATTGTATCTTTGTAATTCACTGCTAAAAAATGATTTCAGAAAAGATCGAATGTACTTGGATAAAAAGAAGCCATGTCGCTTTGCTTCATGAATTTCATCTTAACACTCAGAAACTGATGAGATAACTGGAATGGATCAGTATAAAATTAAGTACACAATGTTTATAATATTCAATGAAACATTACATATATATATATATATATATATATATATATATATATATATATATATGCAGAAATATAGTCTTAAAGTGTGCTATATTTATGGGATAAAGTGCTCAATATCAGAGATAGAGCGTGTGTAAATATAAAAGTGGACATGGAAGTCAGCACTTGGAGGCGACAGTCTGTTTCATGCTAGTGCAATCGTCAGTGCAATATATATATATATATATATATATATATATATATATATATATATATATAATGTACAGAGTATGTGTATGTGAGGGTGCGTGTGTGTGGCCAAACATCTCCTCCTATCCCATTGGTCCGATTTCAATGATTCATTGCTTATTTAAAAGCCCTATAAAAGTTTGGTTAAATATATATATATTAATATATGCTAGACATTATCGTTGCTTAAGGGGAATAACACTTATTTTGCTTTTGTATCCAAAACTGATGTGCACGTTTTATTATAAACTAGCTTTTAATCCGCCCTTTCGGGCGGCATTTAAGCTAGCTCTTGTGGAGGAATCTTGGTTTGACCATCATCACAATAGCTAGCGAGGAGTAGATGCAATATGCATCAATAAAGTACAGAAGAACTGAAAATTGATGGCTGCATTTAAGTACTGCATTAATGTTTAAGTTTCCCTTTTAAAAGTTTAACGATAATTCTTCTGCTGTCACTTATTAAGACAATTTAATACGTAGATCCTTACTTTCCATACAAATAATTATTTTTTCAAGGGTGACAGAATAGAGGACAGCTTATAAAATAAAATTATTTATACATTCAGCACTTGTAGAGTTAGAGAAACATAACAGCTAATTAAGTAAAAGCTATATTGTGGAATCTGTATGAAAAAAATGCTAAGTTGGAATTTTATTCTCCCACGAATTATGTGATTAAAAAGTCCCAGAATAAATCTGTAGCAATTTACACACTAGCTATTTACTCCGTTTCTCTACTAAGATCAGTTAAGTCACAAGGATGAGCTGGCCTCGGTGCGAGCACCGATCCCTCTATTTGGTGCAATGAGAGGATGTGGCCTCGGGTAGCTGTTCTCAAGGCTGGCACACTTCTCAGTATAATTTTCCTCAGTTGCAACTCTGTCCTTTGTTAGAGTAGCCCCTGAGCACACTCTGTCGAAAACTTCAACTGACAGATTATTAGTGATGTGTTAGAAACTACTCAAAAGAATAATTTACACACGTTATTTACCCTGTCCCCGCACTAGGACGAGATGTGACACAATGTCTATTTTAGGTAGGGACCGGAGGTCGTACACTCGGGACAGGAACAAAAATTGCCCACAGCTCCCGCAACCGTCGTTTGCGCTGGACTCGGTTCGAGCACCGATCCCACTCTCTGGGGCAAAGAGAGTGCGCGGCCTTGGGCAGCTGTTCCACAGGGCTGGACATCTCTCAGTATTATTTCCTCAGTTGCCCTATGACAGCGAATGCTCTGAGCGCACTCTGCCCAAAAACAGAGATGCAACTGACAGATGATAAGTAAACGTGACCTTACTCAAAAAGAATAAGTTACACACGAAAAGCTCAATGCCTGTATTGTATATTATCCACTTCTCGGCAATATCATTCTTCAGGTATAACTAATTTGCATACTGATTTAAAAAAAAATATTTCATTAATTAACTGTACCTCATTACTGTTTTGATTTTCATATCAAAAATAGATGTGCTTAGTTATATCGTCTTATATCGTGCAGAAAAGTGTTTGAAATTTGCATTTTACTTGTCCTTCAGCAAGTTGGCATCTATTGGTAAAACTTTTCATTGCTATAAAAAGCCTATTTATGAATGAAATGTTCATTTAAAATTATTGTTTCAAAGATTTCAAGTAGGGAATAAATCTTATTTTGCGAAGCGATAGCGAGCGGACGAAGCCTGCTAGTACATTAGTAGAAGTCATATAAGTATAAGACACTATACTCGATCGGAAAACCTTCGGCGTCTTGATTTGCAAATAATCAAACCAATAGCAAAGGGAAAAACGGTATAAAAAAAGAAAGAACCAAGAACGTGTACGTTAGCTGAAAATAATCGTCCAGCATGCAAGTCCAAGGCCCAAAGAAAAAAACAAAATAATTTGCTCAATACAATGAGTAGAGCAGAATTAGTTAAACCTAGAGAACCAAACAAACCTACCAGGGTTTCACCTAAACGGATCGTCAGGTAAGGCCGGCTAACAATGTTTTTTTGTTTATTGACTATAAGTTTCCGTTCTTTCTTAGCTTGTTTACCCGGCCTTCCCTAATGATCCGTTTAGGTGAAACCGTTGTAGGTTTGTCTGGCTCTCTAGGTCTAACTATATATATATATATATATATATATATATATATATATATATATATATATATATATATATATATATATATATATATTGGGGGGAAATCACCTTATTAATGTAAATAGATAGAGATAGGCATTCTATTGATAGAAAAAGTTAATTGAAAAGTTATTATGTTAAATGGAACAGGTGAGACATCTATACGACCAGATTAATGGATTCGAAACACCTCAATTGATAGCCCACATTGATGAATAACTAAATTGAGTTTGAAAGTTAGGTATGCGTGTAAAGTTCTCTTTTTCAAAGCGACATAGAATGAACTTAAATATGCATTGTCAAAATTCTTACTTATACTCTTAAACATTAAAGTCAGCGCTGATGTCTGAGAGCAAAACTTTTCGACTTGTCACGCAACGTCAGAGGTTGATTTCAGTGCACCATGATGTGATTTTTTTTCTGTGTGTCTCCATTTAAATTTTCATCTATACATTACAACAGGAATAGCTGAAAACAAATTGAATGCGTCTTGGTTTTTCCATTTAAGAAATGTATCACATAATAGAAACACAGTACTATACTTGTAGTTTATGACGGACAGATTATATGTTTAGACAATGTAATTAACTTACGTACGTAGACGTATAGATAAAAGGGAAAATCTATAAAAAACGAATTTAAAACATATATAATAATAATAATTATAATACTCGCAGATAGTCAACTATTTACGTCATTTGGACTATTGTCCTCATCTTTGTCGCCATGTTTATCACAACGTTTCGGCCGTTGTACGCTCCGGCTTTCTTTTGGTTGGAATGTCGAACTGAACACAGTAGACTGAATAATGTAAATAGTGTATATTGTCAAGTCCCTGAAAACTATCATTCCACATCCCAAATTCATTTCGATTCAAACACAGATCTGTAGCGCTAATGTGAAATATGTGTATCTCAACCAGAATCAGTGCAATCTCTTCATATAAGACAACTTTATTCAGCTTTTCTCGTAGAGTAATTAGGGATACTATGGTTGGAATGTCGAACTGAACCTTTATTTTGCTCACTGGGGTAGACTATTCTAGTTCCACGTAACATGCCCAATGGATATCAGTTATATCCTGTTAATTGCCCTCTGAATGTTCTCCGCTGCCTTAACTAGGTATTGAACTCACACTCTTTGGGACATGTCACTGTATATAACTAACACATTTATCCACTCTGCCATATGTCCTTGAAGACATATGTGCATGATTTTCTGGGTATTATAAACCTAATGTATTCAGCAACAATTTTTACCGGTGCTCATACTGCAATTTTTGCTGTAATCATATATGTTTTTGAACAAAGCTAATATTGCAATTTTTGTGGTTATTATCGATTTTCTCTGGCACTCTTTATTACTGGTTCCCATATTGTATTCATTTCTATAATTGGTCGGCTCAGGAGTTTTTTGTGGCCTAGCATATGTGCTCATTCCTTGAGATTACGCATTTTCCAATGATGTTCTTTGTCTATGATAGTTATTTTTCAGCCTTGGTAGACAACCTAAGTAGTGAGGTTATCATAATAAAAAGAATGGGCCTTTTGCAACCTTTCTTGGAAACCGTTCATGCTGAAATTCTCATGAATCGTAACACAGGTGTCACCCGAATCAACCAGGGCCTCATCTCCCGGAGAGAGACGAGTTTTATGTCGAGAATACAGCTACACATCTTCTGAAGTAAAAAGGATGAGTTTCTCCTGTAACAGGATACTACTTACTGATGGCTTTTTATGCCCAAAACGAATAATTTTCATTCCTATTCATACTGTTTATTCATTGTTATATTTCCTCAATAATGTTTTATTTTTTCTAAGTAATTCCATGTATCTTGGTGGCTTTATTGCCTTGTTTGGGGTGAAATTATTAAAATTTCAACAAATAAGTTATAAATTGTCCTGCGCTGACAAGGATATGTATCTATAAAAACAATTATATTTATCTGAATAACAACATTTTGAACACAGAGAAACGGATCGAATTTTTGAGTGAAATTTATATCAATCTACGACCAAGCAGAAACAAAAATATACTGTTTAACTTACGTATAAATAATAATAATAATAATAATAATAATAATAAATGATAATAATAATAATAAATGATAATAATATTAATAATAAATAATAATAATAATAATAATAATAATAATAATAATAATAATAATAATAATAATAATAATAATAAATGATAATAGAAGAGTAACCAAAACAATAATAGTGTAATTTACTATTTAAAATATACTATATTCATAGAGACTTATTGTTCTATGCTGGAGATATACAATTTAAAGAGATATACAGTTTGAATATAGTTTGAACAAAAGAGCAATGACATCATACTGAATAGCATTTAGTGTTTCTCTTGTCAATTAGATATCATTATTGAGTCATTGGGTCTTCAGTATCTGTCTTTATTTCTGAGATGAGGTATTATATACACTGTTTACTTTATTCGGGCTATTTCTCTCATCTTTGTCGCCATATTTATTACAACGTTTCGGCTGTTGTACGCTCCGGCCTTCTTCAGGTGGTTGTAAGTGTCGAAGTGAACCCTTTATTTCGCTCACCATATCTTCGGTGTATCGAGTCCGTACCGATCTTTCAGTATCTGTCTATATAAATAAAGGGTTCAGTTGGACATTCCGACCACCTGATGAAGGCCGGAGCGTACAACGACCAGGGCGTTGTAATAAATATGTCGACAAAGATGAGGAAAATAGTCCGAATAATGTAAATATTGTTCGTTTAGTCTTGTTCATCTATGTGTCGTGTCAGCACATCTTCAGAATGATATTTCTGTTGCCTGAAGTCTTCATTTTCATTGTCAAGCCTTCCTTGTCGTATAGGGGTACAAATATTATATAACAATTAATGATATTTTCTTTGTGTCTAAAAAGATTTCATGTTTCTTAATACATTGCTTAGCTTCTGGAAGTGATTTTGGCTATCTTAATAAGCCTTTGGATTTCAGCGTCATATATTCCTCTGATAAGACATTACTCAGGTGTTAAAGTTTCATACGTTATTCAGATTTTTCCAATTCGTATCTTTCACCTTGGACTGTTTCCTTTGCGGACAACCGTACATTCTCTCTTCTTACAATTGATGTTCAGTTCTGTCTTGTCATTTTCTTTCACTACGTTCTCTATGAGATTCTAGCGTTTCTGATTGCTAACAAGATTTTGCTCAGATTGTGACTGCCAATAACGAATACTTGTAAGACTTCTAATTCTCTCAGGATCGCCCGACTGTAAAGTTTGATTAAGTATGGAGAGAATACACATTATACAATGAACACAATTCTGCTGGTAAATAATCGTTCATACATTTAGCAGGTTAATTAAGGTTGAAGAAACTGCCATGTAGTAAAACAAGTCTATATGTAGAGGTTTGATAATATATACTCAATTGAATACTCTGCCACACAGCTCATCCTTTAATGAATGTGTATACCGTTTTCCAACTGCGTAAAAGATGCAAGGCTCTTTTCCGTAGGTTATATTTACGAAATGGATTTCAGAGTATTTAAGCAGGAAACATTTAAAGAAATATATCAGAACTAGCAGTACCCTTGGAATTTTCCTAGTTTTCCCAGTTGATTTTTCTGATCAATCGAATTGTCTTATGATTCACTATGTCACTCGTGTGTTCCAAGTCAATAACATATCCGTGAAATCACCCTTAAAATAACGTTACATTATTTGAGCTTAATTGACTTAACAAAATGTTACAATAAATGTAGTTTATTATTCCGGGAAAGAAGATGGTAAACATGAACTGATTAAAAAACAAAGCTAAGAAAGAATACGAAACAGCCCAAAAAGATAGCGGATTCCCAGCAACACTCACATACTCACCACAGAACACAAAAAAGGCCAACAGGAAAAGAAACATCATATCGTTAAACCCACCGTCCATCAAAAACCTTAAAACAAACGTAGGAAAAATATTCTTCAAACTTTTACACAAATACTCATGTCATTGAAGCAGATGTTAGACGAATTAGATGACATTCGTCTATTCTACTAGAAGTTCTTTCTTTCTTATATTACGTATGCTTTCGTTTTCTCAATAGAACCAGGCAGTGTTTCTTCAATTTCGTTTATAATCTGACTACCCTTAAAATCAAGATGGAAGAATTATTTATTTACATTATTCGGACTATTGTCCTCATCATTGTCGCCATATTTATTACAACGTTTCGGCCGTTGTACACTCCGGGCTTCAGGTGGTTGGAATGTCGAACTGAACCCTTAATTCGCTAAATGGGGTAGACTGTACTAGTTCCACGTGCCATGTGTAATGGGTGTCAGTTATCAGATATCTCCTGTTAATTTCTCTCTGAAAGTTCTCCACTACCTTAACCGGGTATTGAACTCACACTTTTGGGGTCCTGTCACTGGATGTAACCAATGCCTTTATTCGCTGTGCCATGTGTTCTTGACGACACATGGCACAGTGTATAAAGGCGTAAATATGGCGAGATAAAGGCATAAACATGACGACAAAGATGAGGACAATAGTCCGAATAATATAAATAATGTAAATAATACCTCATTTCAGAAATATAGACAGATACTGAAAGGCCGAAACGTTGTAATAAATATGGCGACAAGGATGAGGACAATAGTCCGAATAATGTAAATGATGTACATAATACCTCATCTCAGATACTGAATGGCCGAAACTTTGTAATAAATATGGCAATAAATATGAGGCCAATAGTCCGAATAATGTAAATAATGTACATAATACCTCATCTCAGAAATATAGACAGATAAAGATGGAAGAACTAAAGAGCAGGGCGTTATGTACGTTCTATAATATTAAATCAGTAATAGCAGATTTTGATATTACTGAATTATTCTTCAATATATTGCCCTTCACACCAATGCGCAGGGTCCAAAGATACTAAATCGATGCAATCCCATAACTGAACAACAGAAGCACCCTCTCCAGCACCTATGAACTAACCATTGTTTCCAAAATAGCGATCGCGCAGGTAGGATTTGAGTTTAAGTAAAAGTAGAAAGTCAGATAAAGCTACGTCTGGTAAGTGGGATTCAAACTGACCAGTGTGAACAGGCGGGTTATCCTGGAGAAAGAGCGCAACTGCCCTGATATTCCCTATGTTTCCACGTAATTGCTATTTTGGATTGTCGCAATTCACATGCATATTACTGTACATTAATAAATTTTCCATTTCCCAGTTAGTTTACCACACTTACACATTTAGACCCCCCGCTATAACCATAACCTTACCAACAGAAGATGCATGATTAAATTATATTGGTGTGGATAACCAAAGTGTTTTCACTGACTGCGTTGAATTTTTGATTGAGGTTCAAAGTGGTGAAGATCTCAGTTAAAACAGTTTTTGATATAGAATTAAGGCATACGGTCTTAAGTATCTGTTGGACAGTATGACGTCAGTCGTCTAAAATTGTACGGTGAATGAGAGCAACGTCAATTCAGTTTGGTTGAGGATTTCAGATGAACTGATCGAGTGTTATCTTCTGTGATGTCCTTGCCCAGTTTGCAATCCGCAGCCAACTTCTTCAAAGTTTCATAGGAAGGGGAGTCCCCAGCAATTGTCTGTGCCATGTCCGCATGTATTTCCTTGGGTGTCTTGCCATCCGTTTGCAGATAATTTATGATTGCTTGGGCTTCTCTCTTAGCAATCTTTAGATCTGTCGCACAACTCTCAGCTTTGTATGGAAATCACCTGAACAAACGCAATCTGAATTTTTTTTTCTAAATTTATAAGAATTTGTAGTGTGTTGACCCAAAAATATGTTCAGCTAAGCCTTTTTTTAGTGTTCAAAATTAAAACATCTTGAACTACTCTTGTGTATAGAGTGTAATTGAAAACAGCGGTACCTATTTTTGCTAGACACACACATGCGCACATACATATATCAGTTTTAAAATAATTATACATATATATATATATATATATATATATATGTGTGTGTGTGTGTGTGTCTCTGTGTGTGTGTGTGTGTGTCTGTGTGTGTGTCTGTGTGTGTGTGTGTGTGTGAAGAAATATAGTCATAAGATCTGCTAGATTTCTGGGACAGTGCTCAATATCAGAGATAGAGCGTGTGTAAATATAAAAGTGAACATAGAAGTCAACACATAGAGGCGACAGGCTGTTTCATGCTAGATGCAATCGTCAGGCCACGAGTGCTGTTATTTTTCTCGGCTATCTATATATACGGGTCAGTAGTGCATTGTGGGCAGTCTATTTTGGCGGTTATTTTATCGGAAGTCGTTTATTTGTTTATTATTTATTTGGGTTAAATTATTTTGCTTGTTTTTATTTATGTTTTATTTATATTTCTTATCTTATATATTTATTTATTTTTTATTTTTACTTTGATCGGTGTTTTTATTAACGTAGTAAAATTTGTTTATATAGCTTATTTAATAGTTTTGTTTTTGTTTGGGAAGATAAAGCTATTTGTTCAATTTTGGGGTTGATTGTTGTAGTTTGTTCTAACTATTATTTTGGCGGGAACAGTTTTTAATTTAAAATGTATTTATTTGGATTGATTATTTTTATTTGTTTTTTTCTAACGGCTAGTTTATCGGTATCGGTTGTTAGTTTATATATTTCGATGTATTTAGATCAATTTATTTTAATCGTTATTATTTATTTGGTATACTGTATATTTTCTCTTTTTGGTTTTCGATTTTTAAGTAACGTAGTATATTATTTTTATTTTTATTTTTAATTCATTTTTTTAAATTTTTTATTCATTTTTTATATCGTTATATAACAATTATAGCTATTTTTTTCGTCCGATTTTTGGTTTTATTTTTATAGTCTAACTAATATATTGGTCATAATATTTTGCTAATTTGTATATTATTTACTTTATTTATTGATTTTGTTTCTTATTTTTTATTCTCTTTCGTCTGTTCTAACAGGTGTGATTTGGTAATTTGTTTGGATTAATTTGTTTTGCTTATTTTATTGTAATTATTGTTTATTTATTTTTTCCGTTTTCGATTTTTAAGTAACAAAGTAAAAAATTGCTTTCATGTCTGCATTTTGAGATGAGCTCGGATCTTTTATTTAATAATTTATTCTGGTCTGGGAAGATAATGATTTTTTTTCCTCCAAGCAAAGTTTGCAAGTTTTTGATTGGTTGTTGTAGGCTGAATTTTTCTTCGTTATCTGGTGATTTTATCGTGGCTTGGTATATTACGTTGTTTTGTAAACAATTACCGTTTAAGGGACATTCGTTCTTTATTCTACAGTTGCACGTGGGTTTAATTTGTTCGCGTGGTTTGTTGATAATTTTCCTGTTGTGTTTTTTTTATTATTTGAGCCATGATCTCGGTGCAACTGTGGCTGATTTTTACTGTGTTTCTGTTGAATACTTTTTGTATGGTGCTTGATTCCGGGAGTATTTGTGTAAAAGTTTGAAAATTATTTTTCCTACGTTTGTTTTAACGTTTTTGATTTACGGTGGGTTTAACGATATGATGTTTCTTTTCCTGTTGGCCTTTTTTGTGTTCTGTGGTGAGTATGTGAGTGTTGCTGGGAATCCGGTATCTTTTAGGGCTGTTTCGTATTCTTTCTTATCTTTGTTAAATATAGATTCTTTAAAAGAATTATCGGAAAGCCTGCGGTAATCGATTTTGGTATGTGTTTGATTATGGAAGGCGGGTGGTTGGAAGATGTGTGTATATAGAGTGGTTCATCATTGGGTTTTCTGTATGGTTTGTATGTGTATTGTATACATATATACACACACACACACACACACACACACACACACACATGTGTGTGTGTGTGTGTGTGTGTGTGTGTGTGTGTGTGTGTGTGTGTGTGTGTGTGTGTGTGTGTGTGTGTGTAAGCTGAACGAAAGGCACTTTCAAGCACTGATGGTACGATGACACATCGAAATTTAAACTACCCAACCTTAGATACTACGAGAAATTTGCCAGCCACGTGTGGAATTAAAAAAAAAATAACAGGGACCCGGTTGTAAGATGGACAATTTTCAAAAAGGTAAAACATTATTATTATACCCACATTGGCAAAATATACTAATATGAGAAATTAGCAATTATGACATTAGCGAACCTAAAATATCTTTTAAAACAAAAATCAGATATTATATGCCTTTACCCTCATATAAAACAATTTTATCAAGGGAATATGAAACACGTTAAAAAAAATGTAAAAACACAGTTAACCTTTAGACACGCGCCACCCAACATCCTCCATAACAATTAAGGTACATATTTGATTTCCCATTTTAATGTACTCATTTACAATACACTTATATTCCTATCCATTTCCCTTCTTTCTTTCACCTCCTTTTCCACTTCCCTTCCCATTACTCCCAATCTCCTGTCATTCAATCATCATACGCCTGATATTTTTTTAAAGATAATTATGTAGCATTCTTTGTGTTTTTTGTTTGAATAAAGCGTTAAAGTGGTCATTTTCAAATTAACCCCCGACGAAACCGCCAGTTCGAAACCGTGGTCGCGTATTTAAATTGACCTCCTGATTTTTAAAACTAAAAATATCTACATGTTATTTTTATTTATTTTTTTTCGCGTGTATTGAGAACTTTTTAATACTGCTGTTCCCTGGCCTGAATCAAATCTGACCGCTAACACACACACACACACACACACACACACACACATATATATATATATATATATATATATATAGTGTGTGTATGTGTTTGTCTGTGTGTAAAGGGCAGTCGTGTGTGTGTGTAAAGGGCAGTCGTCTGTATGTGTGGGTCACCAGGTAAAAATGAAAAAAAAACTACATCAAATTATAACAAAGCAAATATATATACAGAATCATTATCACCAAAGCCAGCAAAATAATTATCACCGTATGATTTGTATTTACGAAGATATTTTAAAATTAAAAGGCATTAGAATGCATTCGAAATTCTCAGAATTTAAAAGTAAAAACAAACGGTAATATTTCTTATTGTCAATTATAATTTATCTTTCGTATTAAATTTTTATTCTGCTCATGCTTTCGAAAAGCTATACATTTATATATATATTAAAATTTCCATTATCTTGAATGTATTTTCATATCTATAGTAACTTTAAAAAATGAATATTAAAACAACAATGTAAATTTAAAAGAAGAAAAATATGAAATACACTTATTTAAGAAAATGTTTAATATTTATTTGTTCAAGTATTCGTGTGTGTGTCCGACTGAAACTTCTAAATAAAGTAAATAAACTTACATGAAGATATATTAAAACATAGTTATGTAATCAATTTAAAAAATCTATAGCGAGCCTTACTTCTTCGAGAAATAATAATTTCTATTTATTTTAGAGCGGATTAATATTAATAAAATATTCAATAAACTTACAATAAGATATATTTAAACATATACATATAAATTATTGTACATTTATATGCAAACCTCCCGTCTACAGACCCCCGTTATCGGATTTCGGGTGCAACGAACAAAATATGCAGGCAAAATAAAAATTAAAACATTCTGCATGCAAAACACTTCCAAATCGTCAGCGATGTATTTCAAATTTTGCGGGCTTAGCGGAACGAGTCGTATTAGTTCTCAAAGTGACCGCTTTTCGGCGGTGGTGGGCGTTTCGTTTTAAACAAAGACGGAAAGTACTATACATTAGCGCGTGCGCGAGAAAGTTGCGGTGAGAAAACTTGTTTTTGTTATTTGGATTAATATATCTTTATTAAATATATATTTATCTATGCCATATATACATGTTTATATTATTTACATTATGATCATAGCTACTGGTAGTTACTATAGCGGATTTATAAGTAAAAATAATCCCTTCCATATACGGACAATCGGCTTTAACCGACCATCCCTCCCCCTATTAGGTCATTCATGAGAGTTTTGTCAGTATATACAGACTCAGTATCACACTAAATGGCAGTTGTCTGTCTGTGTGTGTGTGTGTGTGTGTGTGTGTGTGTGTGTGTGTGTGTGTGTGTGTGTGTGTGTGTGTGTGTGTGTGTGTGTATTATTGGCTTATTAATATTTTTCGGCCATTTTTTTTATTCAATCTTTAAATTAAATCATTGTTTTTTGCTTTGTAAATAACATGAATATAAATAATTTTAAAACCAAATTTATCGTGAGCCTTATTTTTCGAAAATTGATTTATATGAAATATAGTTGAATTCATAAAACAAATAATCAGCACGGCTAATGTTGACTATCTTTTCAAATACAAATAAAAATTGAAATATAAACAATCGATTTTCAAAATTAAATTCTCAATGTATATTGCTTGCTTCTTATTCCCTTTCAAAATAGTAACTAAATTCATTTACAGAAAAATGTTTGGTTCTTTCGCGTAACGTTTTAATAAAAACTTTATTTATTTAAAAATTTTCAATTACCCTCCAAAATAAATAATAAATAATTTCGAAGAAACAAGGCTTGCTATAGATTTTACTTGAAAAAAATGAGTAAATTATATGTTCAAATAAATCTTAATTTAAGTTTATTTACATTTTTTATTAATAATAATTTAAAATGTGGTAATGAACATTTATCTAAGTTTGATTTGGTTGAAAACAACATCAACAGGGTATTTATGTTAGTATTTAAATCGGAAAATAACGTGTCTTTTTGAATAAAATTATGGAGATGCTCAGGACCCAAATCCATACTCCACTAAACATGGTATTGGTAGTGTTGTCGGAGTTAGCTCCTGCTCAGTTCTTTAATCCTTCAACAGGAGTCTCTCTCTCCTGGGTGTAAATACTGGCTGACCCTTCTCTCTCTCTCTCTCTCTTTTCCGACTCAGGCCTTGGGCCGCCACCTCGCGAGGAGATGAGGTAAAATCTAACATTCCAACTCCCTGATGAAGGCCGGAGCGTACAACGGCGGAAACGTTGTAATAAATATGGCGACAATGATGAGGACAATAGTCCGAATAATTTAAATACTGATACGAATCAATCAGTCTAAAGCGATATTTTCATCAGTACGAATAATTTTCTCTTTTCAAATTTATAATAATTTGCCTTTAAAATTTGTTGTATTTAATGCATTCTTCTGAAAATCGAATGCATTTCTTTCTTTGAGCTTATTAACATAAAACAATATGGCATCAAACGAGCATTACATTCTAAGAAATGCATAAACATATTCAAGTTTGATGGGTGTACGAATAATTTGTATGTATGTGTAAGCGTGTGGAGTTCGTTTGTGTGTTTGTTATGATATTATAATCTAACAATCCAGCGGATTATAGGATACAAACAATTTTAATTAAAAATAAGTTGATTTTCTGTTAGTTACGAACGTCTACGTGTGACTAAGCATTCGCATTTTATAATCTATGCATCCGTTCTGCGCGTACACAGAGGTATACGCGCATGCGCGTATACAGGCAACTTTACTGATTTTGCAATAAGACATTAGAATAATACATTCGCTTTCCATTCAGCTATGACAAATTTTAACGTATAGAATCTGTATTAAAAATTTTGACACATATATTTAACTTTTGCGCAAATTTAGCTATGCAGGTTGGCGAGTGCACTGACACATGCAAATTTAACTCGAATAAAACGTATCTATCTATCTATATATATATATATATATATATATATATATATATATATATATATATATATAAACATACATATATACTCATATATATATATATATATAATTATTTATTTAAATATTATAACATAAATATGTTATAAAATCACTACAAAAATAGCCATTTTGTTTCAACACTCCCGGTGTCTTATCAAGTGATGATGTTGACACTTGATAAGACACCAGGAGGGTTGAAACAATATGGCTATTTTTGTAGTGATTTTATAACATATTTATGTCATAATATTTAAATAAATAATTATATCTGCTCTACTCTGTATTGAGCACTCTTTAAAGAATAATAATTGTTATATATATATATATATATATATATATATATATATATATATATATGTGTGTGTGTGTGTGTGTGTGTGTGTGTGTATGTATATATATATATATATATATATATATATATATATATATATATATATATATATAGTCTTAAAGTGTGCTATATTCATGGGATAAAGTGCTCAATATCAGAGATAGAGCGGGCGTAAATATAAAAGTTGACATGGAAGTCAGCACTTAGAGGCGACAGTCTGTTTCATGCTAGAGCAATCGTCAGGCAACTGGTGCTGTTATTTTTCTCGGCTATTTATATAAGGGTCAGTGGTGCATTATGGGTAGTCTATTTTGGCGTTTACTTTTAACGGAAGTCGCTTATTTGTTTAATTATTTATGTCAAATTATTTTGCTGTTTTTTTGTTTGTTTTTTTTTAATTTTATTTTTATTTTTATCTTTTATATTTATTTATTTATTTTTTATTTTGATCGGTGTTTTTTTGTTAACGTAGTTAAAATTTGTTTATATAGCTTATTGTTGGTAGTCTATTATGGCGGTCATTTACCGGAAGTCGGATGTTTGCTTATTTATTTGGGTCAAATTGTTGTGCTTGTTTTTATTTATTTTCATTTTTATTTTTTATCTTATATATTTTTTTTTGTCATTTATTAAATCTATTTGTTGAATTTTGGGGTGGGATGTTGTGGTTTATTCTTACTATTATTTTGGTCGGAACAGTTTTTAATTTATCTATTTGGGTTGATTATCTTTATTTGTTTTTTCTAAACGGCTAGTTTATCGTAATCGGTTGTTTATTTTATTTATATATTTGGATGTGTTTAGATCAATTTATTATACTTGTTGTTATTTATTTGTTACACTATATATTTTTGGCTTTCGATTTTTAAGTAACGTAGTATATTATCATTTATTAATTTTTTTTATCGTTATATAACAGTTATAACTTTCGTCCGTTCTTTTGTTTTGATTTTATTTCGCATATTCTAACAGGTGTGGTTTTGTAATTTGTTTGGAGTAATTTATTTTGCTTATTTTATTGTTGTTTTGTTTGTTTATATATTTATTTATTTTTCTATTTAAAGTTACGTAGTAAAAATTTGTTTTCATGTCTACATTTTGAGATTAGCCCTGATCTTTTATTTAATAATTTATTTTGATCTGGGAAGGTAATGATAGCTATTTTTTCCTCCAAGCAAAGTTTCCAAGTTTTTGATAGGTTGGTGTAGGCTGATGATTTTTTCCTTATTTTCCAAGATATTTTTGGTGTGGTGTGTGTTTTGTTTAATTATTTCCCAGATATACTTAGAAAGCATTGTGCTGTTCGCATATTTACTATTTTTGAAAGACATTTTGTGTACGTAATTTCTTTGTTTCCATGGATCTTCGGTTACTCCTATGTATACTTTTTCTTCATTATCTGCTGATTTTATCGTGGCTTGGTAGATTACGTTGTTTTGTAAACAATTACCATTTAAGTGATATTCGTTTTTTATTCTGCAGTTGCCCGTGGGTTTAATTTGTTCGTGTGGTTTGTTAATAATTTTCCTGTTGTGCTTTTTTATTATTTGTGCCATGTTCTCAATGCAATTGTAGCTGATTTTTACTGTGTTTTTGTTGAATATTTTGTGTAGGGTGCTTGATTCCGGGAGGTGTTTCTGTAAAAGTTTGAAGAATATTTTTCCTAAGTTTGTTTTTACGTTTTTGCTGTACGGTGGGTTGAACCATTTGATATTTCTTTTCCTGTTGGTCTTTTATGTGTTCTGTGGTGAGTATTTGAGTGTTGCTGGGAATCCGCTATCTTTTAGGGCTGTTTCTTAGTCTTTCTTAGCTTTGTTAAATATAGATTCGTCGGTTTTCATTCGGTTTTCTGTATGGTTTGTGTGTGCCTTTTCTTAGGTTGAAGGTAATATCTAGAAAATCTACTTCGTTTAGGTTAGTTTTTATATCTATCTCGAATGCGTTATTTTTGAAAATTTTAATTATTTGCTTTTCTAGTTTTATTTGTGTTTTGTTTGTTGCAGTTGCTTAAGATTATGAGACCGTCGTCCCAGTAGAGTCCTGTGTCATTTCTATGTATTATTTTGCTTAGTTCGTGTAGTAAGTAAATACCTACGATTTCGCATGTCTCTGTGAACTAGGTAAAATAAGTAAAACAATACTAGAAAGAATTAATTCTGAACTTAGGAAGAGGTTAGGAGTAAACCAGTGGAAAAACACAAAAGCAACCATTGACTGGTTCAACAGCATAAATAACAAACAAGAATAATGCAGTAAAAATTGAAAATAATTCCTTGCGTTTAATTTGGAATTATACTTAAGGTCAAATTGCCGTAATTATAAAGAAAGTATACAGTGTCTCAGCCATCAATAATTGGTGAATTAGCTGTCTTGCTTAAAACAAACAAAAATTATTTCTAATATACTATCGGGTTAACTCCTAATTTTCGCGACCGCTAATTGGGGACGCTTTCCGGTATTATAAATATTCTGCGATAATTTTTTATCACTCTCTTCTTACGTTTCCGCTTCTACGCCAACATGTAAATCTCTGGCAGAAGATCGCGTTTCCATTTTGGGAAAAGCATGAACAATACATAAAGGCACATGTACGTATGCATATTCACTCTCTTCACATATTTTGGACCAAAAAGTTTCATTTTTTACACACATTATTGTCTCTGTCACTTGTAACACTTTTCTATTAATACAATATTATTGTTTGTTTGTACATACATACATACACACATACATACATACACACAAACACGCACACACACATATATATATTGTGTATATTTAGGCATCAATTTTTCATTGATGGATGTTTCATTAAATAATATAGACAAGTTTTTTTTGTCTATTTATTTTATGTAAGTTCCTTACATATTGTCTGATAAGCTTAATAACATTATCATTGAAAGACGAAAGGAAATCACCATATTGATACATGTTTAAATCCAATCTAAGCTTTCGGCTTACATAAGCCATTATCAAAGATGACAATTACATTTCAATATATCAAACAATACACGGACGAAACAATAATGGTAGTCGGTTTTTGTTGCATGAAAAATGTCAAAGCAACGACAAACTCGTGTATACGAGACGCGGAAGCGAAAATCGCGTCACAGCTCGTGATGTCACACATGACCACGCGAGAGTGAAAACGAGAAGTATTAAGTATGGGAAGCCATTGGTATAAACCAATGGCTTCTGTTATCAATTATAGCCATTTAAGAATATTTGTGGGGATTCCGTAGTTAATTTTGTTCAGGTTAGGTTTCAACTGTTTTATGTATATTGCTAAAAATAAATAAAACTTAACTTGTCTATATTATTTAATGAAACATGCCTCAATATATATATATATATATATATATATATATATATATATATATATATATATATATATATATATATATATATATATATCGGTTCTTCTTCTTCCTTTACCTTTTTAGGTGGACTCATACTCCTAGTCTATCACATCTGTTGTGGGCATTTCCGGAGACATCTCAACGCATACACCGTCCCGGAACAACAGTAGTAAATTTTGAAGGCAGTTTAATGATATATGCCCAATACTATTGCTTCGGATAGTTTTTTTTATATTTCCCATTAAATTTATATATAGACAAATTATTTTTCTAGAAGTATGCTTTTTTCAAATTCGTTAAAATTAAAAAGATACACCTTAGAAGAGTCGCATTAGAATAGCTGAAAACATGTAAAGAAAATGTCCTAACATGGCAATCTCGTCACATAGAAATTCTCTGGCTACTTTAAGAAATGCATTTATTAAAATAACTATAATTATATGGGAACAAGTAAATGAGATTCATTCGTAGCAAAATGTTAAAATAAAATGAAAGCATTGTAATTTCACATTGAAAAAAAACCCGAATATTCAAATAATATAACGAAGTATTTATAATTTTAAAAAAATCATATGGTCAGGGAGTCCCAAAAATGGTGACTATTTAAACGTAACATTTCTACTTTAGGGAACTTTGTTAATGATAAAGAAAAATAAATGGATATTTAATTCAATTAATAACGAAAGGAAACGATAGTGATCACTATTTTGTGCCACGCCTTCAAGGGATTTACATTATTTACATTATGCGGAGGATACTCTTCATCTCTGTCGCCATATTTATTACAACGTTTCGGCCGTTGTACGCTCGAGACTTATTCAGTTGTTTGGAATGTCGCACTGAACCCTTTATTTCGCTCACTTGGGTAAACTGTTCTAGTTCCACGTGCCATGTTTAATGGATGTCAGTTATCTCCTGTTAATTCCCCTCTCTAAGTTCTCCCTGCCTTAACAGGGTATTGAACTCACACTGTTTGTGTCCTGTCACTGGATCTAACCAACGCCTTTATCCACTGTGCCATGTGTCCTTGCAATAAATATAGCGACAAAGATGAGGACAATAGTCCGAATAATGTAAATAGTGTACATAATATTTCATCTCAGAAATATAGACATACTTCAAAGGATTTATATGGTAAGTACAATTTTCATTTTTATTAGTTAGCTACTGAATTTGTTGTGCTAAGTTAAGTGGATGTGCATATTCTCTTGGCCCTTCTTCCTTGTAATATTTTGGGATAATGTTTTAAATCTCTCCTTAATGCGGCGTAATGGTGCTCAAGATAGAGCCAAACGACATCATATTCGAATGGACAATCCCTTTTTAATACACCTTCAATATTTCCTTCCGCGCGAGCTAAATGTTTTCTCCCAGATCTTGTCTAATCATGTTTGAGAGCCTGCTGGTTGAAAACATCTTATCAAAAGGGGAATCATAGATTAGGAAGACGAATTTCTTACATTGAATTGGCGTTGGTATGACCTTGGTGTCAAACTAATTGAATGTTGATCCTCAAATACTGTTGTGAAATCTTTCTTCATTTTGAGATCATTAAATTTTGAAATTTGAAAAACAGAGATAAATATAAATTGCCTGTACACATATTAAATATGAAAACCTCGTGGCGACTTTTTGGATACTCTGTATATTAGTTAAATGTTTTGAAATGTACAGAATTTAATTAAAATTTATGAATATTTTTTTGTATTAAAACATTTTAATAATATATATATTAATATTAGTTTATTATCTTCGCTATGAAGTGGGATATGCTATCGATGTAAAAATTTTTTTAAAACAAATGATAATTCCATCGCTTTTGGAAAATTACTCGAATTGAATTGAGATATTATTACTAATTTAATAATTCTTCTACGATGAATAAATTGAACTCAGTTTAATAAATAAAGATTTCAAATATTTAGATTTCGATGTATAACTTATTTTATGTTTAGTAAGATGTGTATGTCTAAATACTTCTTTGTGTATGTTGGTATGAAGAGAGTAGCGTATTGTAGCGATTTGAAAATGTTTGAGATGTAATGGGTTGGGGAATAATTCGTGTACATTTTTTTTTAAAGTAAAAATATCTTTGGCGAATGTTTTAGAAAATTTTCTTATTTTTGTTCTAACATTTACATATATGTATGAATTTTGTTAATTTCATTATTTTGGGTTCTATTTCTAACCCCCAAAATGGAATGTCAACTAAACAAAACTGCTCATTTTCGACACCTTTTGCTTTTTGCATGTAATCGAGATGTTAGCCCCGCCAAAGCAGCTCGTGAGGTGTGTGACGTGTATGAAGATGGCATAATGCCTAACAGTACCGCCCGGGTTAGGTTTTCACGCATCCAAAAAGGAAATTTTGAGCTGGAGTATTGGAAGTGCTCCGTCCGACCAGGTGAGTTTGATTGGGAAGGATTAAACAAGTTTGTTCAGGAAAATCCACGTTAGACGATCAGAGAATTGGCGGAACACAAAATCGCGATCACAAAATGGCGATAGTTCAGAATCTTGGTTCATGGGTGCCGCACGCGTTGAATCACGACAACAGGAATCAATGCGCAACAATTGCAGCTAGTTTGTTGGCTCGGCATCGCTAAAAATACGATCATAAACAGCGTTTCTTTTTTCGCATTGTCACTAACGATGACAAACGTAGTCTTTATGTCAATATGAAGCAGCGTAAAGAATTGTTCAGCTCCAATAAGCAAGCGAAAAACTCGGCAAAACAAGACCTTCATCCTCGAGAGAACATGTGAGACTGGGAAGGCGTAATTCATTATGAATTGTTTTAGCGAAACCAAACGGTAAATTCTCAGTTCTATGTTCAACAACTGTACCGTCTCCGGGAAGCAATTCAACAAAAAAAAAAAACATAAAAACAAAACAAACAAACAAACAAAAAAAAAAAAAAAAAAAAACGAATCGGCGACAGATTGTTCTTCTTCAACACGACAACGTTCTTCCTCACATCGCTACTCTGACCAAGACCATTATTCAAGAATTTGGATGAGAAGTGTAGCCTCGTCCTCCGTATTTCAATGCCTTACGTGGTGTATCTTTAAATACTGATGTTGAATTGAGGGTTTGGTTCGACGAATTTTTCAGCTCAAAACCAAGAATAGAAAAACTTTGTGACCGATGACTTATATTTAAAAAAACTTCCGATGAGTTTGAATGTAGTGTAGGTCACGATCGATTAGTTAATTACAATAAAACCCACAAGCTTATTTTTATTCTGTTTTTTTTTTCTCGAAAAAAGGAGTATTCTGCTTTTGAAATTAAATTAATTGTTCACTCGCCACTAATTTAACATCGCCCAAGAGACACATTTGTAATGCTGAAATATAATTGTAATTGTGTAGCGATTTTAACACATTTTGTTTTAATATATATATATATATATATATATATATATATATATATATATATATATATATATATATCTGTGTGTGTGTGTGTGTGTGTGTGTGTGTGTGTGTGTGTGTGTGTGTGTGTGTTGTTTAATACTCTTTGTTATAAACAGAGCATTTACTTAAATATTTGTATCTATAAAAAGAATGTATAAACATAAAAATGTCCTAAAATAATTGTTGGACATTGTCCATTTCATAATGTGTGACGTCATTTGTTTGCATTTGGATACGCATCGACCAGATATGAATGTACGTAAGAGAGTCATGGAAGATTGTAGTTTAAAGACAGTAAAATCTACCTTGCTAATCGAAAGCCCCTCTATGGTCAAATCGGTTAAAGGCACGTCAAGGCTATATGACGGTTACGTGTAGGATAATGGTTCGATTCCTGTCGGATGACGAATATTTTTCTATGAAAACTTCTCGGATATTCAGGCCGGTAAATGTTGTTTAATACTGTTTATTATAAACTGAGCATTTACTTAAATATTTGCAACTATAAAAAGAATGTATAAACATAAAAATTTCCTAATATATATATATATATACACACACACACACACACATATATATATATATATATATATATATATATATATATATATATGAAGAAATATAGTCTTAAAGTGTGCTATATTTATGGGATAAAGTGCTCAATATCAAAGATAGAGCGTGTGTAAATATAAAAGTGAACATAGAAATCAACACTTAGAATCGACAGTCTGTTTCATGTTAGATGCAATAGTCAGGCCACTATATTTATATATATATATATATATTTTTTCACAATACGTAAATGCGATAGAAATTATTTTAGTGAAACACAACGAAGTTATTTTACTAAAATACGTATATCTTTTATTTTGCTTTTTTGCAAGCATTTCATTCACAGTAAGGCATGAAATCAGTAAGCCACAAGGGGTTGCTGAGTGTGAAAGAATATCAGAAAAAGAAAAAGAAATATTAAGGATTGACGACAATAAAAGAACATACATTGAGAATACAGGTTATAACGATTGGTATTCATTTCTTTGGCGATCAAAGCTTATTGGAAAGAAAAACCGAAAAGTATGACAGAAGAAACTGTTAACATGGTATATACTTAGAAATTTCAACTATAAAATGACGTGACCTTGACCCAAATCTAATACACCACTTACAGACCAAAAATAGTGTGAATTAGAACAATTACCGTGAAAATATTTACAGAAAACGCGCAAAGAACTGTTTCGGCATGGTGAATGTAACGGAAACTGAGATTCCAGATCAGGACCAATCACATTGCTGAATCTTATTTGTATTTCATCAAGAATCTCTAAGTGTTTAGAAGAAGCACCTGAGCATATTTGATAGCAATATCCAATGCAGGGACGAATAGTAGTCTTATAAATGTGTAAGATCATCAACCGTGAAAGAGTGAACGAGAACTCTTACCAGCAGAACAAGCAATTCATTCTATATAATCTCTAGACTTTATCAAAAGAAAAATGTTGTGAGAGAAGACGCAATGATTTAATCTCATAGAAATTATACTAAAGAAAGGCAAAAACTTTCGTTATTTAGCAACTAAAAAAGAACCATTTCGTTATGGAGATATTAAATTTAACATGTTATTACTTGCCCAGATAGCAAGAGATCGCAGGTCATGTCTTAGATCAGCTGTCAATTTGAACTAATAAAATCTATCAGACTTCCTATTAAATACGGGGAAATAGTTGTGTCATCAACATAGATACACACATGTTTAGCTACGTACAATTTCCATAAAACCCTTTAAAATTTGAATTTGAAACGCCTGATATGTTTTAAATTTAATCATCATTTATCATCAAGGAGAAATAAGGAATCAGCTGAGATATCACGTTTCAATTTGATTAATCTGTCTTTTTAATATATCCTCATTTCTGGCATATATAATAACGAAAAGAAAATTAAAAGAGATTAAAGAACTTAAAGATTTTATTTATAAGTCTCAATTAAATTTTATATTTTCCTTCACAGCTAAATAATATTAGGAAATATATTTGATTATGAATATTCAATATTTTTATTATTTTTATCACGTTCTTGAATTTTCCGATATCTAATTAGCATATTTATATATTATTTTAACATATTCCTTGGTAATCAATCTCACAGATTTTTCATAATTATATATATATATATATATATATATATATATATATATATATATATATATATATATATATATATATATATATATACAATCAGTTGCTATTAATCATCGTGTTTCGACGTCCTGGGTACGACGTTAAACTGCATCCAACAGCAAGGCCTCTGATCAAGAGGTTTTGAGGAAGCGTGGAACCACCTCTTAATTGCTGGTGTTCCCAGGTCCACCCAGACCCGGGGTGGTAACACCTGTTGGGGTCCCAGCTATGGGAAAATAGTGAACTTCCAGGTCTTTCCCACGTCCTGGGTATGACGACAAACTACATCCGCGTCCTGGGTATGACGACAAACTACATCCGCGTCCTGGGTATGACGACAAACTACATCCGCGTCCTGGGTATGACGACAAACCACATCCGTATATTTGAACTTTATTTGAGTAGCTAAGGAATTAAATTTTATCAACAAAATAATTGCTTTTTTATAAGGCTCACAAAGGACCAAAATGAAAATGAAAAAATATTATTACCAGCTCTACGTTTTTGAAAAATATTATTACCAGCTATGCGTTTTTGAAAAAAAAACATTATTACCAGCTCTACGTTTTTGGAAAAAACATTATTACCAGCTCTACGTTTTTGGAAAAATATTATTACCAGCTCTACGTTTTTGAAAAAATATTATTACCAGCTCTGCGTTTTTGAAAAAATATTATTACCAGCTATACGTTTTTGAAAAAATATTATTACCAGCTCTACGTTTTTGAAAAAATATTATTACCAGCTATACGTTTTTGAAAAATATTATTACCAGCTCTACGTTTTTGAAAAAATAATATTACCAACTATACTTTTTGGAAAAATAACTTTTTCAGCATTAAATGCCCCAACAAAAGTCGATATGGTGGTTAAATAATCAATCTATCTATCTATCTATCATCGTGTTTCGAAGTAGCGAATTTTCCAATGGAATTTTTTTTTATATACATGCTTTAGTTGTGATGATGCGAACAGTTAGTAACAAAATACAAATGGTAAACACCGAACTAGTTTTCACAAATGCCATCTAACAAACACACACATATATATATACGGATGACGTCACTCATGATGAAATGGACAAAGTCCGACAATTATTTTAAGATATTTTTATACATTCTTTTTTATACATACAAATCTTTAAGTAAATGATCCGTTTATAATAAACAGTATTAACAACATTGACCGGCCTGAATGTCCGAGAAATTGTCATGGAAAATATGCGTCCTCTGACAGGAATCGATCCTGCATTTATACGGAACCGTCATATAGGATGACTTGCATTTATCGATTTCGCCATAGCGGAGCTTATGGTTAGCAAGGTCGATTTTACTACAATTTTCCATGATATTCTCACGTACTTTCATATCTGCTCGATGCGTATCCAAATGTAAAGAAATGACGTCACACATTATGAAATGGACAAAGTCCGACAATTATTTTAAGACATTTTTATGCTTATACGTGGAAAATATATGACGGTTTCTTATAGGATACAGGTCCAATTCCTGTCGGAGGACGCATATTTTCTATGACAATTTCTCTGACATACAGGCCGGTTAATGTTGTTAATACTGTTTAATATAAACAGAGCATTCACTTAAATATTTGTATGTATAAAAAACAGTGTATAAACATAAATATGTCTTAATATATATATATATATATATATATATATATATATATATATATATATATATATATATATTTGTGTGTGTGCTTGTGTGTGTATATATATATATATATATATATATATATATATATATTTATGTCTATATATGTATATATGTATGTAAGTATGAATAAAAAGACCAGAGAAAAATCATTCTTAGAGTAGAAATTAGGGAATTTATCAAGGTATTGTAGAATGTATTTTGTTTTACGAGTTTATATTCAGAGGCAAGTCTGTCATTTGGTTTATCAAGACTTGCAAATTTAAGAACGTTCCTGAATATTTATCAAGTGGATGAAATGACAGCCATCGTCGAAGCCATAAATTGACATAATATATATATATATATATATATATATATATATATATATATATATATATATATATATATATATATAAATATATATATATATATATATATATATATATATATATATATATATACAGATATATGTGAACATAGAAGTCAAAATGTAGAAGCGACAGTCTATTTCATGCTAGATTCAATCGTCAGGCCATGAGTCGCCAGACGATTGCATCTAGCATGAAACAGACTGTCGCCTCTAAATGTTGACTTCTATGTTCACTTTTATATTTACACACGCTCTATTTCTGATATTGAACACTTTCTCACATAAATATTGCACACTTTAAGACTATACTTCATATATATATATATATATATATATATATATATATATATATATATATATGTATAATTATATGTATATATATATATATATATATATATATATATATATATATATATATATATATATAGGTGTGTGTGTGTGTGTGTGTGTGTGTGTGTGTGTCTGTGTGTGTTTTACTGTGCATACATCCATCGGACACCATGACATACTAATTATAATTTAAACAATATATATATTCTTGATAATTACACGCTTACTTTTTTACATCCCGCACATGTTTTGACAGATTTTTAACCCCGTGATTAACACTGATGAACGTTCCCAAATTAAAAAACCTTGATAATATCCTCGATTCTGCATATAAACACGTGAGACAAAATACATCTTCCATTTGCATTGATAAACTCCCTCAGAAGACGAAACGCGTCGGCTAAGATTAGATTTTCCCTTGTCTTGTTATTCATTTGCCGCTTTACAGATACACTTTGAAAATGATATATATATATATTTATGGGTGTGTGTATGTACGTGTGAGTGTTTCTGTGTATGTCCTTTCGTGTGTGTACGTGTGAGTGTGTATTTGTATGTGTACCTAGGATATATGTGGCTTTGGCTCGACGGCTATAGACTTGATTACCTCTCTTAATTTCATTTTCAGAAGCGATGAAATTATCATTTGTATAAAAATTACAAAATCGATCCAGCCAGTCATAACCAATGAGCCGTACACTTTCTAAAGAAGAATAAAAAATTATATGCTTCAAAAATTTTCGAAGGAAAAAAATATAATTCCAGTACTGCGTGAATTGGCAGACCGCAAACAAATTGTCGACAAATAACGGTGGTTTCGCGGAAGGTAGGAATTAATCCGAAAGATAATTTGTCTAATGTCTTAGCGTAGGTTGAAGTGAAGCCGAATATGGTGATATGCAAAAGAAATGGAAAACAGGAGGGTGTAGAAGCATAAGTAGGAGGTACTTTCCACACAAGATGAAGTACAGCAAGTGCTGATAGACTGGAACTTCGATGTCTAAAAAAACTTATTATCTTGAAGAGTTGATTGAATATCGATTTCTCAATGTCTGCTCGCTGATAATTTGCATATATGGTTTAGCAATTATTCTTAATGTCTTTCTTATATGCTAGGACATTACCATCAATTTAGATAAAAGAATATATATATATATATATATATATATATATATATATATATATATATATATATATATATATATATATATATATATATATATATAAGAGTGTGTGGATAGTTGAATGTATGGAAAACTGCGTGGCCACACGTATCTGAGTATTGCTTTCTGTTAGGTTGGCAAGCTTATCCCTGTTGCAGACGCAGCTTCAGGTACGTTTATGTTTGTTCCATACATCACAGAGCCTACTTGTGTTTTCAAATTTAGCTCTGATGAGTTACCCTTAATTACATATTCTAGGAGATAACGCGTCATGTGGGATATTCAGAAGTTTCACAAGGCGAAGATGCAAGAACTATAGGTCACGTGGATTTCTGTCTTGCTGCTAGTTTAACCATTGGCCTCATAACAGTTTCGAAGATTTAAATGTCTTCTCCGGGTGTTGACATCAATGTCTACTTTTATATTTATATTTATATTTATATACTTATATACCATCTATCCCTGGTACTGAGAACATTAAACCGTAAATATAGCATACCGCACACACACGCGCACACACACACGGGCGCGCGCGAACGCACACACCCACACACACACACACACACACACAGTGGAGTCCAAAATTCGCTTGAGGAGGAAATGGAACTAATGTTATTAATTTAATAACAAAATTAAATTCGAAGCTTTTAGCTTCCATTTCTGAAACATGGTTATTACTGTGTAGCGAAAAAAACATTTTAAATCAATTAATTTATAATATTAATGCTCTGTAAATTTACATTGAGCACTATTGTGTAAAAATAAAAATATCTATAAGAACACCGGATTATATATATATATATATATATATATATATATATATATATATATATATATATATATATATATATATATATATATATATATATATATACATACTTGAGAAGTAAAAGTGATTTTACAATGTTACAGTGCATTTCTTGCTTCAATTGCTTGTAATATACGGGGAAATATTCGTGAATATCAATGTATTATGATAAAAGTAAGCTGACAAAATGTTTGTAATTTATTCAATTAGACATGCCTAAAAGAGTATTTGCTGCCTAACTACACACACGCACAATCACACACAAAAAATCACACACACACTCAGTCACACACACACACACACACACACACATATATATATATATGTATGTATATATATATAGTGTATTGGGCTACAGATAATTATTCAATTATATGAATCTGGCAATAGGAATGGCTTTTAAATGGATCAAACAATTTCATAGGAGGAAGTTACAAGTCCTCGTGACCAAGGCGTTGGTGATTTCCACGGAAAACACTGACTAAGGTCTTACATACTATAGTTGTATTATAAACCACAGGTTGACTCTCTTGTCAGAGTTTCCGGTGGAAAGCGCCAGATCTGGACGGATGATGAGTAGGTCAAGACCAGTACATCCAAATCCTCGTTCACGAGGACTTCGTTCGATCTATCAAATTATTTGATCGATTTCGAACCCATTCTTATTGCCAGTTTCATTCAAAAGGCTCGTGTCAACGTGCAAGATTGGATTCAAACATTTCCCAAAACTGGCGCATCAGATTCAAAACTCTAGTACATTAATAAACGGACTACTGCAGTGACAAAAACCGGGTTTCCGGAAATGACCCTGGGTTCACGCATGTTTTCACGTCCGAATCAGTGTTAACTCTGAAACAGACACTCTAGAAATACGTCTTAATATCACCATTTTTTCTTAGGCTTCACGTCATATTACGGGATCACCAATTTCAAGTCCTTAATCCTGAAACTGAGCTCTGACATGAACTGAAGATCAGTCGGATATACCCAGACAGAATTCGATGTCGAGAGCGCGAAAAATCTTACTTGTCGAACAAATATTTTTTCTACACCTCCGCCGCAAAATTCCCAAATCATTCGCTATTAAGCAGAAAGATCATCAAAAAGCAGAAAAATCAAGTAATGAAAATGAATAAATTTCATATATAATACAAAAGAAAATCTAATCACATCGGTTTAACTCCATGCAAGCTGATAGCATTGCGAAAATTTAGGGTGTTGTTGAGGATGAAGAACATGAGGAAGTCTTTAATGAGGAGACGGGAAAAGAAAAGGACAGTAATCAGGAAGTCAAAAATGTTAATTGAGATTGCGCTGAAATGTTTGAAGATTGTGAATGAAAGGAATGCATGGAACCTGAAAGTAATTCAAAGGCGAGAATAGCTAGAGAAGGAACTATCAGAACTGGAACAGAACATACAGTTTCATCTAGCTATTTCAAGATTAAAACGATGCTATCTTCTTGGCTATCTAGTAATACGCTTAAATTTATTCGGTGCAGGTAACAAAGAAAACTCATCAGAACACTTTTCATAAAAATATATGTAATAAATTTGGGAATGTAATCCAGACAGAAGTTATTGACATTTAGAAAAACGTTCATGAAAGTATATATCGAAAATAATATCCGATAATTCATTTCGTCTGTATGGCGACCTCAGATGGATAACAAATAATGTGTTGTGTGTGTATGCATTTGTGTTTTTAAAATAATTAAATCTCATATCATTTTTCATAAGCTGACGTTGCTCGAGACTAAAAAGTGTAAAATCTGAGTGACTTTTAAAAAAAAAAAAAAACAACTTTTAAAATTGTATTTTCTATGCCTTAAGTGTTTGAGTTTGAGATGCAAATCCTTCAGAATGGCTAGAAAATACACGAAAGAAATGCATGCACGCACAACACATTTTTCGTTATCCATCTGATGAAGTCATATATGCGAAATGCATTATCGGATACTATTTTTGAAACACGCTTTCATGAATCGTTTTTCCAAATGAAACTATAAACAGAAAAATATATAGGGAAACTACATTACAGCTCTAGAAAAGAGGCTGAAGCTGGATTTGTCCAGAATCGGGAGATGTATAACAGTAGCGCCAGACCATATGTGGCAGCAATATCCCATGCATGGGCGAATGACAAATTTAGAGACACGCAAATGGTTGGGTGATTAATTGATTACGTTTAGCGGCATATCAACGTCTATGAATTATTTAATGCTTAAATCTAAACATTGAGTACGTAATATGCATTCAATTACAGATGTTTGTACATAATCTTATACTTTGATAGTAAGGATATGTTTTTTTTTACATATATATATTTTCTAGATAAAAAATATGCATTGTTAGTAATTTCACTATAAAAATATATTTATATATTTTTTTAGTTTTGCATTGTCATAAAAATGTATTTTGCTAATTTTATTATAACATTATACTGCTGATGTTTGTTTGGGATTACTATTTAGCCATAGCGGGGCCCCTAATACCACCACAGGTCATGGTGTAATTAACAAGTGTAATTAAGATGTGTTTTCACGATCGTCAAAATATCACGTCTCCCTATCAGAAGCCTTGCTTCCGTAGGCTGTTTAATGTCATACCCTGGAGGTGACCCGAAAATATATTCTGGCAAAAATCAATGAAGTAGATCTATCTAGCAACAGGCATCGCATTTTATTCTGTATATAATTCCAGTTCATTTTATTCTGTATATAATTCCAGTTCATTTTATTTTGTATATAATACCAGTTCATTTTATTCTCTATATAATACCAGTTCATTTTATTCTGTACATAATTCCAGTTCATTTTATTCTGTATATAATTCCAGTTCATTTTATTCTGTATATAATACCAGTTCATTTTATTCTGTACATAATTCCAGTTCATTTTATTCTGTATATAATTCCAGTTCATTTTATTCTGTATATAATACCAGTTCATTTTATTCTGTACATAATTCCAGTTCATTTTATTCTGTATATAATTCCAGTTCATTTTATTCTGTATATAATACCAGTTCATTTTATTCTGTACATAATTCCAGTTCATTTTATTCTGTATATAATTCCAGTTCATTTTATTCTGTATATAATACCAGTTCATTTTATTCTGTACATAATTCCAGTTCATTTTATTCTGTATATAATTTCAGTTCATTTTATTCTGTATATAATTCCCGTTCATTTTATTCTGTATATAATTCCAGTTCATTTTATTCTGTATATAATACCAGTTCATTTTATTCTGTACATAATTCCAGTTCATTTTATTCTGTATATAATTCCCGTTCATTTTATTCTGTATATAATACCAGTTCATTTTATTCTGTACATAATTCCAGTTCATTTTATTCTGTATATAATTCCAGTTCATTTTATTCTGTATATAATACCAGTTCATTTTATTCTGTACATAATTCCAGTTCATTTTATTCTGTATATAATTCCCGTTCATTTTATTCTGTATATAATTTCAGTTCATTTTATTCTGTATATAATACCAGTTCATTTTATTCTGTACATAATTCCAGTTCATTTTATTCTGTATATAATTTCAGATCATTTTATTCTGTATATAATTCCAGTTCATTTTATTCTGTATATAATTCCAGTTCATTTTATTCTGTATATAATTCCAGTTCACAGGAATTGTTAAATATCACAATCATAATTAAAGTGTAATTCTGCTAGATCACATGTTTTGATCGTTGATCAATTTTTCTGTCATTTGCATTCTATGCGTTTGATTTGAGAATCACATCTGATTTGCTATATGGCACTTTCTCACAGGTAAGATATCTTTCTAGCATTCTCTGCGAGGCTTGAGTGTAGATATGAAATTCAGCACACGTTTCTTTAACTCAAACGAACAGAACAGGAGAAAAATATGTAAAACTCACTAATAAGAATTTCCCTTATTTCTAAGCAATTTTTTATATATGTATAGGTAACAGTGTATAAGTGAAAGAGAGAGAGAGAGAGAGGGAGAGAGAGGGATAGAGAGAGAGACAAGGCTTTATACAGCAAGAATTCAAAGGAAAAAGTTAATCTCTAGATCTATTGGTTTAATAGTTTTTGTATTTCTCTAATTGTCCAATAAGATTTAGTACATAAGAGACATTTTGGAAAATTCAAAGTTCATATTCATTCTGCTTTTCGTTAAGTAGTTTTGACCATTTCACTAATGACTTCAACTTGAATGTTGCCAGTATAATAGAGAATACATTGTTGGAACAATTCAAATGAAGTAAACGCGTATGACTTCCAGCGTGAAAGGGTTATATGCAGAAAGAATACGCAGAAAATGGATATATTAAATTTTAATTCGTAGGTCTATTCTTTCGGAAGTTGAATATTTTATGAGACGTTAAAATACCGTCTACTGTCTTGAAATATATCTTATTTATTCTATTTTCTCTCATAGTTTATAATATTCCGAGTTCTTTTTTTCGTTTATATATAGAGTTGCATATTTGTTTAGGGAGGATGTATTTATACCTATCTTAAGATCTTACTTACCTATGTTGCTAACTGCATTTTGGTTGGTTTTAGTATAATGAACGATACGTACAGAAAGTTTACTAAGCTTAAACAAATTATAAAAGAGAGTTTGCTGAATATGTTGCAAATATTCAATTGAATTTCTAAAGATTTCAAATAGATTATATCTTTAAAATGACAATGTGAATAAAGACAAAAGGGAAGCTTATCTTAGGCGACGCTTCTCGTCCTCTTAGGAAAATGCAAGGATGTCTTTCTGTAAAAAGTATTTAAATACAAGAGCAAAAATGTGTTTTATTTTTTTTAATTTAAGCAGCGCTAATAAATATTCATTAGGTTAGGTGAAAGATCAACTAAATTATGGAGGACACGAAGTGACACAATTCACTTATTTTAGTTTCAGATTAACATATAATTTGTATATTTTCAATAATATGAGGTCTGTATTCATACCGTTTAATTTGGTCTTTTGCATATTGTTATTGGAGGAGGAATTTTCGAAAGATTAGAATTCCTAACCATCGGTCTGTAAATATATTGCATATTTTTTCATCAACTCTACGGGAACATAGTGGAACACAAATAGATAAAAAATGAACTACTGATTTTTTTTTTTATCTTAGCGGTATTTTGTCAGATTACTGTTTACAATTGACCCACTTGCCGTCTATATCCTCAGATAGGCACACATTTCCGAACTCCTCTTTTCGCATTATGTGTCCTAGAAGTTGTGTCCGTCTCTTTCTGATTCTAGAAAAATAGGCCATTGGCATGAATTTGATTTTGGTGGACAACTTTGCGCCACTGAGAAGCCCACACACTTGTCTAGAAGCACCTCCTTCGTGGTTCAAATGGAATTGAGACTGGTGATATCTGGCGAACATGGCTGTGCCAGGCTGTCAGATGCTTCGTCTGGCAAGGTCGTCTTGGTTAAGCAAGCCCAGCTGGCGGTGTCATCTTCCGCATGTTCAGCGGGTGAATTCGTGTAGATCTTCACCTATTTCGAATTTTGGCGTCTTCTGGGGTTGGTGGCGTTCAGTCTGGTTCCTCCTCCTCGAAATTTCAACCACGGGTAAACTACAGGAGTTGAAACTCAAGACGGCTTCGGTCTTGGGAACATTGGTGCAGGCAGACACCCTAGCAAGCATGACAAATAACAAATATATATATATATATGTATATATATATATATATATATATATATATATATATATATATATATATATATATATATATATATACATATATATATATATTATTTAATGAAACATGTATTAATGAAAAAATGCTGCCTAAATACACACAATATATATATATATATATATATATATATATATATATATATATATATATATATATATATATATATATATATAAATATATATATATATTTATTAAGCATTGGCTCAGTATTAAATTTCTTCGTATATTATTTAACTTTGAAATACTTTTAGCAACAAAAATAAAATGTTCTGATATATTTAACGATAATGTTATACTTTTATTCCTTTCATTCTTATTGAGCTATTCGTTTCTATTATTGACATTAAATTAATAATAATTCATATAGTTTAATTTGATATTGCTTTGTGTGTGTATATATATATATATATATATATATATATATATATATGTATGTATATATATATATATATATATATATATATATATATATATATATATATATATATATATGTTTATTTTATTTCGTGTTTCAATGATAATGGTAAAGAGCTTATTCGACAATATGAAAGGAATTTACTTAAAATAAATAGACAAAACATTCTATATTATTTTATGAAACATACATTAATGAAAAAATGCTGTCTAAATACATACAATTTAAATTACATGATCCAGCAGGCCACCAAACCAGGAACACTTAGAATTATAAATGTATCCTGGTTAAAAGGCAAATTGAAATAAACAAGACAGTATTAACAAGAAAAACATGCGTCAATATAGTGATTATTGATAATTTTGACATCACCATGGGATCTCTGGACTCTGCAGAATCTTCGGATCTTGTCGGTCTAGTTATACTGTACAATCTAACCGCGAACCGGGAATTAGACACTAAGGACATCGGGCTATACAGAGACGACGGGCTCATGGTAGTGAGGAGCTCCACGATTTTTAAAACAGATACAATTAGAAAGCTAATTTATAGTGAATTCGGTAAACTAAATCTAAAAACTATAGTCAACACTAAATTAAAAAGGTTAAACTTCCTCGACGTAACTGTAGACTTAATAAACAACATTTACACACCCTACAGAAAACCTAACACTAATCTCTTGTATGTACACCCTAAGTCAAACCACCCTCCATCTATAATTAGGCATATACCCACATCAATAGAGAAAAACTTTAGCATGAACACCGCAAATAAGGAAATATTCCGACAACACAGTAATTTTTATAACACAACCCTGAATAACAGCAGATACAAAAGCGCTGACATAAGCTATAGAAACAAAAGTACCAATAGTAAGAAAAAAAGGAAAAGAAAGAACATATGGTATACTCCTCCGTTCAACCAAATGGTCAGTTCTAAACTAGGGCATAAGTTCCTAGCTTTAATTGAAAAACACTTTCCCACTAATAGCAAACCTAGCGAGACCTTTATTAATAAAAACACCTTAAAATTAAGTTACAGCTGTAATGAAAATCTAGAAAGAATCATGCAAAACCATAATAATAACATCCTGGAAATATACGCATGCCAAAACAGTATTAATAAAAGTCCTAAACTGCAATTAGACAAAAATAATGAAAAATTATGTGATTGTAGAAACCCTAAAGACTGCCCGTTAGAAAATAAATGCCTCACAAAATCCGTGGTATACCAATGCACTATCTCATCCATTGAGAGTCCTAACACTGATCGGATATACATTGGGTCAACAAAGAATAAATTTAAAATTAGATGGAGACAACACAAGAGATCCTTCAACAACATTCAAAATAGGAATCAGTCATCTCTATCCCGATATTTCTGGCATATAATAGAAACGAATAAAACACCAAAAGTAAAATAGAAACTAATAAATAGAACAAGAACTTGTAAGACCTGGGATGGCCCATGCCCTTTATGCCTACAGGAAAAACTACACACCATTAAGTTTCTAAATAATGAAAAGTTATTAAAACATAAGCAGGAGTTAACGGTTTTTTGCCGGCATCAACAAATTTTCGCATTAATTCATTAACATAAAAAAATAGATAAATAAATAAATTCCATAGTTTAATAAAAGACTTAAAAGCTTAGCCCAATCATTAAATAGAAAAACCCTTTGTTAAGTCGTCAAAAAACAAATTGTAGTTCTATGCAACGAGTTTGGATATGAAATAGCCATTTGAATAAACAAATAAATAAAGAGATTAATAGATAGATAATAATAAAACAAAATCCTCTCGACACTTAACGACTTGCAATCTCGCCATGAAATATATTTCGCTTTAAACTAACTAGACAGTGACAGCCAACATCCACTTTGAAATAGATACCCCACCATAACCTGGCATAACCTTTCCGAAGGTGACGGATCTGTAGATAAGAATTAACCCTTCGACCACCCAACGAAAATGGCCGCCCGCAACCGTTTCCATATTAATTAATGTTACAAAAGACCATACTTATAATCACGCGCAAATCACAAGATAGCTTATTCCTAAATTCTCGCTTGAGGATGAAACAGGACTCGATACCTTAATTCAACTTAATTTCAATAATTATATTAAGGGGTTCGGCTCTCGTTTTTGAAACATGAGAACTCTTATGTAGCGAAGGAATCATATTAATAAAATAAATATTATAATATAAGCTCTACTTCTCTAGTGAGCACTGCGTTTTTAAAAATAAAAATAAAAAATACTAAAGAACTCCGAATTTTTTACCTAACGTGTTCTTTCATATTTTTCTGCATACCTGCACATATACATATATATATATACATACATATATATATATATATATATATATATATATATATATATGTGTGTGTGTGTGTGTGTGTGTGTGTGTGTGTGTGTGTGTGTGTGTGTGTGAAAATTTTGAAAATATGTTCGGTCTGAAAACTTTTCCATACAACATTATATCGTAAGAGAGAAGATATTGGTAAATAGTTATTATAAAAGTTGATATAAATGAAGGTAACGGTTTATTCAATGTCGACAAATTACATAATAACTCGTTTTACCATTGCTTAAAACTTTATCTTAGCATCCTAAAAATAATGGATTTGCTTTAAATATAACCCAGTGTAAAACAACGCATGATCAATACACTCAATAAGCACAAGGTGAGAAGCAGGCGAAACAGACCGAATTACCAACACAAACTATGATATAGATTAATGATTTCAAAGATGCTTGAAAAACTGCAAAAACCCTTGCGCAGTCGTGAAACATTGGCTGAAATGAAAATAGTGCCAAATGAATACACGACAGACTGAGCGTTAATAAAGTGCATTGCAATGCCGGTGTTCAGACTATAATTTCCGCCATTTGAGATTTGCATAATACATTTTCAATATATATATATATATATATATATATATATATATATATATATATATATATATATATATTGTCATCCACAGACAGACTGTTTCGCTGTATCACAGCTCATCAGTGTGGCTAGATGTCCGGTTGCCTCTGGCTAGAATCGAAAACCGGCTGAATTCGCGTCAGTCGGAAATTTTACCCTGAAGCCGTTGGCGCACGGCAGAGAAGATGGTGAATTCAAGCGTATTTATTTTTAGATAAACACACAGTGACTGAGAGAACCCGATTCGATTTACCGAAGAGTTTTGCATTATTAGCCGTAATAGTCACTGTTTACAAACCCACACATCCTCCCCAGTGAGCTCAACCGAAATAAATTATTCAGGAGCATATATATTGTCATCCACAGACAGACTGTTTCGCTGTATCACAGCTCATCAGTATGGCTTGACGTCCGGTTGCCTCTGGCTAGAATCGAAAACCGGCTGAATTCGCGTCAGTCGGAAATTTTATGTGTGTGTGTATGTGTGTATGTGCGTGCGTGCGTGCGTGCGTGCATGCGTGCGTGTGTGTGTGAATTAGTTGAACTGGTATTAGAATAAATGTTATTATGCAAGAAACATTAGTATATATTACAACTAAACTATATTAGTTAAACAGATTTATATTTTTCGCACAAGTCATAACTTAAAATCTTATTGACTAGAGTAGCATAAATTTAATTTTAAGATTTAATAACATTCCTAAATAATTATTTGTGTCAGAAATACGATAATAGTTACATGTTTCACACGCTGAATGCTACAGTTCAATTACGGAATATGACTTCAAACGACAACTATATAATTGCCAATTCAGAAAATAAAAACTGTTTATGAGCTGATTTATAGCGTAAACTGAGGTGTTAACATTGTTGTCGCACTAAGAGTATCGCTACGCAATTTGTGAAATGTTTGATTGGTGATCAACTCACCATTAACGCAAAATGTCTACGAATATTTTCCACTGTGTATAAACAACATCGAACGAAGCATTGCAGATTTGGGAAATAATGAAGTACGGCGTGAAACACTATGTCTGTATCGATGGTGAAGATATACCAAATCTCTGTGCTCAGCTATTTAGGATATTAGATACTTTTTTTGGTTTTCAAATGTTTCGTTTACATGTTATATTTTGTCTATTTATATTTTGCCATAAAACCTTTGCTTTTAATTTCAGTGCAATGCTTAAGTCATGACATAGACATACGGTAAAAGTTACTTGGCACTAAACACAACGGAAATGTTCGTATTTGCATCCACAAAACAACAAAAAACAAGAAAACCAAGAGTTATCTCTTGGTTGGCTGTCAGTATGTTAAAACATCTTTATTACACCATACATTATATATATTATATATATATTTTTTATATACATTATATATATATATATATATATATATATATATATATATATATATATATTCAGAAATATAGTCTTAAAGTGTGCTATATTTATGGGGTAAAGTGCTCAATATCAGAGATAGAGCGTGTGTAAATATAAAAGTGGACACGGAAGTCAGCACTTAGAGGCGACAGTCTGTTTCATGCTAGTGCAATAGAGTCGCCTGACGATTGCACTAGCATGAAACAGACTGTCGCCTCTAAGTGCTGACTTCCATGTCCACTTTTATATTTATATATATATATATATATATATATATATATATATATATATATATATATATATATTTTATATACATTATATATATATATTATATATATATATTTTATATACATTATGTATATATTACGAGGGTCATTCAATAAATAAGGTGAATTTTTAGGTATAGGGACTTCTAATACAGATAGAAGCTTACTCTGTTTTTTGTTTTTTTTGTTATACTTCCTTTTCACATGGATTTAATTTCTTTTGCAAATTAAATAAAACTTTGAGAATTTTTGCGATTAACAAAGATGGCCGACCAAGAAGCATGCTCCAGGATTGAACAGCGGTCAGTTATCAAGTTTTTGATTGCTTAAGGGTGCAAACCAGTTGAAATTCATAGGAGAATGTCAACTGTGTATGGTGCCACATATTTCAGCCAAAACAATTTCTACAAGTGGGCTAAATTGTTTAAAGAAGGACGGAGCAGTGTTGAGGATGAAGACAGGCCTAGCAGGCCGACAGAAGTGAGGTCTCCTGAGGTGACCGAATCAGTCAATGACCTCATTCATTCTGACAGAAGAGTGACAGTGGATGACATTGCAAGGACTTTGAGCTTATCTGTTGGGACAGATGCAGGGGTCATCAGTCAGAAGGGGTCATCATGCATCATGACAACGCAAGGTCACACACAGCAGCCCAAACGGTGCCGACCATCAACGAGCTGGGCTGCGAACTGTTCCCTCATCCCCCTTACAGCCCAGACCTTGCCCCTTCAGACTTTCACCTGTTTGCTTACTTGAAAGCGTTCACGAGAGGCACGAAGTTTAAAAGTGACGATGAAGTCAAAAGTGTTGTGAGCGACTGGCTGAGACATCAGTCCAAAGATTTTTACGCTGAGGGAATACGGAAGCTTGTGCACAGATGGGAAAAAGTGTGTGACAGTGCTGGGAGACTACGATGAAAAACACAAGTAAGCTTCTATCTGTATTAGAAGTCCTTATACCGAAAAATTCAACTTATTTATTGAATTACCCTCGTATATATACATATATATATATATATATATATATATATATATATATATATATATATATATATATATATATATACATAATAATAATAATCAATGAATGTTAAATATATATTTGCTGTCATTAAGATTTATTTTTAAAACACTTGAACCGATATTCCACATTCATATGCCTTTAATGAGCCATTAACATTAAATTAATTTTCGTATATCTGCTTCTATTAGGTGGGTGCAAAAATAATGTCGTTTTCTCACATAAAGTTGAACGTCAAAAAACGTCATTATTTTTGCACCAACCTAATAAATGATGAAACATATTATGTCACTAAGTGTGTTCTGGTGCCATGTATAGTTTAGAGGTGTTGAAGGTTCCCATGTCATATTTCTGTGGTGTTTTATCATTAGAAGAGTCCTATTAGACAAAAAATGGAATCTGGCTGAGCTGATTTTTCGGCCTTGAAAGATATCACAATCTTTCTTGGGTTATTGCGTTAAATAGCCTATTTTCCCGTCTTCTGCTTCTTTTCTACTGATGCGAAGTCCCTAGCTTGTCCCTATTGTTTATAATTTAAATCTTCTGATGAGCTCCATTCTGACCTTCAATCGGGAGCTTACAGCTAGCACACAATCATTTCTCTTATAAATACAAAAAGAGAGTCCCAATCCTGGGGGTATTTTACAAAAACCAGTAGTCTTTTTAGAACAGACATGTGTTTGCATGAATTCATGCACACTAAAATCTGAACCTCTTTAAGCCAGGACCCAATCGTTATTTGTCTCCTTATTCTCATCATCTTTAATTCTTACATTCTATCAAGTATCTGTATGAAACGTTATATTGAACAGAACCAATTTCTAACTAACTCTTTAAACTGGACGTTTCTGGAATTAAGTATAATGAAGATTTTAGTATTAATAAATTCTTTTTTATGAACGCCGGTCTGTTTCTCTTTATTTTGTTATTATTACGTTATTTTTAAATTTATAATAATTTTAAATATGTTTTTGTAATTCGGTTTTATTCCTAATTATCTGTCGTTTTTTTCCATGCGTTTCTTGTTTCATGCTTAGTTGGTAATAATGATGGGTTATGTCAAGGATGTGTCGCGGAAGGATATCCTAAGTGAGATGAAAGATTTAATATCGGTTGGCGAAATCTTAACAATATAGAATGAGCAGATGATTATACATTGATTGCAAGCACAAAAGGAAATCCTAGTCAAGACAGTAAAGGAAAGCAAAGAAAGGGACTAACCTTTAAGAAAAAAGATTGTATGGTCGTCAGAGCATAAATTTAAAATTGTAACAGCAACAGAATTAAAGAATTAAAGGGAATTAAAAACCTACTTCATTCCAGATTAAGAAAAGTTTGGAAAAGTTTGGAGTAAGAGAAATGCTATACATGATCCTAATATGCAAGCAATGTGTTTGTCGTAACGAAAACACAAGCAAAAAAAGAAATTAATACTCAAAATCAGAAAGAGTCTACTTAAATTTCTTGAAAACATAATGAGGAAAGTAGGTTTAGAAAATTTGACGCTCACAGTATATCTCGACGGCAAAAGAGAAAGGGATATTTAGTGGGTAACCTACCTGACCAGATATTATGAATGTAGTGATTTTCCAAGCGTAGCATAGATGTTGCACACGGTCGAAAGTAGGGGGCACCCAGTGAGAATCGAACTCACTACTTAGTGGTAATTGTTCTTGCGAGACAAGCTTGCTAACTATTACACCGCCTCGAGGTGCCCAGATTGTGTGAATGTATGGTGTAACGAAAGCTGAAAGATGTTAAAAAGACCAATGTTATTCAAGGAAAAGGAAATGGTAGAGAGCTATGATCGTCCACCTCTTGCAAGAACACAGTGCCTAACATAGAAATAATATATTCCATTTAATTAAAGAACTTCTTTTTTCTTTTACAATTACTGCATGTAAACCGTACAGGATACCACTCAAATTATATATTGACAATTCAATAATTGCTGTTATAAAGGTTTATTGGCTGACATAATTCAACGTAATTGCTGTAAAGCGTCATAAGACACGGCACAAAATATTTAATACGTGTTAACATTTTTTTTATTCAACATCGTTCTTAGATAGTTAATGTCAGCAAGTTGGTGTGATAGCAATAAACTCTAGCGAGGATCTAAGAGACCATCTTTCGTCTTGGACAGATGCTTATATATCTATCTGAAATCTCGATCCCATATATGCACGTCAACTGCAGTTGGGTCAACTACATTTTCACATGTTGGGATCAGACAGTACAGACGGAAAATGCATCTGGTGAACAAGAGCTTATCTTTCATTCACATTCGCTAATGCTACTGAACTCTCATTGATAGTTTTCTGTGACAATGAATTCAAACACTTCAGGCGTTATCTGAGCTGAGACAAATGCCGCCATAATGTGAACAGTTCATAGAGAAGAATAAGCGCAAAGGTAGCATATCAAGAATATATTAAATCTAAATTCACGAACTATGTCATCGATTATTGCTAGTAGACAAACCATGGTCGAAGTAAGTCTTACAAATTATATATTTTCTGAAAATTAATTGTAGAAACATTATTCAAAACATTATTCAAGGCAGAAAACAGAACGATTTACTATGTCTTCCATAATATATATCAATTAGTCAACTGAAGATTCTATTAAAAAAATACGCCGGTTTCTTTTTTTATTGTACTCATCAAACATTAGTAGCCCTCCACTTATAATGTCAGTCCAGTCAATGCTGATCAACCTCCTTACAGATGAAGAAACTTGAAGCAACAGAAATGTGCTTCTACATAAGGATGCTGGGGAACGACAAAGTTCTAGAAGACAAATAAGTTATAAAGACGGCGTGCATTTATCTCCCTAGCCTCTTTTACAGCTTTTTAGTTCTGACTTTCAGATACAGTAGCATGTACGTTAAATTTCCTCAAATGTGGCACGTTCATTTTCCTGATTTTGTCTTTTGACTTTTGTACTCTCACACACGCTTGTTGCTTACGCGTGTACACACACACATACCCATGCGCACGCGCACACACACACACAAACACATATACGCACACACACACGCATACACACACACACACACACGAATAAGCACATCCCTGTTATAACTTGTTTTAATGTGTTTTCTTTTCGCCAAAAATTGTCGTTCTGTTCTGTATTCATTGCTTTTGTCACTCACAACAACTGGTAAACCAGAAGTGATATTTTTTCCTGGATACAATAACACACAAAACTATATAAATCATTTCAATTATGCAACGTTTGAACACTTCACCCAAACGAAAGGCTATGAAGGAAAACATTTCTATCTATCAAGTCCTGTCTGATCACCAAAATTCTTGCCGAATTCGATTCAACTAACAACAAAGAATTTTTTGAGAAAAACTTTCAAATATAATGTTTGCCTTTGCGCGGGATGGTAAGTTTTATAGATAAACATTCTCTTTCTCTTGTCGTCGATTTCTAATTTTCTTTGTCTTATTATCCAGTTCTAAGTAAGTAAATTATCTTCCTTCCGTGACTTTCTCTCTGTCTCAGCCTCTTGCTCCGTAGTTTGCAGTTCAGTTTACTTACAGACAACTATCGGTTGAAAATTAACTTTCCGTATCCATTTTTGCAACGGGTCCAGCTGTTTTCAATTTAACAAGACATCAAATGACTCATAGTCTTACATAAAAATATGAAAATAAAAATAATATCGCGCCCGCAAATCACACACACACACACACACACACACACACACACACACACACACACACATATATATATATATATATATGAAGAAATATAGTTTTAAGATGTGCTGTATTTATGGGATAACGTGCTCAATATTAGAGATAGAGCGTATGTAAATATAAATGTAAAAATGAAGCTTGAAGTCATCACGACAGGCTGTTTCATGCTAGACGCAATCGTCAGGCCGCGATTGCGTCTAGAATGAAACAACCTGTCGCCTCTAAGTGTTGATTTCAATGTTCATTTCTATATTTACGCAAGCTCTATCTTTGATATTGAGCACTTTATCCCATAAATATATCACACCGTAAGAGTATATTTCTTCAGCATTATTCAGTATATTCTTATTCAGCATATATTCAAAATTAACTTTCCAAAAGAGGCCATGATGTACCTAAAGAAACATTTTCTACGAGATTGAAGAGATTTAGTTCAGTTTAAATTACTTTGATGAAACAGAGCAAAAAAAAAAATCTTATTTCGACACTATATCTTCAAATATGTAGCAACTTATTCGAAAATTGAAAAAAATACATTAGAAATTAACCATACACATATTTTCGGCAGTTTACATATACATGCATATACGTGTAAAGGTTTTATTGCATTTAAATGTGTCTTCTGTCTATTAGTCGTTCTAAATTTTATTTGATATTTAGTTTCGATTGGTTGATTTATTTTATATCCAACGTTTACAATTATTTTAAGCCAGAAATAGATTGTAAAACATTCCTAGTTATGACGATAAACTACATCTAGCAGAAAGGCCTCATCAGAAGATTGGAGCGTTTGACGATTGGCTGTTACTTGCCAGTCCACACAGACGCTCGCAAAAAGTGAATCCAAACAAACAAAAATCATCAGTACATATTTATAATAAAACTACCAACAGTACATATTTATGATAGAATTGCCGACAATACATTTTATTATAATGTTCATAATATCAGTTATAGAACCTTTAATAATATTATAATAATTCCACAAATCCACAAAAACATTTAAGGAATGCTAAGTGACACACTTTTCATGAATTTTCCTGTTTGAGCTAATTTTGTTTTTCGTTGAACATATCGGATAAAATCATTCTTTATTTTTACAAATTATTCAGACATGTTTATCTGTTCTATCGTGCCATAGATCAATTTATATATCTTCTTCGATCGATTTCAGGGTAACTAGGTCATCTTTTCTATTTAATTCCTCGTTGCTTTGAAATCTTACTCGAATGATTTGATCTTCCTTGTGGAAATACGCATTTGATCGGAGTAGTTCAGGCCGATTTGATATTATCTGATAGCCTTCCTATGATTAGTAAGAGAAATCAGTTCCATTTGATTTCCTCGTATTAATCACTGGCTTTACCTCTTGATCTAAAAAATGAATGAATATTTAAATTGGATAACAAATTAATTTCCGCCTTCTAAGGGGATGTTAAGACTGATAACCTGCATTGGATATAAAAACATATCACAAAGTCGTTTGATATTATGGCCTAAATTGCAAAATATTTGATTCCCCGAAGATTTGCTTTCATTTTAGCGGCATATTAACCTCTATGGGTTATTTAATACCGGAATCTAAATACTTTCAACACAATTTGGCTGGAACTACAGATAAAATGTATTGTTGGTTATTTTGCTTTAAAATTTAAAGTTAGTTATTCTGCTTTAAAAATGTATTGTTGGTAATTCTACTATAAATAGAATCATTGGTATTTTAAAAAAAATAATAATGTATTATTGGTATTTTTAGTATACACCACTATATAACTTCATGTTTGTACTTATATTTGTTTTGATTTCGTATTAATTATTTTTTATTCTGGTAAGTTGTTTTGTCTTATTTTGTATTTATTTATTATTTTTTGTTTATATCATTTAATTAATTAAATTAATTATAATATATATTTTTATTAGTATTATCCATCTATTATTAAGGCATAATTTAATTCCATTATTCTTGAGTCGCTTTTCATTGATATTTTTTTTCCAATTAATTTTTCTTTTGTTATATTAAATCATGTATTAAATTTCAAATATTATTTTTCCTAATAGATGTGTTTAATTTTATAAATTTAATTTGATAAAAGTTAATCTGGTTATATTCATCCCATAATATTGATAATCCGCCCACTGTTATATTAATATTTTATATATTTGCCATAATATTATTTTCTTACATATTTGTTAATTTAATTTCCTTTAATTCAAAATTATCTCTCTTTCAGTTTTTGGGTTTATCTCTGATTATTTTTATATAATATTTGTTTTTTTTTTCATTAATTTTCGACGATTGTTTAGATTTGCTTTTGTTTGGTCTATTCCTTATTGGGTATATTAATTACGTAGTCTCTTTCTGTCTTTCTTTTTCTTCTTACCTTTCTCTCTTCCTTTCCCTTCTGACCACCTATATAAAGACGTACATTATTTCTTGTTTCTTTTTACTACTTTCCATTCCCTTCTATTCTTCTTCTTCTGTTTTCCCCTTTTTTCTCTTCTCTTCATCCACCTTGTCTGCCATTTTATTTCAAAAGTTTATCATTTAAATTTACAAGATGAAAATGTTCATTTAAATAATGGTATCTTAATTCAGACTGTACGAAATATACTGCTATCTTTATTATATAGCCTTGCGCCTAGAATGAAACAGCCTGTCATCTCTGAGTTTTGACTTCACTGTTCACATTTATATTTATGTTTACACAGATATATATATATATATATATATACATGCATACATATATATATATATATATATATATATATATATATATATATATATATATATATATATATATATATATATATATATATATATGATGAAAATGTGGAAAAGACAAAGCAAAATCCGAATATGTGAGTTTACTGGGTTTTTTTTTTTTTCTGTCAACGTCAGATGTTTCGGTCTAATAGACCATCTTCAGGACATATTTATATTAAATTTAAGTTAAATGAAGAGACGATATATAGAGGTCTAGCCAGAAACAGAAAAACTGGAATTCTAAAGTCAGTGTTCTCTTTCTTGGATTCGGTTACGCTGGCGCCGCGTGGGCGGCGCTGCGAAAACGTGCTCCCAAGAAAGAGATTTTATCTTAAGTGGAAAGGGGGGAATCCTATTTAAAATTTAAATAGGATTCCCCCCTTTAAAATCCGAATCCAAGAACGAGAACTCTGACTTTAGAATTTCAGTTTTTCTCTTTCTGACTAGTCCTGTATATATCGTCTCTTCATTTAACTTAAATTTAACCATGTCCTGAAGATGGTCTATTAGACCGAAACGTCTGACGTTGATAGAAAAAAACAAAAACAAAATAAAAAACAGTAAACTCACATATTCGTATTTTTCTTTGTCTTTTCCACATTTTCATCATACCGTCGGATTTACATCCACATATTTGCTTACACATATATATATATATATATATATATATATATATATATATATATATATATAGAGAGAGAGAGAGAGAGAGAGAGAGAGAGAGAGAGAAAGAGAGAGAGAGAGACAGATAGATTGTTAAATAGATATGTTTATAGATAGATTTCTCGATAGATTGATGGATACAGACATTTTTGAGCACCATTGTTAGGAGAAAAAAAACATTAGAAAGTGGAGAAAGAGGATTTCCGATATTTATTTTGTTCATTTAATCCTCTTTCGTATAAATGAATATCCAGTAATATACCGATTTCTTTTTTCATCATATTCTCAGTCATTTTCAATAAAACAAACAGTAAACTATCGAGAGGACGATTTATATACACAGTAGAAGAATATGAGATTAGAAAATGTTCCATTATTGATAAGTTGAGCGATTTGGAATACATGGATATCATTCTAGGATGAATGAAGAAGAGAAGTAGAGCCGCTGTAAAGATAAGAAAAGCTTACCTGTTAAGAGTGAAAACGAACAATACGTAGAAATCATAAAAAATCCATATAACCTGATTCGATCAAACTAAAAATGACTAATATAATATTGGCAATACTAATTATAGTAGGATGTCACTAGAGAGAATGCAGCAAATATTGCCAACATCAATTGTTATTATTATTAGTAGTAGAAGTATTATTATTATTATGAGTAGTAGTAGTAGCAATAGTCAGTGCATATCTTTTTCTTTCCGGGTGTCAACCAGAGACCTAAATTCAGAAATGGCACCATAACATTTTACAGAGAATATTTTTATGAGTCAGGAAAGCAAAATTCCCCTAACATCACACATATTCTACATAAATAAAGAAGGTGTGGACTGTACCTGGGAATAAAATCTTTTATAATTTCTTTAAAGCAAGGGCTACCATGAATCTCTTCAATGAGCCTATCGGAATCTTTTCCAATCAATACGAGGGCTTCAACTACAACTGGGTCTGTTGATGTCCTCGTTTGATATATTTTTGAGATTTCGATTTCAATGTCCTGGTAGTTTGATAGTTTTTGAATGTCTTCAATGATACATTACAGGCTGCATCGACTTTCATATCAGTAAGAAGGCATATTTTGTTTTATGCGGTCTCTGATCTCAGTGTCTGGAGGATTAGCTTTGATTGTTCTGTCTGTGTGCATTGTAAAGTCACATAAAATGGTTAAAGGTCCTATTCCCGTCACCGGGTCTCGGTGGTGTCCATACCAAATTCTTACAGTTCCCTGTCCGTAAAAGTTTCATATATTCCAATGCAGATATTGGCCCCATCTCTCATGCAGGTTTTTGTATTCAGTGCGTACCAATAACATGCAATCAGATAGAAGATAGAACTCATTTGTTTCTGGATGTTTATCACAAAATCTGCATTTTGAGTTAACAGTTTTCAGTATGTGTGCTTGTTATTTTCCAGTCAGTAAGTATTGGTTTTGTGCGGCAAGAATAAAACCTCCCGATTCATCTTTGAACCCTGCACTAGATAGCCACTGATTGGTAAGGGAATTGTCTATGTCAGCTTGTTTATTACGGGATTAATATTGATCGTGAAGCGGTTTATCCTACCATCGTTTATTTATCTGATTGATTGCATTTGCCTTTGCTCCCTTTTTAATATTTTTGCACCTGCAGTAGGTGTATTAAAACTTACTTGCATTTCTTCACCGATTTCGAACTCTGTTTTGAAATGCTTGGTTACCTTTATTACTAAATATATTTTCTTACTTCTCTCAGGTTCTTTCAAACAGATCATCGCTCGCTTTTCTGTAGTTTCCAGGTAAGTTTGAAGGCCGACTGCTGTATCTGTCTATATTCCTGAGATTAGATATTATGTCCACTATTTACATTATTCGGACTAATGTCCTCGTCTTTGCCACGATATTTATTACAGCGTTTCGGCCTCAATGACATATGGCACAGTGGATAAAGGCGCTAGTAAGATCCAGTGACAGGACACAAAGATTGTGAGTTCAATACCTGGTTAAGGCGGAGAAGAATTGGAGAGGGGAATTAAGAAGTGATAACTGATAACTTACATCCATTAGACATGGCACGTGGAACTAGAAAAGTCCGAAACGTTGTTATAAATATTGTGAAAAATATGAAGACAATAGTCCGAATAATGTAAATAGTGCCGACTGCTGTAGTTTTGTAACACAGTTCTAGATAAAGTAATACTCTGCATACTTCGAATCTGGGATCATACAGATGGTCAAGCGATGGGATGATGCATGCGGTGGCAGGTGAGAGGCTTTCTCGTTTTGGCGTTCATCTGCTTATTTTCTGCTATGTTCCAGTTAAAGACGTTGAAACTGTATTTGACCACGTCAACAGTCATGGTATTTATGGCTTATATTCTGGTTTTTAATTCAGTTCGGTTCTAAATAGCAGACGCACACGCCTTGAGCATCATTTTCGTACATTCGCCTTCATTTGGTTATGCTGTATTCTATCTAATTCGTTGACTCCTAGGTATTTATAGACTTCTACCTTTTCTAATTCCCTAATCTTTTGTGACAAAATCTACAACTATTTAAAGTGTTTCTATATTTCTCCCTTTCTTGAATGTTACTTTTGCACATTTATCTAATCCGAAATCCATGCCTATGTCGTCAAGAAACATTTTACAGAATTGATTAGATTCTTCATCTTATTGTCGTCAGATGATTGAACAAATGTTTTTGTTTCTGGTTTACTTTGTATCCATAGCTATTATTGTTTCATTCATGCGTAAGGGGTATTAGGTTTTGATAAAAGAGAATGGGTGCCAGGGAGTCCCCTTGAAAGTTTTGTCGTCGTATATTCACGCCGTTTGAAGTGGCAGTGCTTTGGTGTGATTTAGGCATAATATGGTTTAGAGATGCACTTGCTGTGCTTAAGAAGGAGATTTTGTAAATTTCCAGTCTTAAGGATGAGAGAAATGTGCTGTAAATGTTTAAATTCTTTTACTTTCATTTCCCAATGATTTTGGTCGTCTTCCAAGATCATCTTCAGGGGCGTAAGTAGTATAAAATTATATGTTGTTCAGGGGTACAAGTATTTATACAAAGCTATGCGTTGCTATCCATTACTGTAATTTTTCATTATGCTTTTAAATGCAAATGGTTGACAATGTGGTAAGCGTTCATAAGAACGTGAAAAAAATTATCCACTATGTATTTTTTTCACTCTGTTATAATGTCATGGGCATGCGCGCGTTAAAGCGTGAAAAAAGAACAGGTTGCAGGGGAGGCCACCGTTTATCCCGGTGTATCGCATATATATATATATATATATATATATATATATATATATATATATATATATATATATACACACACACACACACACACACACACATACATATATATATATATATATATATATATATATATATATATAATACGGCTTAATTAATATGGTAAAATAGTCATTCAAAGAATAATCAATGAAGTTAATGTAATTAATGCCGAATTCACTTCGCTAACAGATTAAGTAGGCATTAACTTACTGAGCACTCGCCGAACGACACGTTCTTTGTTTTTCTTAATTGTAGTATGTATTAGATGTTTGGTCCATATAGTTTTCAAGCACTTTCGGTGAATTCATACACCATCTTCAGGTATAGATGTTATTTTTTTTTTCAAATTCAGATAATTTCAAATCAAACTTGCAAGACGAAAATGAATGTGATACTTGTCGAAAGATGTTTTATTAAAAAATGTGTGCTCTTATTAACAGCTAAGAATATTTCTGAACGTGCAGAAATGCGACGCTAGATGTTTTAATATTGTAATAATGTAGTAATTCAAGAACGGGACAAAGAATCAAAGGCTTTTCAAACTTATTCCCTGCAGTTTTCCAGCATTATTTTTTTAATCAGTAGTTGATCTTTTCAACCATAGGAACTTCACGGGATTCCCATCTGTTCCAGTTGAAGAATGTTGTTTTCTTTGAGAAAAGAGCAAGTACATGATCCATATATACATGATTGACACACGTATTGGTAGTCTATAATTTTTCGGATCATGTGTTTTACCCGTTATTGTCAGGAGATATATAATTCATTCGGTTATCCATTCTGGGACTTTAGTGGAATTACTAATAACCATTGATAACGTTTGTACAATGTTTGATGAATTGATTACAGATGATAGAATAAAAAGTTATGTATCTTTTCACTTCCTTGAGATTTCAGTTTTTGGGGATTTCTTTAGATCTTAAATAACGTTATTCCCTATTATATTTTCCAATTCTAGTAGAGGTTTATCCATCAATAGTTCATCTAATCGTTGTATCCACTCTTCATTGGGGTTATATTCTTTTGGCAGCTCCAAATATTCTCCCAATTTCTTTGCGCTTTTTACATAGATGGTGTTCTTTTAACATCTATAACTACATTTCGAAGTTCCCTGTAAAATTTCTTATGGTCCGTTTGGAATATTTTATTTTGACGATGGAACCTACAAAGCTTTTCTTATTGTCTTGTTCTGTGTGCCTTTAAGAGCAGTTCCTGTTTTAGTATTTCCTTGATTGGTGCAATTTTATATAGCAATTTAATTTTATATCTCCACATGTTCTTCCTGGATTTGTGTGTTGAAACCTTTGGTTTTCTCGAGATCTCATCTCGTATCGATAACTCACATCTTATTTACTTTATTTCTAGTTTCAGTTTTTACCTTCCAAGTTGGCTCTTTTTGTCTGTCTGATATTTACATTGTCTTGACACAAAGCATCCCAGTAGCTGCTAAAGCTGTAACGTATGACATTATGTTAAGGGTATCCCTTTTTCACACAAATGGACTCGCCCAAGGTATACATATACTGCTACCAGTGAATACTCAAGAAGTCGAGACGGAACGGCAGAAGAGTAGTAGAGTTCAGTAGTAGTAGAGTAAGTCACCCACAGAGACGGCGGCAAGCGTCACAGTTAGCGAGCACGTAGATTCAGTAAGGAGTCATCCGCGATACTTCAATGCCAAGACTGTATATATATTTGTGCTACTAACCCGCATTCCTGGATCTACTAACCCGTATTACTAGTTTGTATTATTACGTTAATACAATTATTTTTCTTATCCATTCCTGGCGTTTGTTATTGATTGATATCGGATTTCATCCCGGAATCCACATGTGACACTATGAGTCGGATATATGCGCACACGTGTGTGTGTGTGCGCCCGCACATCTGTGTGTGTGTATATATACACCCCCACATCTGTGTGTGCGTGCGCGCGCACACATATGTGCGAGAAGATTAGTTAGATTTGACCTGGACATCAAACTTCAAGACCAAATGATTAGATTAGGAATCTAGATAAAAACATGTTTGGACATATGGCGAAAAGGGTAGATAAGTGTTAAGTACTTGTCAAAATACTAAGATAGGAAAAAGACCGGCTCTGGTCAAAACTTAAAAGGGTTTGAATTTAATGTCCCTGAATCGGAGTCAGCTAGGCTAAGAAATATTTTTATGTCCACTTTCTTCAAAGAGAGAAATGGTCATGAAAAAGTTATGGGTTTATTCGTGGGTGTCCCTTGTCCGGAAATGATGAAAGAGGATTCTCCATATATACGGAGCGCTTTAGGCCACGGGTAGTTAGACTTAGTTTAGGTTCGAGGAAGGTTGATTTAGGCCGGAGCACGTAACATCGAAGAGCGACCCATTAGCAGCCGGACATTGTTAGTTAGGATATATTTTTCCGCCAGCCGAGAATCAACCAAGAGTTATCATCCACAAAAAGGTCACACACCTTCTCTCCTCTTTTCGTCCTACCCAAGTTTGTAGTTGTGTTTTTCTTTTACCTGTGAGCCTACCTCTCGCTCGATCCACCGCAC
>OZ038496.1:84729661-84737161 GCA_964036315.1 Acanthosepion esculentum
CAAATACCTAAAAAGAACGGAAGAAGCGGGTGTGTAACAGCAGAAAATATATCTGTGTCTGAGGACCACGGGGTTGAAAACTGTGACAGAAGGCCTAATTATTGCGGCTCAGGACCATCGATCTAGTGTTTCATCAAACCCATGGAAAAACATGCAACTCGTATCATTTCGGTTTTAATTATATGAGCTTGCTATCTGCCGGTAAATAAGCTCTGGTCCTGAGCAGCTAGATGTTTCGTTCGCTTTCTGCTTTGGATCCTGATATTCGTAGCCATTAACAAGGTAGATTTGAGTGTTTGCTCTGGGAAAAATATTGACCGCGTAGAGTTGTTTCGGCCATTTTTCTTCTACATTATTTCATCCTTCGGGTTTTGCATTCTTTATTTATTTTGCAGTAGTTTTGGCTGTTTTCATTTTTGTTAATAGATTTCTTAAAGCAATTCAAATTGTGCGGGAAATATAAACAAAATTACAAAAAGCAAAACAAATCAGCTAATCCCTAAAGATATAGGCTAAAACACAACTGAATGACAAAACAATCATAGCAGTAAGAAAATAGTTACATGGCGAAAATGCACACGAATTTCACCCTAAGCAAGGCGGAAATGCTTCTAGTACCGATGGCAGTAAGAAGGAGTGAAAGGGAGAAAAAAGACAGTGTAAAATCAGGATTGATGAACGGGAAAAAAAATGAACGGGGTTCACGGAGATAGAAGATGTGGATTGAGAGTGCATTTAAATATTTGAAGATTGTTGTTATCAGGGAAGCAAGTAAACTGAAAGGTGTTCAACAGGTAGCATGTTGGAGAAAATGAACTGTTGGAGTAGAAGTGTTAGTTTAGCTATTTCAACAATAATTGGTTGGGATTAGATGTCAATCTCGTAGCACACTTAAATTCAGGTGGTCGGGGCACCGGGGGGGCGTGTTAGAACAGTAACCATGAGAATATGTATAGAAAAAGCAGAAAGAAGCCACAACAAATCGGTGAGAAAGTGACTGATATAAAGATGCCAAACCAGGGTCTTTCTTTGGATTATTTCAGGAACCTCTAGATGAATAGCCGGAGCACCAGACTAGATATGGCAGCAGTATTCAATACACAGACGAATTGTAGATTTGTAAATATACAGAATGGACTATTACGAGATTTTTCTAACACGGCACAGTGACCTAACTTTTCTTGCAGTAGATGCAGCTATTGATTCGATTTTGTCGCTCTACTTCAATTCAGTTGAAAATGTGAGGCAAAGAAGGCGTACTGTGTTGCTCTCCAGGAGACTGGTGTCAGTCATGATGATCACAGAAAAAAAACGTTTTCTCTATGGTGTTTAAATTCAGTTTTGTTTGGAGGCATTAAAATGTTTTTCCCTGCCTTAGTTAACAACTGACTTGTGGTCCATCTCAAGAGCAGCAGCAACCAGGTATAATTAACAGGTTTACAATGTCTGTTACTTTTATACTGAACTGCCGAGAAAGATACGGCTTATTACATTAATAGTTAAACGAATTATTTCAGATGCAACATTTGCGATATTTAATTAAACTCTTCTTTTAATTACAATCTCACTTCAAGAGCTGGAGTTAAGGATCTCTTCGACTTCTTCTCATTTGTAGTTCGTTATATTTCTTCTATCCCCGACACTTACTTTTCTGCATACAATTACCAAAGCTCATTATGTTGGTTATTCGCTATTGTGATATGCTCCATTTGATTTAAGTGTGATCCGTGTGTTATTATCGAAGTCCATTGTTGTTGGTATGTCTCTCGGATATTCAGCATTCTCGTTCTGATCACAAGGATATGTTTCTTTTCATTTATATTCTCAGAAATTTCTTCATTGCTCATATGTCACATCCATCGTATTCTTTGCAACTTTCTGTAGAACCATATACGTTTTGCTTCCTATCTCGTCTTCATTGTTGAAGGAATTGTTCAGAACCCAATGCTATATAGGAGGAGTGATATTACATGACAGGCCAGTACTCTTTTACTTGCTTCGTTAGGAAATATATTATTCCACCTTATCACTCTTGATATTTCGTTAGATCATTCCATTATTATAGTTTGTTTCCTTCATGTTTCTATTGCCCTATTTGAAATAAAATTACTAGATCTTGCACACAAAAAAGCAGGGACTTGGAGATATTATATTTGAATGATGAATAATTCGTTTTTTGGTTATCTACTTTGTTCTTTCAAACAATAAAAAAACAATTACATTATATTGAATTATATATTCACCGTTACTTGCAAGCAGCCATGTCCACTAAGCAGACAGCTCTCCGAAAGATTTTATTAAATTTACGCATGTTTTTATGTGAAAAATGTTCGACGAACTCTTGAATATGGTTTTTCATCAGATAAAGATTTTACTGTCAAAAAACATTTGCAGCAATCGAAAAAAGGTAATTATCGACTGATGCAAGGTCAGGTGAGTATGGCCGGCGGGAGAAAAACAGGATAATCTCGTTCCATTTTTTCCAGCGTTATTGTTATCTACAGACTTGTATTGTTATGGAGGAGGACGGCGTTTTTATAACCGAAATCAGCTGGGTTCGTTCGACGGGAATTTATGGACTTTTCACCAATGCCGGGCGTATAACAATGCATTTAGTGTTTCAGCGGCATTTTAGAAACCTAAACAAATAAAAACCCCGAAGTTGTCGATCAAATGCACATTGCCGAGAGAGGTCGTTTTTTAAGGTCGGTTGTGGAGATTTATACATCTCAATCAAATATATTTCGCGTTGAATATCGTCGTTTTTAGTATACTCTAAATACGTTCTTAATCCTCACGTATTAGTGGGGATTAGACAGTACTTCTGATTCAACCTAATAAAAAACACATTTCTCAGTCGAGTACTGAAATTTCACACGAAATGTTCTCAAAAACTTAATATATATATAATGTTCGATAATTAAGAAAATATTTAACTGAACTGCTACAAAAATTTCAATAACTATGGTAAATAATATATTGGTGGAAATGACTCGTAATTTTTAAAGTTGAAGTCTCTAGAAATAACCGTAGTTTTTATGCAAACAGCGGTTCTCTCGTACAGGGAAATCTCTTGAATTGTAGTCCAATTTGATAATCAGAAATTTAAATGCGATGTCAATCATTATCTTCAGTCTTCTAAATCCCTGTTGTTTCCTTAGTAATGTATTATTTTTCTTATTTATTCACTCTCATTAAACTCTTGTATCTTAGTGGTTTTATTGCCTTACATGATGTGTAATAATAAAAAGAAAATATTCCTCTATGTCTTTATATATCTCTTTATACCGTATGTTATTAGTTGTGAAATTCTGCAATTGCTATTTGTTTTAGAAATATATCTCAACTTTTGGACACGGGTAAACTGCTTTACAGCTTTGAGTTAAATATCCGTTTCAGGGATTTTTTTTATATTTAATACCCTTAGAACATTCATATGCTGCTTCAGAAATTACTTTGAAAGAAAACCGCCTGGTCATTCTGCCTGAATATGACCACACTCAAAACTGTTTCCACCTAACCCAACGATTGTTGTACAAAAATCGGGGCAGTTGGTAGAAAAGAAAAGCCGTGATTAGGTTGACATTTGGAAATCTGATTGTCATGGGACTATTTGTCCTTGGAGGAGAAACGAAACCTCTTGTCGCTATGGCATCCTGTGGGTAAAGAGGGAAAAAATAAAAAGAGACTATCTTTCCTTATATCAAATTAACAGACTTTAATTAATGGATGATATGAAACAAGCACTACTTGATTTGTATGAGTTTGTATATAAAAGAATCTACACTATTTATATTATTCGGACTATTGTCCTCATTGTCGTCATATTAATTACAACGTTTCGGCCGTTGTACGTTCCGGCTTTCTTCAGGTGGTTGGTATGTCGAACTGAACCCTTTATTTCAATGACACAGTGCACAGTCGTTAAAGGCGTTAGTTACAGTGACAGGACCCAAAGACTGTGAGTTCAATACGCGGTAAAGGCAGTGGAGAACTTGGAGAGGGGAATTAACAGGAGATAACTGATAACTGACATACATTAAACATGGCATGTGGAACTAGAATATTCTACCCTAATGAGCGAAATAAAGGGTTTAGTTCGATATGACAACCACCTGAAGAAGGCCGGAGCGTACAACGGCCGAAACGTTGTAATAAATATGGCGACAAATATGAGGACAATAGTCCAAATAATGTAAATTGTGTACATAATACCTCATCTCAGAAATATAGTCAGAATAAAAGAATCTGATGCAATGTGTAGCACCTAATAATGAAATCAGGTAGTCGCAATTTAAATGTTCATTTCAGCGCTGGTGAAGTTAAAAAAAAAGCTAGTCGGAATGTTTGTTAATTTAAGATGGAGCAAATCATTTTATTGCAAAATTTATGGGATTTAATTGTATTGAAGCCATTAAAATTTATGGAATTTAATTGTATTTAAGCCATTAAAATGTATGACATTTAATTGTATTGAAGCCATTAAAATTTAAATTATATTTTTAGTTTAATCTGCGGAATGAATCCTCAAAATAAAATAATGGCAGGCTCACAATGAAAATTAAAAGAACTGTTAGCCATAATAATAAAGCAAATCAAGAACAAAGGACTAATTATAGATAATAAGGGTATATAGTGCGTGATTTGTATTTAAAAACTCATCTCAAAGCGTTCAAAACGAATTGTGAGGGCCTGAAAATTAGGCAGGTATAGAAAGGTAACTATTTTGGTAATGTAAGAACAAACTAAGGTATAGTCGTGTAGAAATCAAGAGGTGCCTAGAGAGAGATTATTTCCAAAATTTAAACAAACTATTGAAAAAAAGTTCGTCAGAAACAAGGAAAATGTAAGTGAACTGTAACTGAGTAAATAATTATAAACCCGCTAACATTTATACATGCAAAAAGACTCGTAAAAATGAAAAAAAAAGCATGACATAGAAACAAAAAAAAACGAGAATTATTTATTATCTCGTATTTATATGGTATTGGATAAACGAGAAAAAGTAATGCTGAGTAAAATTATAAGATGGTGGTCAAATGCCAGTCAAATATGGATTGGAATCCGACAGAATGATAATATAAAAATAAATAGTATTCATAATTTCTTGTATTAATTAATGTATGTAATGAGTTTTCAGTGGTTTTCTCACTGCTAAATTTTGTTGAGTGCTAAGACATAAATATTACTATTATGGCCTGAAAAAAAAAAGGAGCGGAATTTTTCGTTGATGGACTGGCCATGTTAACAACTGCTTGCGCAATAGTAAAAATGTGCTGTGTTTGTGTCTGTAGAGGAGAAAAGTGGGGTGTATTTTCAATCGTTTACAAAGAGTAAATTAATGATAATTATATCAGTTATAATAATATTATTATAATTACTTTTGACATTATAATTAATTTTTATGGACACGAAACAGTCATTTATAATTATTTTTTTATTTATGTACTTTTTATGAACGCAATAAAAAGACAGTTGGACTGCTATGTAATATTCATCCATATGACAGTTAATGTTTGAAAAACTCTATATGCGAAGAGAAAAATTGAAACGACAGAGAAATATCGTGACCATACCATATCATATCAGCAGCGAATATGTTTTAAGAAAACAAGAATCTACATGGAACGTGATACTTACAACGAAAATATGCCTGCTGCGGGATTCTGGTGTAGGAGTCCATTTACTCGTCTTTCGTTGAATGTTAAAGTTTGGAGTGATTCGATACAATAACAAAATATCGTTACAGGGTCGCTCGTAATTTTGCCGTCTAGAATAATTACACGATTTCCATTGTAGGAATAAAATTCAGTAGAAAAGACAACGTATTTTCAACAAATAAATATTAATTTCATATAACGAGAAGAATACAAGCAGTTGATGATAGACTGGAAATTAATGACTTTTTTGGGGGGTTAATAAAGTTCTGATATAAAATATAAACTATCTTTGTGTGCGTATGCGAGAAATAATAAAATGTTGTTATATGTGTGTTTGTATGAAAAAGTCAACACGTGTGTGTGTGGTTCATAGTAAAGCGCATACAAGAGATAGTTAGAAATTGTTTCTTACTGTTGGCGTGGTTGCCGTACTCTGAAGTTTGTCGTGAAGTTCATAAGTGAGACTTGCGTGGAGTTTGGTGACAGTTGTGTGTATCCTGTTTGGGAACGGATTTCGTATGTTTTTATACACTTTTTCGTAACAAAATCGGCTCCGGAATTAAATTATTTATTGATTCCTAATTGGCCATAAAATAGCCCGTGCTATGTCTTCTACTACGTCCGCACGATAGTTGGTCGGTATCTACCTAAAAATAATGATGACTAATAAAACAAACATTCTGAATTGTAGTCTCTGATTTTATTGGTGTTTTTTAAGATGTAAGTTTTTTCGTGAGTGTGATTGGTTTATAAATATTGTATTTGATATTTTAGTGGACACGATACTGGGTTGAATATTGAGGAAACTTGTCTGTGTGTTTTAACATAAATACACTCAAATGATATTAAGGCAAACAGGAAAAACCGGAGAAAACTGCAACTAAACTACTTAACGGGTATGAATGAAGGTAGTTTAGAACAGAGAATAATGATAACGGATCAGAATTTAATTAAAAGATAATAAGTTGTGGAATTCATGCTCAGCCATAATGTAATGTGATGCGATACAACAGAATAAGTTTATTTTTATAATAGTCTCACCCCCATGCAAAGCGATAATGACACGAGAACGCAGAGGTTTACCATGAATTAAAATGACAATGAATAAGAAGACAAAGATTGGGGAGGGTTCAGAAAAGGACCAAAAGGAAGAGGGTTCGAGAAAACAGAAAAAAATAGCGTTTGATGTTGAACTTACATATTTAAAGAATGTAGTCATCCGGGAAGCCAGAAATCGCAAGGGAGTTCCACAGAAGTAAAATGGAAACAAAGAACCTTTTGGAGTTGAAGTGGCAGTTGCATCTAACTAATTCAACAGTAAAACGGCGAGACCTAATAGCCAATCTAGTAGCATGCGTAAATTTATGCGATCCGGTAAATATTGAAGAAAAGCTCACAGAACATTTTCCATGAAATTATTTGTAGAAAAAAGAGGAGCCACCTCACGTCGATGAGAAAGTGTCTGATAGAGAGATCTGATTTTAATATTTTAATAGGAATATATATATAGTTCTACCCAAACATCGAAACAATATTGTCCGAAGAAATACAACTGAACTATTGTGGACATATTTATAGTGACGTTAAAGTGTTGTTTTTTATTTCATTATTTATAGACGATTATAAATCGTATTATTTTTTTGTTTAGACAGGCCTAATATCAATACAGAGTTTAGATTATATCACTGACTCGTTTCAGAACATCATAGAGAACTATTGCTATTGTATTAGAAGGAAGATCTCTGAGAGTAGCTTTGTGAAAATCCTATCTTACGCCGACTGTATAATTTTTTTTTTGTTAATATTTACAGATTATATTTTGAAAGGAGAGGATAGTCTC
>OZ038496.1:84742161-84897161 GCA_964036315.1 Acanthosepion esculentum
AACACCATCCTGAATCTGTATTCGAGGGAGCTCTGATGTTACTCTGGAATTTTTCTATCAACACAGATCGAACTATACTAACAAATCATCTCTACATTATTATAAAAACAGAAAAGAAAACGTTTGCACACATGTTGAAACAAGTTGAAATGAGAGTACTAATTTTTGAAAACTAAATATATACAAAAACGTGCAAAAGGAAATAGAAAAGATGAAACAGTTAAAAAGATAAACGTTTCTTGTTGAGATTGACAACAAATGAGCTCTGGAAGAAATCAACTAATTACCTGGTGCAACATCACTCCAGGAATTTTTTTTACGCTTACATTCACCGTTTACAAGATGCAAGACTCCTTCGGGTTAGAAGGTTACACAAGGAAACGGCTTTAGTAGGAGACAATATAACCTAATCCTAAACATGAAGCAAGGGATAGGCCTCTACTCCTGTTCAGAACATATGGGAGAAGTGTGAACCTGACGATAGCTGGACTTATCTACTAAAAATAGTTCTAACAAGTACAGCCCATATCTCGTGAAAGGTTTATTCATATAAGTTTATTGTTACTAATAGATATATTTTGGTAAATTAAGTGGGACAAAATAAAAAAAAAAAAACTCTTTTAGGCTCTAATTTTCGTTGTATGTTGTTTAATCTTCAGTGCCATTCCATCTTAAATAGAACTCCTGATTTCGATATACATATCGGTTATTTTGTAACCATTATTTGTTTTCTTTGGCTCAGCCGGAATATATTGACGGTTTCTCTTTGTCCAACACGTCAACATTACATTATTTTAAAGATTCATCCATGATTTTGAGACTTCGTAATTCAGTATATCCATTAAACGGTACATAGAAGTAGTATTAAAAGAATTGTATACTTGATTACTACACGAAATCTGACGATATTCTGTCTGACGTTATTACGATATTTCCTTTTTGAGATTAACGTTATCTCGATGTCAGTTTTAGAGATCATTTGATTCGTAACGGAAGAATGTTAAATACTTACAGTATTGACTACATCAGCCACCGTTACATTGTATGTAATCTTTTTAACGTGAAGCGAAACACTATTACAATTTTTCAAAAGTTCTTTTCTGGTATAATAAAAATACATTTTCAAAACATTTATATCAAATAAGAAACTATGCGGAAAAATTATTTCTCTGTAACAATAATAGATCCATCAACATGAAAAATAATTTTAAAAAAAAGTTTTTACAGTATTTACATTAGTCGGACTATTGTCCTCATCTTTGTCGCCATATTTGTCACAACGTTTCGGCCGTTGTACGCTCCGGCCTTCTTCAGGTGGTTGGAATTTCGAATCGAACTCTTTATTTCGATCACTGGGGTAGAAGGCCGGAGCGTATAACGGCCGAAACGTTGTGACAAATATGGCGACAAAGATGAGGACAATAGTCCGACTAATGTAAATACTGTACATAATACCTCATCTCAGAAATATAGACAGACTCAAAAAGTTTTTAATAACTTAAACGCCTACAAAAAATCATGGTTCACTTTAGAGACAATAAAATCAGCTTTGAAACATTAACAGAAAAATATGACAGAGTAAAGCCGGAAAACATAAAATTGCAAACAAATTTCTACGCATTAAGTTTAAGCAGTGAATCTTTTAAAGATACCAATGATCACAAAGACGGTTAAAAGACAACATATTTTATAATAATGTTTCTTTCTTCTGCCTGTGTGTAATTCTAATATTTTGTCTCGTTAAAACAGAGGAATTAAACATCGGAAGTAAATTACGTTTTAAAAATTAACTATCGTAATTTCCCAACGTGATATGAATTTGACAATTGTTTGTCGACCTTAGCATGAATTCTACCGTGAATTATTGGGAAAAAAAAAAAAAACTCAAACCAGAAACAGCGATCTCTTCTCTCGCTTTTCAGAAGTATTTTCAGAACAGCAATCATTTTCGTTTATAATTTAAAAATAATGTTTGTATTAGGCTAGCATCATTATACTTGTTATTTTGATTACATCTGTATCTCATTAGGCGCTTCTTATGAATCTTGTGTTATGTTCAGAAATTGTCCGTGTCGTCTGAGGCCCCAAATCATTTTTTTTAAATAAAATAGGTCCGATTGACGAATGAAAAATCCATCCCTAAAAATTGTATTTTTTACGAAACTGAGCAGAATGTATATTTCGAGAGTCGGGAAAAAATCTGTTTAACAGAACATATGTTCTCTGTAGGCGAGAAGTTAAACCAAGCCACGTCTTCACAAAAGTACACGCACAAACACATACACACAGACACACACACACACACACACATATATATATATATATATATATATATATATATATATATATATATATATATATATATATATATTAATTTATCTCCAAAATATCCCTATAATATACTCCATTCATCTTCCCTTCTATCACTTTAATGTTCCGTACACCTTGGGCAGTAAAGCTACCCCAGATCATGATTGGTATGTATCCAAATTTTACTGCTGCGATAGTATTCTTCGGCGAATATTCAGTACACTTCTTCAGGCCTTTGTCACAGTTCAATTTTCTTTTCGTCTGACCAAAGTACCTTTTCACAAAATGCTGCAGGTTTGATACAATGGTCTTTTGCAAAGTTCAGTCTAGCAAGATCGTGTTTTCGTTTAAGAAGTATTTTTTTTCCATTGATTCCTCGAAAAGATTTCATATCGATGTAATGAACGTCTAATTGTATCCTTACTCAATTTAATCCACTTTCTTCTTGTCCTCCCGAATTTCGTTAAGCGTAACTCGATGATCGTTGCCAACTTTTCTCATCAATAATCGTGCCGTACGTTCTGTGACCTTTTTAGGACGACCAGAGCTTTCTGGTGGGCGAATCGAATGATACGTCTTCCAGTGACGAACTATCGTATCGGCTGAACTCAATAACTGAATAGATATATTCCGAAAACCAAGTCAAATTTATAAAGGTCAACTATACGTTTAATCAGGTCTTGATCAATTATTTTGCTTTTCCATTTTTTGTCAAAGTTTAAAGAACTGTTGACAGAAAAAGAATGACGTAATACATTTAATCATTTCTAAAATTGATCATACAATTAATCTGGAACCTTCTAAAAAACAACCGTTACCTAACTGGGAAGATTCTAGTAAAATTTGAACACTTTTATGAAAAAAAAAAAGCTGATGTAAATAAAAACAAAATGTGTTGTAAACTTTTAATTTACTAAATATCGGTTTTTCTTCGTGAGATACTTTTTTGATTTTTTTTTTTTAAATCTAATTGTTTTACTGAATATATGTTCTACGGGCCGTAAAATTTAATTAATGTAATTGTATTAGAAATATTTATAAATATTTTTCTAATGTGTTGTAAACTTCTGCGTGACACTATATATATATATATATATATATATATATATATATATATATATATATATATATATAGAGAGAGAGAGAGAGAGAGAGAGAGAGAGAGAGAGAGAGAGAGAGATAGACAGACAAAGTGACAGACAGACAGACAGGGGTGAGATGGATAGATTGTCATTTAAATTACGCAATATATGAATAACTTTGACATCTGATTTTAACAGATATATTTACCAAAATTACACAAAAGTATCTTGAAATACTAATGAGTAAATTTATTCAATAAAATCACCCCTGGCTTCGACCAGGGCCTCGAGAGGATTTCCGAATTTCCTGCATTTCTTCTGGACAGCCTCCTCGTTTAACTTCGTGAATGCTGCCAAAATCCTTGCCGTCAGATCATTTTTGGTGTTACAAGTTATTTTGTTGTCCACTCGCTCATCTGCGCTCTACACATAATAATCAAGGCGTGTGCATTCTGGGGAGTTAGGTGGTCTGACATAAGTGCTAATGTGCTCGCATAAAGTGTCTGACAGCCATGACTGGGTTCTACTGATTGTGTGGCATGATGCAGAGTCCTGTTGCCAGACAGGGTCTCCATAGCGTCAGTTCTTTTTACCTCCTCAGCTTAGAATGAGAGAAAGATGAAAATGTTTTTTAGAGAAAAAAGCCTTGTGCTCACAACGTATAGATAATAATCAAAAATTAAATTAAATAAGAACTTTTATCACCTCCAGTCTCCATAACTCAAGAACTGTTGCCTGTTGTTTGTTTTATCTATATTAGAAGTGTTTGTTGTTGATGGGTTTTAAATAAATCCATTGATACTAGGGAATGATCACACACACACACACACACACACGCACACACACACACACACACATATATATATATATATATATATATATATATATATATATAGATATATATAGTGTTATTGTGTACTATGTTTATGGAATAAAGTTCTCAATATCAGGGTTAGAGAGTGTAAATATAAAAGTGAACATGGAGGTCAAAATTCAGAGTCTTGACTTCAGTGTTTATTTTATATATATATATATATATATATATATATATATATATATATATATATATATATATAAATTAACTGATATATATGTATATTAAAAATTAACTGATTTAAATTATGTATTTTTTCGCTACACAAAACCGTATTTTAAATCAGTTAATTTATAATATTTATGCTCTGTAAATTTACATTGGGCCCTGTTTTGTAAAAATAAAAATAAAAAATATCAATAAGAACATCGCATTATATATCTTACTTTCTTTGTATTTATATATACATACATACATACATATATATATACATATATATATATATATATATATATATATATATATATATATATATATATATATATATATATATATATATATATATATATATATGCATATACGTCTACATAAATACACACGCACCTAGTCATGTGCATAAATTAGAATCTTTTATTTTTTGTATACTTGTACATGAATATACACTTATATATTCAAGACTAAAACTATAAACGTTGAAAATGTAAATATAATAAAATACTTAATCCTGGCACTGTGAATTTAACAGATCCTCAGTGGCGATTCTTTTGTTTCAGTTTTATGTCATAGAAAACGGAAAATTAATTCCACTGATGCAATTCTGTCTAAAATGTCTATGTGCTTCTATTTAAACATTCATAGAGACCTTAATTTAAGGCATATGTCCACAGTTAAATTAACGCTTTTGTATTTGTGTCATTTTGAAATAAATAACATACGTTTCTAGTGTTTCATTATGAAAAAGAAACATCTCAAATTCACGAACAAGCTTTATCTAGACAATGGAGAGACGGAACATGGGAAACTATATATTGCTGACACAATGGTTTCTCCAAGATTACAAACGAATATGCCACTGTCACATATCCGCATAGCTGATATTAGAGTCAATGGAATCAACTCACTACGCCATCTTGCTTCCAGGTTTTCCACCGAGATGATGATCAGTCATTAAATTGAATCAATTGTTAAGACTGTTGGTATTAGATTTGGTTAACTATATCGTGTTAGACATTTTGTTATCGCTTTTTCCTGTCCTCTACTATTCATTATAAGATCTTGTGTTGTGCTTCTGCTAAATATCTTGCGATTCTTGACAAAATCCAAAGATGAATCTGCAATTTTATCCTTCCTGATCTGGCAGCTTTTCTTCGTTGATCTCCCACAAATTTTGCATAGATTCGCTGTTTTTTTTTTTATAAATATTTTCCCGGTAATTATTCTGATGAGCATACCACTAGCCGAATTTAAGCGTATTACCAGTTTGGCAGGGAAATCTTTAAAATTTGCTTTGAAATTATTACTTTTAACCGTAAATTCTCTGCTAATAGTTTCTTCTCTCAGACTTCTCGCCTCTGCAACTCTCTGGCTTCATTGCATTCCATTCAAATACGAGCTTCAAAAACTTTAATGAAATGTTTATAATCATATTCTGTCCTTTTGAAACTCTTTTCCATTCTCTCTGTTTCGCGTAGACACAGTAAATCGTTACATCCATTCAAATATCCTTGAAAGAGGTTAACATATAGGTCTCGGTCACATGGTGAAAGGTTAAGGTCTTTCGTGACGAATCTTCGACTTAATGCAATTTTAACAAATCGCGAAATGAAGTTTGTCTTGAACGGTCACTCTTCTAGAGCTTTTTACATTTATAGCGGGTGTTGCCCAAGGCTCTAAATTTGTACTTAGTTTTCATCAACGACATTACCGTTAACAACAAACAGGTCTCCCTTAATCGCATCATAGAATTGATTCGCATTCCAATAGCATAACTCATTCTAACCTTCAGGAGATAAATTCATTGCTCCTTCTCTGGCTAAAGATTTCCATTTATATTACTGTTGATGGTGCGCCAATTGAACAGCGAATTATTTATTGCTTGTCCACGGGGCAGCTGACAAGAAACATAATGACTTTAATACCATATGGATCCAACAATCTAACCCTAACTATTTATTCATAACAATTTTGTTTTACTTCTTAAAAGCAGCTGTCAAACACGCAACCAACCGAAACTGACAAGGAACGAGTTTAAAAGTCATCTGCTTTCAATAAGGCATGAATTCCTTCCTATTCATAAAGATAGCAAAGACTTTAACAAGAGGCCGATGCAAAAGTTGAAGGCTGTCAGTAGAAATTCATTAGAATTAATCCAGTTTAGCTTCGTGTATCATCCTTCAATCGGCTGACTGAATAGTTCCACAATCCATAGAAGAGATATTACCATCAATTCTCTATTTTCTATTATTCTTCTATATTTAGTCAGAAGATATATTCTCAATATGGTGGAAAATCAAATGATATGCAACTTGTATCTAAATAGGAATATTTCCACATATTACTCGCTTACATTTCGACAGAAACTGTAAATGCATATAATTCGGTTGTTATTAAATAATCATGAAAGCCTGAAGGTTGACCTTCGCTGTTTGTCTAGTGTATCATAATAATTTCAAAGAAGGCCTAAAGGCATAAGTAATCTTCAGTTTTAGGAGTACATGTGCTTTCTATCCAAGTCATGGAATTAAAATCAAACGAGGAATTATCCAATATTAAATTCGCATTATTTTACAATCAGTATTGGTTTAGTTTGGTTTTGTTTGGTTTGTTTTTTGTTTGGATTACATTATATCTACCTTAATAGTTTATTTAATCCCGATAATTTTTTTTTTCCAAAAATATACTGTTGGTAATATTTTTTTCAAAAATGTATTGCTGGTAACATTTTTTTTCAAAAATGTTTTGCCGGTATTAAAAACAAATTTTTATACTTTTATAGTGTTTTGGCCCCTTGGGAGGTTAACTATTTGGCTATTTCTGGGACCCTGATATGCTCTATCACGCCGGCTCAGGGTGAACCTGGGAACACTAACAATTAAGAATTGGTTCCATGCTCTTCAAAACATCCTGATCAAAGGCGTTGCTGTCTGGTGTAGTTTATCGTTTTACCCAGAACGCGGATGTCGTTTATCGTCACATCCAGGACGCTACAGAGTTAACAAAAAAAAATCATAAGATTATTTTTTTATATTTTTGTCTCTTTTGAAATCTTAAATCCAGTTGAATATTGACAGGTTTATGAAATTGTATATATGTACAAAGTAATAACTTTTTACATATATACATTTTCATATCGATAATGCGATCATTATTTGGAATGTTTGGGGTTTTCTTCACGTTTGATGGATTACTGACATAGTAATCATAATAGTTATGAATTCTGTCCCTGTGCCAGACACTATGTACTTAGTGTATGTGGAACCAGGGCGAGAAATAACTGAGCCGTACTAAAAAATTAAAACTAGATTAGATATCCCTAGAAATGGCCAATGGAACAAGAACAGTGTATAACCGTAGGTTAAATAATAGATTCAGTTCACAGTAGGTTACCTAGATAGATGTAGGGCCGAAGGGCATGACGGCCGAAACGTTGTGATTACAGTAACAGTATTGAGGACAGTGGTCCGTAAGTAAATAGTGTAAATGACGAAAGGGATCGGTGCTAACACCGAAGCCAACGCAACCGATGTTTGTAGGGGCTGCGGGCAAGTTTTGTTCCCAGACCAGGTGTACGCGCTCGGGGTCACCACCTAAAAAATGTCCTTCTGTCACAACTCGTCTTAGTGGGGAAACAGAGTAAATACCTAGATTAAATGACGATAAATTTTCATCCCACAAATTCATACTGAGAAAATGCTAAAATAAATGTGTGATCCTTTGAAGCTGATGAAATGTTTTATGCCATTAACATATCGAATGCCAATGCATGCATAAAAAATAAGATATGTTCGTCATTATGTGCAAAACTGAAATTTCTGACGCTTATGTAAGAGTGATACAAAACTATGAAATTCAAGCAAACGTGGAAAATACCGATCTAAGTGTTATATCTCACGTCCTGGCGAATTACGCCATTTATTCGGTTTTAATTGACATGTCGAAGGCCACCTCATCTTCGTTTCAAGACGTCAGCACAATAGACATGAGGGCGATTGACATGGACATCGAGATGCGGGAAGACGTCGCCAATGATCGCTCACGTTGGGGACACGATTTACACCAAGGCCTGAAGCGGGGAGATTAGAAACGAAGGCTTGCCGCTGGAGAGAAGCGTGCCTGACGGAAATAAATCACCGCGGCAATATCAAAGGAGAGCGTCTTCATATACTTTCCTTGCGAACGAGACTGTCACTTCTGCGTGGGCCTGTACCACCATAACAGACGAACACAGTCATTAGGAAGTGAGACTTAATTCTTCCGGCGCAGATCCTCGGTTACTGAAGACGAACGGATGCTACACACAAGTGACACGAGAAGGAGGTTTCTTGGATGTAACATTATATCAAGGACTAGTCTTGTATTGTCTCCTCTGTTGCGTTCTCTTTCGATAAATGTTAGGAAAGGCCTGTCCATGCTTCATCTTTCTCCGGCTATATAGCGGGGTAGTGCGTCAGTATAGTCTCGGGTGGTAAGCTGTATAACAGAATGAAAAATTCTGAACTCCATCTCCTGTAGATGTCAATACCACTGGAAGCGGAAATCATAAAAGTTCACAGATAATGAATAAAGGAAGGTATGGGAGCCATGTTTGTCTACATCCTGAAGAGAAATTATATTATAACGGTTGCACAGAAAATGAAGTGAAATTATGTACGTGATACATACCTCACTGCCTTTTCAATCTTCCAGCATTTGTATGTTTTCCGTAAAGGAAAAATTGTAGGCAATTCGGTAAGGAGTATTTTTTTATATTTCTAGATGAAAATAAAAAAAAGGAAATTAGTTTCAAATCTTGACGATTCGGCACTAGCTATGATTTGCTTTTCTTCGCCAAAATGCTAACCATCTTATAGTTTTCAAAATAATCTATGAATTTACACGGTCACTGAACAAGTATATTCTTTGTACTTGCATGTCTGTACACACACTATGCTATAATAAATCATAAGAAAAATGTTGGATAAATAATTAACAAGCTAGCTAGCTAGCTAGCTAATGAATCACATAGGCCTGAGGATTGTGTTTAGGATGAAACAAATATAAAGCAAAGGGTGTTAATTTCAATGTCTACGTATATATTTACACACAATCTATCATTGATAACGAACACTTTCACCATAAATGTAACATATCTGAAAAATATAATTTATATATATATATATATATATATATATATATATATATATATATATATATATATATATATATGTATGTATGTATATGTAGAGAAGGGGAGAGAGAGAGAGAGAAAAATGATTTTTGTGTTTTAGCCCGACTTTATACAGGGTGTCCATAAGTTCCGTGTGCACTTTAAAAAAAATATGACTTTATTTGTATTTGCGATAGAAATAATCTGTAAAATATGTTATAAAGTTTAAAGTACTTAGTTTTAAGTATAGCTAAAATAACTAATGTGATTTCAGTCATTACTGTAAATCAGTTGGCAAATGTTTTCCGTGAACTGCAAAATCGTATTACCCTTTGTATTGCTAATGATGGAGGACATGTGGAAACTTAAATAAAATTTCAAGAAAACCTTAAAACATATAGATTTACTTCTTTCTAATCCTTTTTACAAATTATTTCTATCGCAAATACAAATAAATTTATAATTTTTTTAAAGTGCACACGAATTTATGGACACCATGTATATATTTGCTGGTCAATGGTGCATTATGTGTATTAAGGTCTCCCAGTTATTGATTATATCTCTATCGGTCTTGCTATTTCTTTATCCAATATTGCTATAAACTTTATTTTTATTGTCTACACATTTATGAGTTTTTAACTGTTTTGTATTTAGGTTAAATCAATAAATAAACACGCTTAATTAATTTCACTCTCTAATAAAATATAAAAATAGGATAGCAGTTAAAACTAGTGTGCCTACTAAAAATAACATGGTCTACTTGGGTGGGTAACCTATTACTGTTGCAGAAGTCTGCTCAGGCATATTTGTTTTTTAACACCCACAGAGCCAACCTGTACTCTGTTCTGGAAATATAGTGATTCGTTTTTAGTCATAGTTTCTGGGAGAGAGCGCGTTATCTAGTGTGATAAACAATCCGAAACAGGCTATTACGCTCACACTCTCGGTCACGATGACTTGTTACTTCGTGCTGCCAAAGCTATAGGCGTTTTAAGCTTCCAAATAATTCCGTCTACTCAGTTTCACTTACAAGGCTTGGATTAGTTCGTGGGATGATTTTCGGACACTTTACCTGTTATGATCAACTCCCCCAGAATGATAACCTCTATACGTCAGCTTCCTTTCAAATGATGTAATTCGAAGCTGTGTTTTATGGTAAAAAAGCAAACGTTCTAACCGCTCGAACACGTGACCATAGAAAAAGCGTAATATAGAATTCCTTCTGTGTGAAAACATATATGCAAAATGCTATTTCGTGTACTCATTTATCTATCACATTTTTCTCTCTCGTAACTATACCAGCTATACTTGAAGTATTTTTCGAAATTAGTTACAAAGGTCACTGGCCGCAGGTTGTTTTCTGATAAATATTCAGTTATATTTGATTTCTGGGCGAGGATTCACGGTTTTTAATTTCCTCTTTGTCATTTTACGATTCTATTCAGTAATTCGCGTTCAGTTCACACCAGAAATGAAATGAGGTTTACAGAATATACATATCACTGACATGTCTGTTCTCATCGTCGTCACAAAGTCCGATTGCTTATTACTTGCGTATAGAGAGCTCCTCTTCCTAAAATAGCTGTTTAGTTCACCGATGCCTGCAACACGTTTCAGAATGGTCCTTTTCATTGGTTGGCTGCTACCAAAGTCTGGCTAACACAGTTTTCATTATATGACTTACAGCTTAACCAAGAAAGAGGTTATGGCTTTCCTAAATGTTCTTCTGTGAAAGCGAACGCAACACATTAGGCGAAAATGTCACTTTGATCCACCAACGAAAGTTTCAGCATTCTCAATCCGTAACATTAACCACATATCTTTGATGAATATTTCATTTGTCATTAGGAATTTTGCTATCTACAACAAGTTTCAACAAAATTCTGTCGGAATCCATATTAGGATGTCATATAATCAGACTATATAATAATTATTAATATGTATTTATTTATATATATTCTATTCCATCTGTAGTGGCAAGGGAGATAAATCAACTTATAATAGTAGATTTATAAGTGATTATTATCGTTAATAGTTCAAATAAGTTTTACAAAAAATATTTAATTATATTTGGACAAAATTAATTTCTGAGCAAACTGAATCTTCTAATTAAATTCTGCGTTCAATAGATCGCAATTTTATTTGTTCATGCCTTACAAGCTTCGCATTGGTTTTGAAATAGGCTTTGACTTCTATGTCTTTGTGATGTTATCTTCTGAGATATATTTCCATTTCACTGTTATATTTAACACATAACACTTTTTACATGAAAAGGAAATACGCTTTATACAAACCAGGAGTAAGCAATGCATCATAGATAAAAGTGAACGTTTAAAAATATAAAGGGTCTAATTAATTAAACGGTATATTTATCTATATTTTATTTGGGAATTTTTATCTCTACTTTATTGAATCTCAATACATTGTTTCAAGACTTCTTTCATTTCATTTCCTTATTAAAACCTTCTAATAATTGCCGTCATTTTTACTCTACACAGCTAAATATATAAAGGACAAAAATCGATTATATAATTTGTCCGAAGGTGAATACCAGTTGCTGTAATCTTGATGCTGGTGAATACCAGTTGCTGTAATCTGGATGCTGGTGTAAGGGGTAATTGCTTGAAAGATTTAATCGTAGAACCGAATTCATATTTCCGTTGGGTTCCTTTCATTAACTTTGGCAAAAATACCATAAGAAAAATTTACAAATCCATCTCTTCTGCCCATTCTGTGTGTTAATTAGTAAGAATTATGTCGTAAAATCTTTATTATCTCTACAAAATCTTACAATCTAAAAAATATTTTCTGTCTTTAAATAATGTGAAAATCGTTTATAAACGGTAAGAAAAGGAAACGCTCAGTCAAAGTGCTTAAAGTTATTTTTGACAATGTGGAAATATTGTGATAGTGTTACTTAAGACTTGTTTATTATCAATTCACATATTACATCATAACAGCGTTAATACGAGTATGTCAAACAATCAGTAGAAATTAATATTGAAGAGGATTGCCTAACTGTTGTACTCCTTAATCGAAATCACTCTTGTTTTATATATTGTCTCAGTCTGTTTCTAATTTCTGTACTGAGTAAATGAACTCATTTTTTAGGAGTGATAGTTAAATTCTACTGGAAATAACATTTTTCCGTGACTTCTGGGACCATGATGAGCGTCTCTTGAGCAGACAATTCCGGTCCAATTTTTCGTAGCCTACTCAAAATTAAGTTAATTTCTATTACCGATGTAATTACCAGATAATAATGAGTGCGAAATATTCAGTAGCAAGTGGTAAACCTTTTCCAAGTCAATCTTTCTCAAGGAATTATTCTTTACAACAAGCAATTCAGCATGACTAAAACTTTTGAAAATATATTGACATATTCAGCTTTGGATTTGTTAAACGTTTCTTATTTGGACAGACTAAACTAGTTGAAATTTTGTTTTCATCAACATTAAATATGACCATTTTATTAGCTTAGTAGGAAAAGAATGGTCTAGGTTCGTTTTTCCTATAGGGGTTGTTTGATTTTACCTCACAATTTAGAGAAATGAATGAACTCATCTCTCCTAACACACCCAAAACTCGCTTCCAGACTTGATAGATTTTCCAAATTTTTAAGCAGCCATTTGGGGAATGGTATATTTTACACCATACCACAATTTTCTCAGAGACCATACGTCCCAACCTCTCACCATTCTCTCGCTTTTTCCATGGGAAATTGTCAGGCGATGACCATTCTATAGTTGCGCCGCTTCGGATATTTACATCAAAAACTCACGATGCAGCACCCACTGTGATGAATTCCATTTTCTCTGTATAGCAACTATAAAGAGAAACATCCATGCCGACATGATTTTCCAAGAACTGACGCCCGCTTGGATGTTTCCCAAACGATAAAAAACAATCCTTGTATCAAGACACTCTCATTTACTATCCACTGCATTCACAGAATCCTGACTTGTAAATTCCCACTATTACAGTCTTATCGCGCACCTCATTAAGTAACCCGGCAGCGCGAGCGAATTCTGAGCCTTTTTAAGGGGACACTGCTAAAATATATAGAAACGAATACTGAATTCTATAATCTTTCAAAACCCTCCAAGAAATCGACTGTAATATAAAAATTAACATTACTGAAAATACAAGAAATATCTTGGAAAAGAAATGTAAAACATCTAAATGATATATATATATATATATATATATATATATATATATATATATATATATATATATATATATATATATTGATGCATGTTTCAGTAAATAATATAGACAAGTTTTGTCTATTTATTTTATGTAAATTCTTTTCATATCGTCCGATAAGCTTAATAACATTATCATTAAAAGACGAAAGAAAATCACCATATTGATACATATTTTTTGATCCTATCTAAGCTTTCTGCTCACATAAACCATTATCAAAGATGACAATTACATTACAATATATTAAACAATACACGGAAAAAGCAATAATGAGAGTCTATATTTAATGAAATATGCATCAATGAGAAAATGCTGCTTAGATACACACACAATATATATATATATATATATATATATATATATATATATATATATATATATATATATATATATATATATATATGAGATAATTAATCTCTTGAAAATATATTTCAATTGAACACTCTTGGGAGAGAGAGAGAGAGAGAGAGTAATTCTGCAAACAGCAGCCTAATACGCTAAAACGCAAATCATTTCAAATACCAGCACTCTGCCTGACTTGCGTTAGTTTACATTCGTAAAACCAATACGCTAGAATTAGCAGCTTCTTTCTGCCGAGTGCTGATGGCTTAGGAGCAGAAACTCGGACTCACACCAAATCGGTCGGGTTTCGTTCCTGGCTTGAGGCTTTCGGACGTCTAGTTTCACTGAGAGGCTAAACAGTACTGTCTCTGAATGACACACAAACAGACACACACACCCATTTATATATATATATTTATATATATAAGTAAACTTAGAATATTGCTGACAGATATAGTTCTGCTATTGACCTTGAGTCCCTAGTTAAAATCGAAAGAAGAATCAGCCATATTATTGATCCTGATCTGGTTCTTTGCCTTCAGTCACCTTCCCACCACCTTAAGGTTGCATTTCTGTTCCTTTTCTATGAATAATTTCTATGGAACCTAGACCTTTTGAATTAAATCTCGATAGAAGCATGATGTAAGCACAAATTTCATGTTAACGGTTTCTTTCCTCATACATCTCGCTTGAAAAAATCCCTTCTGGTCTCATGTTTTCCAGCTAAATTTAATCTGCAAAATATTTAAATACGATGCCTATCGTATTTCTCCTGATTGTTCTTTCCTCTTCTAGCTCATTATTAATGTTTCTGTTCCAAATTCTTTAAAATTCTGTAACTCCTTGTGTCTTAGGGGATTTACTACCTTGCGTGGTGTGATACCGTTTAAAAAGCATATGTCCACACGTCCGTCATAAGTAATCTCACCACTGCAATTGCAATATATTGATGTTTTCCCTACAATAGTCCTTAATATGCTACTGAACTAGCTCCCGTTCACTCTAACTTCTACAATAAATCTATTGCACCTAGGGCACCTCGACGTGGTGTAATTGTTAGGAAACATGTCTCTATAAATGAATTACGACTGAGTAGTGAGTTCTCACTTTCGGCTTTGTGCCACATCTAAGCTACGCTTGGAATATAACTACATTTATTGCAGCTCCCTGCTTTACTGGTAGTTGGAAATCCTATACGCTAGTTCCAGTCTCTCAGAACAATCAAACAGTCGGATTCTTCTAAGTATTGTCCTATCAACGTGGTGTAATTGTTAGCAAGTTTGTCTCGCTAAAACAGTTACGACTGAATAGTGAGTTTCTTTACACACTCAGCCGTGTGCCCCATCTAAGCTACGATTAGAAAATCATTTCGGACATTTCGACGTGGTGTAATTGTTAGCAAGCATGTCTCGATAAATCAATTATGACTGAGTAGTGAGTTCTCACTTTCGGCTTTGTGCCACATCTAAGCTACGCTTGGAATATAACTACATTTATTGCAGCTCCCTGCTTTACTGGTAGTTGGAAATCCTATACGGTAGTTCCAGTCTCTCAGAACAATCAAACAGTCGGATTCTTCTAAGTATTGTCCTATCAACGTGGTGTAATTGTTAGCAAGTTTGTCTCGCTAAAACAGTTACGACTGAATAATGAGTTTCTTTACACACTCAGCCGTGTGCCCCATCTAAGCTACGATTAGAAAATCATTTCGGACATTTCGACGTGGTGTAATTGTTAGCAAGCATGTCTCGATAAATCAATTATGACTGAGTAGTGAGTTCTCACTTTCGGCTTTGTGCCACATCTAAGCTACGCTTGGAATATAACTACATTTATTGCAGCTCCCTGCTTTACTGGTAGTTGGAAATCCTATACGGTAGTTCCAGTCTCTCAGAACAATCAAACAGTCGGATTCTTCTAAGTATTGTCCTATCAACGTGGTGTAATTGTTAGCAAGTTTGTCTCGCTAAAACAGTTACGACTGAATAGTGAGTTTCTTTACACACTCAGCCGTGTGCCCCATCTAAGCTACGATTAGAAAATCATTTCGGACATTTCGACGTGGTGTAATTGTTAGCAAGCATGTCTCGATAAATCAATTATGACTGAGTAGTGAGTTCTCACTTTCGGCTTTGTGCCACATCTAAGCTACGCTTGGAATATAACTACATTTATTGCAGCTCCCTGCTTTACTGGTAGTTGGAAATCCTATACGGTAGTTCCAGTCTCTCAGAACAATCAAACAGTCGGATTCTTCTAAGTATTGTCCTATCAACGTGGTGTAATTGTTAGCAAGTTTGTCTCGCTAAAACAGTTACGACTGAATAGTGAGTTTCTTTACACACTCAGCCGTGTGCCCCATCTAAGCTACGATTAGAAAATCATTTCGGACATTTCGACGTGGTGTAATTGTTAGCAAGCATGTCTCGATAAATCAATTACGACTGAGTAGTGAGTTCTCACTTTCGGCTTTGTGCCACATCTAAGCTACGCTTGGAATATAACTACATTTATTGCAGCTCCCTGCTTTACTGGTAGTTGGAAATCTTCTTCGAAGTTTTCAGTCTCTCAGAACAATCTAACAGTCGGATTCTTCTAACTATTGTCCTATCAACTTTCTTTTTTGCCAAATTAATAGAAGTTGTGATTAACTCTGATTTGGTTAATCCTCTCACCTTGCAGAATGTACTTTGAGATAAACAATATTACTTTCCTTTCTATTGGTCACCTGCAGATGTATGAACGAATTACTGCTACAATCGTCGGACAGTTGCTTCTGATATCGTGAAGGCATTTGTCATGCATTGACATCCTGGTTTTCTTCAAAATCTGAAACCTTATAGTATTTCTGAACGATCTTTTAATTGACTGAATTTTTTAAATCAAATCTTCAAATGATACTTGTGTTAAACAGACACTTTAAAGACATGTTTGCCTTAATGTAAGTTTTCCACCGGCTCTATACTTTGACTTACCTTGTTCCTACATTTCGTTAACGACCTTCCTGACATCTCAATTCGGTATCTCTGCTGATGGCACAATTATATGACTCTTGTCTTAATAGTAAGTATCATTGTTACGCTAAGGTAAGATTGGAAACAGATCTAAAAATGATTAACTACAATCTGCTAATAAGGAGGTAAGCAATGTGTTGTTAAATCATGGTGATATTTATTTCTAAGGAAATAAATATCACCATGAACTTTTAAAGTCTTCCTTTACATGATAACTATATATATATATATGTATATATATATATATATATATATATATATATATATATATATATATATATATATATATATATATATATATGTGTGTGTGTATATATATATGTATATACATATATATGTATATACATATATATATATATATATATATATATATATATATATATATATATATATAGTCACTCTGACCCTGACGATCTCCCTAAGTGAAACCTTGGTAGGTTTGTCTGGCTCATTAGGTTTGACTAGGTTTGGTCTACGTTTGTATCGAGCTCTTTTGTTAGTTGTTTACTCGTATCGGTGTTTTTTCTTTGGGCCTTGAACCTGTATCCGTGCGATTATTTTCGACAGACTTTCATGTTCCTTGTCTTTCTTTTTTAAAACTTTGTTTCCCTTCGTGATTGATTTGGCTATTGTTAAATCAAGAATTCGAAGGTTTTTTGACACGAGTATAGTTACCTATATATATATATATATATATATATATATATATATATATATATATATATATATATATATATATATATATATATATATATGTATGTATGTATGTATGTATATATATAATATTAGTAGTCAATATATATATATATATATATATATATATATATATATATATATATATATAAATTCACAAGAGGATAGAATCCAGGTAGTTCTCAATGTCCAGGATAGAGTAAGAATATAATATAAAAAGCTCAAACACTAATATTCCATGGTTATAATTTATTCCATTGGAATGGTAATCACGACCCGATTCATCAGACGTACTAAATGTGGAGGTGGGGATTAAAATCTAAGACAGAGAAGTTTTAAAGAGAGGAGTTAAATAACGGTTTTAATGAGTGAGATACACATAAATATGAATTAGTTTCAGATGCATAGATCATTACCGACTCGTTGACCAAAAATCAAAATTAAAAAACAGACACTGCAAACTTGTGGATATATTTGTGGTGAAACCCACGCACAATAAAAAACGATATGATCTAAACTTAAAATCTATCCAATTCATACTGCCGATGTATATGTGAAAATTTTCCGTCTGCTTTGCATTACTAACCTTAAAAGTGAAGATGAGATAGAGGGAGAAAAAAAAAGAAAGTGGGGGGCGCAAACTAACAACGAGGGCATTTATAAGAGAACTGATGTGTAATCAAGAATAATTAGACAAAGCAAGTAATATTACCTACAGGTTACAAATTTAACATAAACATATAAAAAATTAAGGATTATTTAATTTGGTAAAGGCCTAATATTTATATGCCCAAATTAAATTCTCTTAAATGTTAATCCCCACCTTCGGGTTTAGGCCTTCCTCTCTAGATCTTTCACACGTTTCCCTCCCACACATACACTCTCACTGAAATTTGGTTTATCATACACGGAGTTATATTTTCCGATTTCTTTTTGAATTTTCAGGGCTGATGAATTGGATTGTGATTACGATTCCAATGAAATAAATTATAATCATGGAATATTAGTGTTTGAGCCTTTTATATTACACACACACACACACACACACACACACACACATTTATATATATAAGTAAACTTAGAATATTGCTGATACATATAATTCTGCTATTTACCTTGAGTCCCTAGTTACATAACTGGAAAATACGAAAACTTAAGGAATTAGCATATATGCCAGGTGATAAAAATCTCCTGAGCCTACCAAGCATAGAAATGAATACAATATAAGATTCAGTATAACGGAGCGCTAGAGAAAAGCAATAATAACCACAAATTTGAAATATGAGCTGTGGTAAAATCTGTTACTCCGACATATTTATATATATATATATATATATATATATATATATATATATATATATATATATATATATATATATATAAATTGAATATTTGTGGTTTAACATGGGTGCTACATGCTTATTTATTAAACTGTAAGCATTACATCTATCGACCTGAGCATTCGGGAAATCTTAATGAAAACACGTCACCGATTGTAGATGAAATCGACGTTTATTCCAATGGGTTTCTCATTCAGCCATGACGAGCAAGCAAAGTTTCTGCTTTCCCTTATGAATGAAAGTGAATCCTCTTCACTCATATTTGCTCACTTTCGTATCTGGAACGCAAACAAATCAGTTGTCAATGAATTTAATAGATTTTATTTGCAATGTTCGGACTGTTGTTCTCATATTCATTGTCATATTCACGACATTTGTGGGATTAGGTTGAAATAATAGACAGAGAACATCACTGGAAAATACGAAAACTTAAGGAATTAGCACATATGCTAGGCCACAAAAATCTCCTGAGCCGACCAAGCATAGAAATGAATACAATATGAGATCAAGTACTGCGGAGTGCTAGAGAAAAGCAATAATAACCACAAATTTGAAATATGAGCTGTGGTAATATATGGCTACTGCGACATTAGTTTTATAAATCCCCAAAATGCATACACTGATGTCCTCAAGGACACATGTCTCACTCAATAAATGCGTTGTTTGGATCCAGTGATAACAAGTAATACATCTTCCTATATTTCTCGTATAAGGTATTATAAGTATGTACACTATTTACATTGTTCTCACCTTAATTACCATGTTCAAGACGTTTCGACCGTTGCGTGCTCAAAGACAAAAATCAATGAACTTAATTTTATTTACATTCAAAGACACATGGCCCAGGGGATAAAAACCATGTTTGGATACAGTGACTTGACTCAAAGTGTTGTGGATTCAATAAAAATATGGAGTTCAGTTAAAGGGAAATAACTGAAAGATCCGGAAAAGCCATGCCACGTGGAAATAGAACAATGTCCCCCTATGGACGAAATTAAGGGTTCAGTTGGAAGTTCTAATCACCTGAAGAAGACCCGAGCATTGTCGTTGATAGGACAATAAAAATGAGAACAATGTAAATAATCAGAATACCTCATCTCAGAAATATAGACAGTTAATGGATTTTGCTTTTAAGCTATGTTTTTATTAAAACGTTTGTATGGTAGATACATGGTATTTGAAATAGATGTCCCATTTTTATTTATTAGACCGTATGCCCTACGTCCATTGTGAAAAATTGTCCAGAAACCTTTTAAGAACTTACAAATTTATAACGTCTTTATACAGAACGTATGTTTGTCAATGAATATGAATATTTGGAAATATCACAATCAATCCCATACGAAAATTGAAATATATGAGATGTTCTTAAGATGGAAAATGTGACATTGAACTTCGAAAGTGCATTGGAAAGATAAATATGACTTTTAAATCTAAGGCAATGAACAAAGAACTGGTCCTGCTATATAGAAATGAATGCTGACTAATTCCCTCAGAGATAAAGAGGAAACCAGAAAATTATTTCTTGAGAAAGATGCTAGAAATACTAGGGACTGAACAAGCAACGTTTAAGTTTTGAGAAAAATGGAAACAAAAGCGAAGCGAATCAGAAACCGACAATGGAAAACTCCAGAATACATCATGAGAAAGGAGGGCTTCGAGAATGTGACACTTACAGGGATATGGAAGGCAAGAGGGGACATACATCCATCACTAGCGTGTGTAAACGGATGGAAATATAGTGACTGCGTGCGATGAGAAAATGATAATACTTACTCAGAGCTATAAAAGTAGGATGTTGTGGGGAGCTATGGTAGGAATCATCTTGAAAGGACGTGTTACAGGGAAGAAGAGGATAGTTTTCTATGGTACAGATAAATTGATTTACATTATTACTTAAGTATCCAGACATAGTTTTTTTACAAAATTATTTGTTTCTACAGCGGAAATATTTGTAAAACTGGGCTTATTTTCTAAGGATTTCTATTTTATCAAGTAAACATACGATATGAGTCCCAATCAGAAGCCATTCTAGAAAATACAATGAATAACATAATACGTAAATTTTATCTTCACAAATACCTCGAGGCATAAAGATAGGATTAATAGTTCTTGAAATGAAACAGATTATATGTCATATCATAAACATGACAGTAATTTCAAACAGACATTTAAGATAAAACTTATTAGATACAGACTTTCACTTACTTGCAAATATTACATTTTTTAACTTCCAGAGATTCAAAGAAACCTGTAAAATATTTGGCTGTAAATTCAATAATGAAAAACAAGTTTTAACCCACGCAAACCTGGTAAACGGTCGCCCCATAAAGTGTTTACAATGTGTTGGGAAACTTCAATAAAATTAAATAAGTGCCAATGTATAACGATGTTCTGGAAAAAAGATTTTTAAAATATGACATTCATGAGAGAAGATAATTTACAAATATTTATAAAATATTTTAATATCTACCGAAAAAGTAGAAATAAACCTTATCTGAAGTAATATATACATACATACACACATACATACATTCATAGATATACAGGGTGTCCATAAAGTTCATGTGCACTTTAAAAAGTTTATAACATTATTTGTATTTGCGATAGAAATAATCTGTAAAAAATGTCATAAGGCTTAATGTATTTCTTTTTAAGTATAGCTAAAATATCTTATGTGATTTCAGGGATTACTATAAATCAGTTGGCAAATGTTTTCCGTGAACTGCAAAATCATATTACCCTTTGTATTGATAATGATGGAGGACATGTGGAAACTTAAATAAAATTTCAATAAAACCTTAAAAATATATATATATATATATATATATATATATATATATATATATATATATATATATATATATATATATATATATATATTGCTTTAATATTGAATTGACACGCTTACCCGGAATCTTGACTTCAATCACTTGCCATCTGTTTCTTCAATAAATATTTCGTGACAATTGTTCTCGTGAGCTTTTTTCCTATGCTATCTGGAGTATATGAATTTTATTAGAACGGCAACTACGTCTCAGCAATTTACGTTTGAATTATTTAGATGTAAGCGTAAGTGATATTCTAATAGTTTATGTCCATGCACTTCTCGTCTGTGGAAGCCTGTTCTGGTTTCCTGCTTCCCTGCCATTTGCAATCATTAAATTCTATGCCAATCGCGACCTTCCCTCTTCCTGCACCCTGTTGTATTATTTTCTTTTCTACACACTAAAATCTTCTTATTCTATTTGACTCCCAGTAACTTCTTGCGTCTTAATAGAATTATCACCTTGCTGAGAGTGAAATGATTCGAAAAAGAATATCACTGCTAACAAACATGGCAGTATTAGATAAATAAGTAACAACGGAAATATTATACATACCGACACGACTTAAGTTGACTTGCCCTATTGTAAATAATACCGAATAATTAGGTTTAAGCATTTTTATAGTAGCATTCCTAGACGTTTCTCAAGAGATGACGTTTATCAGAGTCGAAAATATTTATTATTTTAATTGTTTTAGAAGAGTATTTCTTCTTCTTAACTTAAATAAAATATCAACTCATTCTCAATCTTTTCATCCGGGGTATGACGATAAACTATATCCAGCAACATGTCCTGTCTGATTAGGTAGTTTGTGGAGTGGGGAAACACCTAGTAATTGTTGTTTTTCTCAGGTTCACCCTGACTCTAGGTGGGAGACCTGTTAGAGTCCCAGTTATGGGTGTATACTTAACCACAAAAATGGCGTCCAAACACAGTTAATATATACTTTCTTTTATTGTAAACATACCAGCAATATTTTCATAGTAAAACAATTATCAGTAATACATATATGTAAAAAAACAAAAAAACAATATACCAGCAATGCATTTTTGGAAAAAAATTAATAGCAATATATTATTTTTGAAAATAACATGCAATGCATTATTTAAATTTTATTCCTCTCAAAGTAATTACTAGAGCTCAGAAAAGGTGACCCACAATGTGTTGATATGCCACTAAACAAACAAACAATCTCTACCTTCAGAAAGAGTCATCTGGACTTTATTTTTATTTACAAGTAACAAGTTTGAAACTATGCTTACTTCGTCCAAAAATGGATATCATGAACGATACTCAGTTTCAAACTTGATATTTGTAAGTAAAATCAATAACTAAAATATCTTTATTGAAAACGAACCTACACACATTTCGACATACAATCAAACGCTGCTGACATGATTGTAATCAGAAAATTTGATGTATTCGATAAATATCATGATCACGTCTGGAAGTGAGTCAACTGTAAAATATACGGCTTAAATTCGAGTGTATGATAGTGAAAGTTAAACAGGAAATCATGTGGAAACTATAAAGATTAACCATGGGTAAATTAAGTATTTGAAAATAAAAGGCTGAGCTTAGACACAAAGGAATATTGATACGGCCTAGTATGGTAGTGAATAGACTAGTGATGGACTGTATTTTCTTCGATATTCTTATTGTGTTAATGTTTGTTTAGTCTTATATCTAAGTTAGCTTAATAAATTAATCCAATTTTACCAGCATAAAAATAATTACAAGGACATCCCAAACTGTTATAGATATGACTACAACCAATACTAACCATGAAAATGAATTATTCAGAAACAGGTGTGTATATATATATATATATATATAGGGTGACCCATAACAACGTGAAGTTGTTAACAATCCAATAAAACCAAGAGTGATGGAAGAAAAATATTTAATTCATAGTAATTGAAACCTTAAAACATGCCATTTAAGAAACAATGATGGAATTTTCATTTTTTTTAAATTACGTCCTGTAAATGGCGTCCTCCTGTACGAATGCATTCTTGAAATCGGCTGTTGAGATTCCTCATTGACTGCTACATCTCAGCTGGGGTACTGTGAATTTCATTCTCGTTACTAAAATGGCGAAATGTTTACTTGCTCAAGGTCACTGTCTCGCAGTGTTGGCACTTGTTCATGTCTGGCAATACGTACTTCAAAAATTCCCGTTTTTTTATCACCCTGTATATATATATATATATATATATATATATATATATATATATATATATATATATATATATATATATATATATATAAAGAAATATAGTCTTAAAGTGTGCTATATTTATGGGATAAAGTGCTCAATATCAGAGATAGAGTGTGTGTAAATTTAAAAGTGGACATGGAAGTCAGCACTTAGAGGCGACAGTCTGTTTCATGCTAGAGTCGCCTGACGATTGCACTAGCATGAAACAGACTGTCGCCTCTAAGTGCTGACTTCCATGTCCACTTTTATATATATATATATGTATGTATATATATATATATATATATATATATATATATATATATATATATATATATATATATATATAATAACCCGACAAAAGTACCTATTAACCCAAAATTTCTTATACACAGAAATATATAAAATAAATTAATTGCACCTCATTTGGGCAAGACGATATACTGCATCAGTGTCCTGGGTAGAATAAACTACATCCAACAGCAAGGCCTCTGATCAGGTTTTGAGGATTGCGGAAACCACCTCTTAATTGCTGGTGTTCCCAGGTCCGCCCTGACCCTGGGTGGTAGCACCTCTTAGGGTCCCTGCTATAGGCAAATAGTTGAAACTCAAAATGGGATCAAACACTTATGAAATTGTAAAAATAGGTTTTAATATCAGCAATACATTTTTTTGAAAATGTTATTGCCAGCAATGAATTTTTGAAGCCAAAATTATTACCAGTCATACATATAATATATATATATATATATATATATATATATATATATATATATATATATATATATACATATATATATATATATATATATATATATATATATATATATATGTATGTATGTATTACCAGTAAGAAAAAAATAACGGGCTTCAATAACCCATAGAGGTTGATATGCCGTAAAGCAAAACAAACCAAACCAAAAAAAATATTTAAGAATATATGTTTGAAGGTTCAACATGAACTCATGTAGAAACTATAAAAACTAACAATTATTAAATTGAGTATTTGAAACAAAAGCTGAGCTGAGACACAAATGAATATTGATAGGGCCTGGTAGAGTAGTGTATAGAGTGCTAGAAATTTCAGATGACTTGTTGCCACTTAGTATTCAGGGATAAAAACTCGGTATGCTGTTTGAAAATGAAAACGTAGGAAATATAATAGATAGTGAAAAGAGCCTTAAAGCAGAACGTCAATAGTAATTACGAATATATATATTTCGCAATGTTGCAATAGGAATGCATTAACTCGACTTTCATGACAGCCAAAAGCGTTCAGTGAAGGTCAGACGAAGCAAATTTCCGCTGGTGAAACGCTGGGAAAAGTAAGAAAATGTTGCATTTGGCCCTGTAGGCATTCCTGCGGACGGAGCCAAAAACCAATTGGTATTTTACCCTAGGTGAAAAAAATATATAATGGCTATAAAAGAAAATGTCAAGTCATCGGCGTTTTTAATAATACTGCTTTTAAATAAAAGCAGTATTTGAAAAGAAAAGAGCTCATAAATGAATAAAACTGCATATGTATGTCTGTTTGTTTATTAAAGAAAAAAAGAAAGATATAAACTGGTCTATATTTATATACTAGTTAACGTACACAGAAATGCAGGGAATATATAAAAGAACTTCCGCATTTTCTTTACTGATATGTACGTCCAAGTCTTAGATTCAACAGATTCTTTTTCTTTATTATCAGGGTAGTGTCATGACTTCTTGGTACACACGGAAACGTTGTTTCTCCTTGCCTTCTCAAAGGCTTACAATTGACATCGGTTGTATACATGCCAAAATAAAGAGAGTTCAGGCTACTCTTTTATTTATCCTATCGGTTTTCAAAAGCCTAGATAGGAAATGAAGAAAACTGGACAGGAAATAATTTGAACGTGTCTCTCCAGCGCCGATACATATTAGGCTAGATGCATACCTTTAATTTCTCTTTCAGATATATCGATTAAAAGATATCAGTTTCGTTGGTGGATATTTCCCGGTTTGACTGCTAAGACTTTACCTGCAAAACTCTTTTAAATAATGCGTAAAACTATATTCAATAATGCCTCCGTATGAGTTTTGTTTGATAATTATATACTTGTGTCATCATTTAAGGAACGCGCAAGGATCTAGGTGATTATTTTCCTCTGCAATTTTTTGTTCTGTTGTTCAAGAGATTTTTTTTAATTGCCATCCTTTATTCCCATCTTCTACCAAATATTCGCGCTCTCATCTTAAGTAGTTTACACGTTATTTTTCCTACTTCTCATGTCTTCAATATATTCAGTGTGTGTTAACATTTCCAAGCGTTGTTTACACATTATACCTCCCAGTAATATATTTTGTATCTCTTTCTCATTAGAATTAAAAGCTCTTTCCTTAAGTTTGGTTTGGCTTATTTTGTGTAACCACATATCAACCTCAATGGGTTATTTAATGCCGACAACATTTTAGGATAGACTAGCAGCATGGCCCGCCGTTGTCCGTGTTTGATTAAAAAATCGTACGACATTCAGCAATTGCTATCACTTAACTTAAAATATTTTTGCCCTTCCTTGCCTTTAAATGAGTGCCATTTGCTTTGCTGATATTGCTACATGCCTTACTTCTTGCCTATATCACGCTGCGAATTTTTTCTAAGCTCTATACTAAACATTATATCTCTTACGAAAAAAGAAATAAACAAAATAAACACAAAAAGATCAGCTTTAAAAAAGGACTCGTAACTGGAAAAAACCGAATGAAAAAAGAATGTTAACAAGAAATACTTTTTCACGCCCAAACCAGTTCTCCGGAATCAGAATCAACGTTGAGTTTAAGCAAGCGAATAAGCCAATTGGAGTAAAGTGCCATGCAGATTTAAATTTTTCCCACTTGTGACGAATGCCGCTATCGATATCTTTGGATGATAGCATGATAGTGAACATTCGTGTCAGTCAGCTGTTGGCTCTCACGCTGGCCAATAGAATCTTCCTGCCTATTCGTGGTAGCCAGCTATATGCTCTCACTCTCGCCTGTAGAAAATGGACGCAAACTACATGAAAACTGCCGTAGAAGCATGAAAAAATCGATTATTTCCACTATCGATGGAAGTTGGGAAATGCAACGTCAGTCTTGGCCTTTTTCCTAACTTGGAGCATGTGCATGTAAATTTTGGTGCAAATCCGTCGAAAATGGCAGCCGTGAATTCGTTACACACACACACACACACGCGCGCGCGCGCACACACACACACACACACACACACACACACACACACATCCTGCCTTTTATAGATAGAGATTCGTATTCATAGAATATGTATTCTTTGGTTTAGATTGGTTTGGTTTATTTTGTTTTACGGCATATCAACCTCAATGGTTTATTTATGGCCGAAAATTTTTTTTATTGCTGGTAATATTTTGTTTTGACAAAAATCTGTTTCTGGTAATATACTTCCTTCGAAATTGTATTGCTGGTAATAATTTTTAAAAAAAAAGTATTGCTGGTAATAGTTAACTATTTGCCCATAGTTGGAACCCTAACAGGTGCTACCACCCCAGGTCATGGTGGCCCTGGGAACACCAGCAATTAAGTGGTGGTTCCACGCTCCTCAAAACCTCCTGATCAGAGGCCTTGATGTTGGACGCAGTTTAACGTCTTACCGAGGACGACACTTTCCCTAAGACCTTCTCATTGCATACATATTCTCTCGCTGGGGTTTTATTAGAAACAAATCTCCAGCTCTCTCATTAGGTTTTTGTATCATCTGTAATGAAGTTTTCTCATGGTGCAATACGGAATATTCTTTAATACACTTAATAATTATTCAACTTTACAGTACATATGAAGTTATTACTTAAATCTGGTGAACGCTCGTTGCTACAATTGCAAAAGAGACCCGGAATCACGTTAAGATATATTTGTAAACTCCAGTTGCATCGAAATTTTCCCAGTTACAGCGGGACAGCTTGAAATGTCTCGATATGGGCCTCTCTGCAAAAGGTCACTAACCGAAACTTTGTAAGATGTATTATGCCAATAAATGCCTATTACCTTCATGGTTGCTACGAGAGCAATCAGCTTGGTGTTTCTCTCAACCTCAACGTATTCGTGCTGTACATATGACCAATTTGCTTTGAACAGTTTTGTCTAATGTTTAATGATTAATTTATACATAAAACAATGATTGAATTACATTTAGGAAGTTTCAACATGTTTTATCAATTATTGGATTTATTATAATATCTGCTGTCTGGAAATATTTCGCGGAATAGATTAATATTATTTTAGGGCCTCTGAAATCGAAAAAATAACTATTTTCTTTTATTGTCCAAAATATAGAGACTGATCCAAAAGTCCCGTCAACTTTACATAATATTTTTCTATTTTTAGTGGCTGACACGTGCTCCTACTATTTGGAAAAGAGGTATGATCTAACAAATGCTGAAAAAAAAAGAAAAATATGAAAGTTATTACGTGAGAAAATCTCCTCATTCGAAAAATCAAAGGAGCACGTTGATTTTTATGTGATTTGCATAATAACTTCCGATGAACTTTCATTTCCTTCGCTCTGCTTAATTTGTCAATGCTTGTTTACTTCAGTAAATTCCAGCACCTGTTTGGTTCTGACAAACTTATGTGGCTCACGCATCTCGACTTATATCTAAGTTAGCTAAATAAATTTATCCAACTTAACAATTTAACCGATCTTAACAATATCAAAATAATTACAAGCACATCTATTCTGGATATGATCCAAACCAGATATAGCCATGAAAATAATAATTCTGGAACAATATATATATATATATATAAAATGGAAAAAATGGAAAATATATATATATATAAAATGGAAAAATGGAAAATATATATATATATATATATATATATATATATATATATATATATATATATATATATATATATTGATGCAAGCTTCATTAAATAATATAGACAAGTTTTGTTTATTCATTTTAAGCAAGTTTCTTTCATATTGTCTGGTAAGCTTAATAAAATTATCATTGAAAGACGAAAGGAAATCGCCATATTTATACATGTTTAAATCCAATCTAAGATTCCGGCTTACATAAGCCATTATGAAAGTATTGTTAAATTTGTCGAATTTAACAATTTAAACAATCTTAACAACATCAAAATAATTACAAGCACATCCCAAACTATTCTGGATAGGATCCAAACCAGATATATCTATGAAAATGATAATTTTGGAACAGATATATATATATATATATATATATATATATATATATATATATATATATATATATAAGTGAACATAGAAGTCAACACTTATAGGCGACAGTGTGTTTCATGCTAGATGCAATCGTCAGGCCAAGATTGCGTCTATCATGAACCAGACTGTCGCCTCTAAATGTTGACTTCTATGTTCACTTTTATATTTACACACGCTCTATCTCTGATATTGAGCACTTTACCCCATAAATATAGCACACTTTAAGACTATATTTATTTATTTATTTATATATATATATATATATATATATATATATATATATATATATATATATATATATATATATATTGATTCATGATTCATTAAATAATATAGAAAAGTTTTGTCTATTTATTTTAAGTAAGTTCATTTCATATTGCCTGATAAGCTTAATAACATTATCATTGAAAGACGAAAGAAAATCACTATATTGATATATGTTTAAATCCAATCTAAGCTTTCGGCTTACATGAGCCATTATCAAAGATGACAATCACATTTCAATATATCAAACAATACACGGACAAAACAATAATGGTAGTCTGTTTTGTTGCAGGAAAAATTTCAAAGCAACGACAAACTCGTGTATACTAGACGCGGAAGCAAAAATCGCGTCGCCGCTCGCGAGAGTGAAAACGAGAAGTATACAGTATGGGAAGCCGTTAGATTGGTTTTAAACATGTATCAATATGGTGATTTCCTTTCGTCTTTCAATGATAACATTATTAAACTTATCAGACCATATGAAAGGAACATACTTAAAATAAATAGAAAGAACTTGTCTATAATATTTAATGAAACATGCATCAATGAAAAATTGCTGCCTAAATATACACAATATATACATATATATATATATATATATATATATATATATATATATATATATATATATATATATGTATATATATATATATATATATATATATAAAAAATCTGAGGAAAGTTGGAGAAAAAAGTATCTATTAAAACAAAAGTGACATATACACAAAAATATAACAAACACATTAGTAAAACGTACGTACATCCAACGACAGCTTTGATCTAAAGAATGCTAAACTTAATTGAAAGTATCTTACCTAGACGGAAGAATCTTGAGAATGCTGCTATCGAATTCTATCAAAACATAAATCTGTTCACCAGATATATTCAAATATATTCATTATGGAAACATTACTACTTTCTCAAGCGAACATAGATCATTATAACAAGGATAAAAACTAAATGAACACTTTTAAATTCACAACCGCAATTTATTTAAAATGACACATAAATTGATCCCAAACTGAAATAATTCAGATATTAATTTATATAAGAATATTTCTATAAAATCTTTTACCCACTTTCAATTATTAGACATTAAATTATGTCACTTAACGTCCTCCATAAGCTAACTAGTTTTTCAACTATCCTGATGAATATTCATGCACGATCCTTCAATTTAAATATTTTGAAAAACTAACAGTATTTTTGCTCATGTATAAATAGTTCTTATATTCGCCTTGATTATATCCCACAGACTCAGCTAAGTTTTCCTTTTGTTATAATTCATATATATATATATATATATATATATATATATATATATATATATATATATATATATATATATCATTAGGGAGTTATTTTCCATTTAAAATTCTAAAATAATTTCTATGCAAGATACATAACCTGAAGACGTGACAATCTATATTATAGTATAATATACTATTAGTATATCCGATACATAATTTCTTACAGTATATATATATATATATATATATATATATATATATATATATATATATATATATATGCACACTATTTACATTGTTTGGACTGTTGTTTTCATATTTGTTGCTATATAATCACGATGTTTCGGGCGTGGTACGCTCTGGTCTTCTTCATTCGAATTTCGAACTGACACCTGTATTTCGTTCACTGGGCTAGATGGTACGTGTTCCACTAGAATTTAAATAGTGTAAATAATAACAATAACACATGTCAGGAATATATATATATATATATATATATATATATATATATATATATATATATATATATATATATATATATATATATTAATCAGTGTATTATTTGGGAACTGTCGGTGTTTTGGGACAAGTTTATTACACTGGCTTATGAGAGAAAGAGATGCAAATACCAAGAATTTGTCAGTCAATATCGGCTGAAATCATGGAGAATATACTATTATCCGGTAGAAGTTGTTTGCAGGTTCATTGCAGGACAGTCACCGTGTTGAGCCCTAGCAAAAATAGACATGGAGGGTACAGCGAGTGTGGGAGAGCGCTGGAGGACATTACCAATACAGTTTTAATTGCTTCCAAGTGGATTTGACTTAAGACATCAGAGCCATAGAAGAACTTAAAAAAAAAGAGTGGGTGGAAAAAGGAAAGATAATAAAAAAAAAAAAAGAAACAGTAACATACTTAGGGAAACGGCTGGGAGGGTTTCAGGGTAGTTAATCTGGGATGGATGGGAGTTGAGATATGTTGGCGCATGTCGGGGTCGGGGGTCAACGGAACCATTTTTTTTTACGGGGTTTGGAGATAAAATAAAGGTAACTTAATGTTTTTTTTAACTTTAAAGAAAGAGGAAGGAAGAGGAAGGGGAAGATGACAAAATAAGAGAAAAAAATTAAAAGACAAAGAAAGAAAAAACAGAGAGAGAAAGAGAGAATTAGAGAGAGAGAGAGAAAGAGATACCGGAAGAGGAGAAAGGATAAGACTACTAGAGACGTAGCAAATGTCCTAGATAAATCTTCATGGTGGTAAGGAGAATTTGAAATCAGACAACAATTAAAATAACTTTGACCTATATTTTAAAATATTAATAGCTGGTTTCAATAAGAAAAATTACATAAGGAAATTTAATCTATAAATTATAGATGGTTTTTATAATTATTTAAAAAATATTAAAGAATGGTAATAAAAGCTAACGTCTGAAATAATAATATTTACAATATAAGAAAATAATTAAAATAATTAATAATTAATGAAAGAATAAAGAAAACTTATTAAGTAAATTTAATAAAAATTAGTCAATATGAAATATAAATTAATAGGTAATAATTAGACGTTAATAAATAAATAAATTAACACCCAATCTTAAGTGAAATCTAAATTAATCATTAAATATAAAAAAAAACTTTAATAATGTAAATGTAAATTTATTACTAAATATAAAACATAATAAAAAACACCTATTAATAAATGAATTTAAGGTTAAATATAAGTATTAAATTTTAAACTTGAAGTAAATTATAAAATATTACTAACTATAATGTAAATAAAATATTAAAATAAATAAAAAACTTAATTGATAAATAAAAAATAAATAATAATTAGAAATAGAAAATGATAAGGGCGATGGCAAGAAAATGTTCGAATTTGAAGTTAGAAATAATCTCTATCTTAAACCTCAGTAACGGAAAAGCTCTAATAATTTTCTGTACTTTAACAGTAAGAGGATCATTACTATTAGAAACATAAATGAGTCCATCGTCTCTATATAGGCCTAATAGTTTAGGTTCAAGTATTCTACTAAGAATCTCCAAAATATATAGGCAGACAAGATCAGCGACCTGGGCCGAATCATACGTTCCCAACGGAACGCCAAGCGTCACACTTGAACTTCATCCAGATGGAATTATTAAAAGTGTTTAGAGTGATTTCCTGGCAGGAAATATGATATTGATTTCATCATCAGATATTTCCATATGTTTTATTTTGCAAAATGTATGCAATCAACTAAGAGATCTCTGACAAAAATTAATAAAAGTCCAACTTAATAAAAGTTGCTCTATTTTTACACCACATATTATTGAACCATTTGATGGTATCAGAAGAGTCTTTTCAAAAATTGGAACCAGTTGACATTGATAGTCTATCAGTATCATTTAATTATATGTTTTAAGATTATACCTAGCACAGATTTAGTGGGAATAATTAATCTAGATTGAGTATTAATCGAGAAGTTGGAATTATATTCTTTAAATAAAATATAGGCACCTTTAGAATGGATTATCCCCATTCTATCAACAATATTAAGATCATTAGCTAACTCGTCCGTCATATTATCTATCTCAAAGATCCTACTCTGTCTATCTTTTCTATAAATATGTGTAATATAATTACTGACATTTACAGAAAAGATAAAGATTTAATTAAAAAAAATAAACATTTAATTGCCTGCAATCCGGGATTGATATTATAGACAATACAACCTACACACGAGATACTGTTTCATCTATTTCCTGTTTCCTTACGTAAATGAACTTTGTAAAGAATGAAATGTTTCGCAGATGACAGGTTCTGTAAAGCAGGATTTCGCTGACTGAATTTATTTTGGAAAACGTCAAGAAACTTGAGAAAAAAGTCCAAGTGTTTTGAACTGTGGGGAATATATTGTCACAAAAAGTAGGTTTCGGGGCACTAGGATATTACATGTTATTCATGCAGAGAAATTTTACAACACTGTCTAATATCCCCTTGTTGTTTTTTATATCAGCAAAGTTTTTTTTTTTCAGTCACTTTCCCACAGCCGTAAAATTGTCTCCCTGTATCTTTTCTCTAAATATTTTGATAGTAATTGTTCGGATGCGCTCTTCGCCAAGGTACATATGCTTTTCGAATTTAAGCGCAGTACTAAAGTGGCATCGAGATTGCATAAATTTACAGTTGACCTGGCTAGATGCAGCCGCAAATTCTATAATAAAAGTTTCTTTTCTTCTCGCTTGTAGAAATAACTAGCGGCTTCATGCTTTCCAGCCAACTTTAATCTGCAAAAATTTAAATGAAATATCAATCGCTATCTAATTTCCTGATGATTCTTTTCTCATTTTGTCCATTATTAATGTTTCTGTTGTTAATTCCTCCACACCCTGTAACCCCTTGTGTCTTAGTGGCTTTATTGCCGTGTATGGAGTGATAACAATTAAAAACAAAAACAAAACAAAAAAACTGTATCGTTCTCTGATGTATATGTTTTCCATGTTGATTTTCACCAAAATCTGCGACATTTTACTAAATTTTCATATTTTCTTTTTATTAGCGATGCATAAAATGAAACGTGTTCTCCGATTTTTTTTTAAAGAATTAGAACATGAATATTTACTGATTTAATTTAAAATATTCACCTATTTAAAGATCCTGATAAATTGCAAAATACTGGAAACAGTAGTTTAATTGACTATCACTAGTGCATCAATAGTAACATGATTTCTTTTCTGGTATTGTGCTATATAGCGGTTATCAGTTTTGGCTGGACGGGGTTTCCGTGAATCTTAAGAAGTATCGATAAAAGAGAGTAAAAATCTGAAGAGAGATGATATGAACTGACATCCCAGAGTTCACGCATTGACAACGCATTAACCAGGTCATCAAATAAAAACGAATAAAGGCACAAAACTCGAATTGACTATCACTGCCATGCGCCTTTCATTCGATTCCTTCATATCATATCGTTGCTTTAAAATAATCTAGTTATTTGTAATAAAAGATAATAATGCATGTCATTGAGAGTCGAAGTTAGTTTGGTTTTTGTTTTACAACATAACAACCACAATAGCTTATTTAATGCCGACAAGATTTTTAGAATAGAAGAATAGAAAATATATTATTTGTAAGAAACCAGTTTGTAGATCAGATTATATCGGCGTGTTTTTGGGAAGAGATATTTTTGCCGAGAGTCTGATTTCAATAATGCATTCTTTTCAGACATAGAGTTTCTTGAGAAATTATTTTGGCCTTCTCATTTGCTTTATTTTTTTTGGTGGAGGCCCATTGTTTTAAATAACAATATTATGTCATTCACTTTCTCGAAGAGCTCATACACGTTGTTTATATTATAAATAATTTGTCTTTGGAGAGCACCGTCTAAATACTTGGTTAATATATGTTTAATAGTGTATGCCGTTTCCCATACGTGGCATGCTGGCTGACCTCCCTTGTTTACTAAGTACGAGATAGTTATTCTCGCATGGCCAATGCATCAGCAGGCTAGTACGAATTCTTTGTTTCGAGACTTTCTGAAAGTCGATTTCCATCCTCATAGAAGATTTCCAACTGACCCTGCTATAATGTATAGTCGACAAAATCAAAAACCAGGAACGGCCACACGCGAATTTAAATTTATAATATGGCGACAATGACTCCATATCATCAAAAACTGCGTATATTATCAATTCTTCATTCAAAAGTCAAAATTTAATTCATGCTTCATCAATAAATCAGTCAGGCAATTAAGTGCCATACGTGATACCAGCATAGGCGATCATGTATCTTTCGATACATGACTGACGATGCAGATTATTCCGGCAGTAGTTTGCATTTTATTTCAACGATAGATTGGTGAACATTTCAGATCAAAAGTAAGATACAGCAATTTACATATGAGTTTAAATGCGTAAAATAGCAATACAAATTTAATTTTTTGTACCCGTTCATATATATATATATATATATATATATATATATATATATATATATATATATATATATATATATCGAGTCGCGAGGTTCGTAAAAGGACACAACTGGAATCAATCCGTCCATTCGTCAAGGGATTTCAGCATCTGATTGATTGCATATTTCTGTTTTTGTAGTTACATTTCATTGGTGCAAGTTTTATTTTCATAGTGCGTTCGCGTGTGTGCCCCTGTCTTCGCGTATATTCGTCCGCCTCCTCATATGTGCTTCCGCGAAAAATGCTGTGGCCATTTGTCCTTTCCGTCGTATTTTTACACATTAACCTCACTCCTTAATCTTTTGTGTCTTTTTCACTTGTTCCTATTTTCTTTCTGTTGTAGCAATTTTGATTTCCAGTTTCCTAGACATATACTTGAATTGTTATATATATATATATATATATATATATATATATATATATATATATATATTCATTTTTCCGAGTACTTTCTATATATTCCAATATCATCTTCAGGGTTATGGCGGCTCAGACTAATACTTGTATTTGCTCGAAGTAAATCTTTGCTTTTGTGGTTAAACCATTAATATTCCCGGTGATTTTGATGTTTTCCATGTTGTAAAAAATTTAATGTAAGAGAAATAACTTAGTTAAGAAGTAAATTCTTGTTAGGAGGTTATATTTTGCTTGCCTTTAAAAATGTCTTAATAGAGATATTTCAACTGAACTATATACTATAAGCATTTGAAACATTTGAACAATATTCATAATTAATTACGTTAAGTGTTGTTTTGATTTTTCTTAATAAAGTTAGCTGCAGGAATTTATAGTTTCTGCTTATTACGTTCTTGGTGAAGAATACATGTATTGTAAACTAAATTGTGAATGTGGATAGGAATTTTTTTGCAGATGTTCTACAATGGACAATCAATCATTCATGTGTAGATTGAACCGTCTTGATAACATTATTGTAGACTATACAACATACACATTAGCTTTTATATCGGAGATGCAAACTGCCAAGAGACATTTAAATGATATGTAATGTTGATTTTCTGCAATAAATATTGGACGTTTGTAAATTCTTTTACTTCTTCATGTGAACTTAGTTTTGTAGGTATGTTCTCCTTTATCTGGGGTTAATATTTCCTCGTTTTATGTTCTTTTGTATTACTTTGTGAGGTGTATGCTTTATTCTTTTCTCAACTGACTTGGTCCATGGGATCGAATCAATGGTGGATGTAAATATTTTGGTTAAAGTTAGTCTTAATTCTTTTAAATATCTTTATCAGTAATCTGATAATTGCAGTAATAATATCTTGTTCCTGTCTTGATCATTAGCACTTTTCCCGCCTTCTTTACATTATCATATGTACATTTCCTCATTTGGGCTTAGACTAAATTTATTTCCTCTGGAAATGGCTTGTCTCAGACGGATTTTATTTTAAAGTTAAATTTTTTTGTCAGATGTTTCTGACCTACACTACAGTTCAAAAGTTTGAGACCACCTCTGCCAATTTTTTTAATTTATTAAAACTTGATTGTTTTCTACTTTAAATAAGAGAATATTATACATGATTTAAAAAAAAATTATGACATGATTTTTACTAGAAATGTTATGAAACAAAGAAAAAATGTATTTTATGATTAAAATTTGCTCTCGTCAATATATTCTCCTTCAACCTTGATTACTGCTGGACAAATGTCTAGCATTCATTGCAAAAGTTTCTCAAACGTTTCTTTGATAACTGATTCCATTCTTTATCAGTTACTCTAAGATCTACTTTTAATTTTATTTCACTTCATTTCACTCCTCTTTCAAGTTCGCCTCATGCTAATTCTGAGGGTGGCTTAAAACTTTTAAAATGTAGTGTGTACTGCGAAGTTTTCACCACATTTGACTCATTCGATTACTTTGCAAGATTCATTTTATTTGTGGAATGGTTCTTTTTCTCCACATCTTTTGCAATTTATGACACTTACTAAAAAAGAATGATATCTGGCTTTTTTAAGTCTAGGATAATTAGATAAATGATGAAAAAGGCAAAGGAAACTGGTATCGTTTCTACCAATCACTGCAATTCGCAGCTAGTGAAGAAATGTAATCTACGGTCGGCTATGATAAAGTACCTACTGTCGAAATCTGATAAAAAATGAAATTCTAATACTAATTATGTGAAAGCAAAAACGAATATGGTGGCGATAGAGATGCTGAAAAATGGCAGACATATTTATCCATTCGACCTATATACTCGACTATAGTGCGATAACTTTATTACAAAAACAGAGGGCCCCAAAATACGCAGGTATTTTTAAGGGGTTAATAATCATGCATTTTTCGTGGCCGTTTACCCTTTACACAGGTATTTTGGAGGGGTTAAAATACATGCATTTTTGGTGACCGTAATCTACCTGGTAGATTTAAAATTTTTAGTGGTATACATAGGGAATTAGGTTTTGCTCTTCGGGTACCGAGAAAAAGTATAATTTGGGTAGGAGGCAGACACCGGGTAAAGAAGCTACCTAAGTCAGGTATGAACAAGACTAAGTTTACATTATGTAAATCTTCATATCAAATATTTTAAGATAAGCTTTGTACAAAAAATGAAGTCCATTTATTTGGTTTAAAATAGGTTCAGTGTGATGCCTAATACTGCAATATCTGATTACGGCAAGCTGTTAGTATTACCTGCTATGTTTAATTCAGCTCAAACTAGAAGAATGGATTTCGGCTTTCAGAAAATCCCGGAAAAGAGCAGTATTAGCGGACCGCGTAAACATTGGCCACACAAGAATAACCCACTCGTACTTACTAAACAAGGAAGATGAACCAATTATGCCTAGCATGTGAAACTATTAAACATATATTAACCGAGCGTTCAGGCGTTGCTCTCTAAAGACACAATCGCTATAATATAAACAACATTTATGAGATCTTCGAGAAAGCAAAAGTTAATAACATATCGTTTCTTAAAACAGTGTGTCTGTACCAAAGAATTATAAACCACATGAGAATATCAATAAAATGAATTTCTCTGCAAAATGTACATATGAAAAGAATACATCAATGAAATCAGATTCTTGACAAAAAACCCTCTTTACAAAAATAGGTCTATGAAACCTCATCTACAAATTGAGTTCTTACAAAGAATACATAATTCTATTCATACTAATCTATCCTAAAAAATCTTGTCTGCATTAAATAACCCATTGAAATGTTCATATGTCGTCAAAAAAAATAAAGAAGCCAATCCAAACCTGCTACGTTTCCACTGAGATAATGTGTGACGCTTGGTCTTATTCGGAATGCCCATTTTATTTTTTCCGCCCAGGCTTACAGTCATATCACCAACTCCTGTACTATCACCGAAGTTAAGCAACGCCAAGCTTGTTCACTATGTGCATGGGTGACCGATTAGGAATACCATGTGCTGTAAGGTTGGATGTGCGTGTTGTCGAATGGATAATGGCGCTGAATTGTTAATCGGAGAGTCGATTTCTTATTCCTCTTAGGTTCGTTATATTGAATTACGCTCTAATACCCTTGGGAAAAATATGTATCCACCGCTTCTCCCACCAGCTATGGGTTAATTAATATGACTTGTATGATTAGACTATAATTATATCTCCACCCAAAATAAAATACTTATTTGCCAAAAATATTTTTCTGCTTTGAATAACTTGCAAGCTGTAGATAACGAATCAATTAAATAATCAATAAATTTTCCATCCGGAGTCCCTGCTTATTGGAAGCGAGAGTAATTTGAGACAAAAATAAAATCCAAAATTAAGATAAAAGAAACTGCCAGGCCAATATTAATATCGTCCTGCGTAAGACGATAAACTACGTCCAGTATCTAGGCCTCTGATCAGGAGGTTTTGAGGAGCGTGGAACCACCTCTTAATTACTGGTTTTACCAGGTCCAAACTGATCCGGGGTGGTAGACCTTGTTAGGTTTACAGCTATGGGCAAATAGTTAACATCCAAACTGGGATCAAAACACTATGAAAGGATAAAAATAGGTTTTAATACGAGCAATATTTTTGGAAAATTTATTTCCAGCAATACATTATTACCAGCAGTACATTATTGAAAAAAAAATATTACCAGAAATAAAAAATCTTGCCGGCATTAATAAACCCATTGAGGTTGATATGCCGTAAAACAAAAGAAGCCAAACCAAAACCAGAGCAATCTATATTAATAAAGAATATTATCTGGTATTTGAACTTTTGCAGACATGTTGTTTTTTGTTAGCTAGTAGTAAATTATTTTTACGGATGTTTCCTAATCAGTACAATCTTAACCTTTTCAAATTTACGTCAACTGATATCCATCCTACATATTGTCAGAATCTGCAGTTTCTGACCCCTCTTACATCCATACAAATAATCTCACTCATTTATACTTTTCCTTGTGTGGCTCAGAGAAAAAATATGATACTTCATAATGGGCACATCGTCTTGGAGATTGTCTCGTTGACAATTAATAAGAAAAAAGGACTACAATTTTATGGGGGGTGCCTTATACATAATTACCAATTAAATAAGCCAACGAGATACCGTAACATCAAACAACCTGAACTTATCACTGTTAACATCCTAAATATGTTTACTAAATGAATTTATATATTAAAGCGGTTGTCGTGTTTCTCTTCGTTGGCATGATTTTCTTTTACATCGATAAGTTACCAACAGGATCGATTCTTGATTGTCCGCCAGGAGAATGCGTGTGTGCTACAGATAGCTTGTCCACCCTTCAATTGAGCACTACAGTAAGCCGTCAAAATGTACAACAGACCGATTAAACACTGGCCTCCAGCCAGAATACACAGACAATCAGTCACAGTCGACATGTCAGCAACACTTGACTCGATTCCAAGGTTACCTCCTCTTTTTCACTCCTTCTTTCCATTCTACTTTGTATTGTTCTTCACTTCTGCCTATCCATAACTTGTGACAATATATCGCGCTCGCATCTACTACAAATCGCTGCCGTTTCTATTGACATTGAAATCTTTGATCTATTCATCTCACGTCAATAAGCAAGTGTTAGCGATGTCGAATGATTCGCGAAGCTGTGGAGGGTACTGTAGATAAAAGAGGTTGTGAACTCTGAACTGACGACAGTGGGTGTACAATGTGTCAAGATAACTGTCTGTGCAAACATTTTATCGAATGTGTAGTAAAAGTTTGTGTCAGTGATTTAAGATATTTCCAGAGTTTAAATCATCTTGCGTAAGTTTGCTCATTTCAACGCAATTTCCTAGTATAAGTATCCGTATTTGAATGCCAGTTGTATTGCAGCTATAACTTTTAAAAGTGACTATCATTCAAATAGATGTTCGGATGATTGGAGTCCTTGTTTTCTTTTCGCTATTGTTGTGGATTCCGGGATGAATCCGATATCAATGAATAACAAACGCCAGGAATGGATAAGGAAAATAAATGTACTAACGTAATAATACAAACTGGTAATACGGGTTAGTAGATCCAGGAATGCGGGTAAGTAGCAATAATATATATATACAGTCTTGGTATTGAAGTATCGCGGATGACTTCTTACTGAGTGCTCGCTAACTGTGACGCTTGCCGCCGTCTCTGTGTGTGACTTACTCTACTACTACTGAACTCTATTACCCTTCTGTCGTTCCGTCTCGACTTCTTCACTCAACGTACTGCCGGGTATTCACTGGCAGTAGTATATGTATACACTGGGTGAGTCCATTTGTGTGAAAAGGGGAGACCCTTTAACAGTTATTATCACAGTGTTTTGTCCCATACTCGATTTCTACATATTCATAACGCATAAGCAAGACGTGGGTTTTTTTTCACTCATAAAATAGTGGCAGCAATGAAATATACCTGATCATATGTAGAAGAGAAATCTAGTTAATTTTCAAATCCTCGACATAACGTCCAGATAGCACATCTTCTTTTTGATAAGCGTGCCACCCCAAGCAAGGCGGGCAGCAACTAGCAAGCAAGGAGTTACAGAGAGTTGGAGCGAGAGCAAATAGGAGTGATAGAGAAAAGGATGAAGAGGAGGATAGGGGACAGATCAGGGCATCCGGAGACGTCGATTGACATTACATTTGAATAATTGGAGATCAAAGCTATCAGAGAAACAGGAAGAAGGGATGGAGTTCCACAGTTGAGAGGTGCGAGACATGAAGCACATAGATATTGGTAATATTAACGGTTTCCTTACAATAAAAAAATGGGCATTCCTTGAGCGAGCATCCAGTTTAACTCTCGATTGAAATCTATAAAATTTATCTGCTAAAAGATTTGTTTAAGAAAATAGATTTATTAATCCTATTAACTGTTATCACGCTTGCCAGTATTGATGAGGATTTCCTTCTTAAGTATTTGCTTGAAGACGTTTGGGATGATCATATTTCATTTATGCCATTATTTTCTCTTCAATTTAATCTGATATCGATTTTATTTCTTACTGCTGTTGAAATCCAAAAATGCCATGGTTTGTATCATGTGGTATATTGTGAATTTGTAAATTCGCTCCATGAGGTTCGAAGATGGATGTTCCTGGCGAAGAACAGCAGCCTTCATTCGCTTGCAAATTTTGATTCATCGATTAATTGTTTCGGCTCATCGACTCGCAATTGTTATTCTTTGATTTGAAAAAGTTGTTTACAAATGATACTTTTAGATATTTCTGAACGGGTTTGGTGCCATATGAATGTCTTTATCAGACGAATTCGTTTAAGTATATGGTTCCTGTTTTGGAGCCATGTTTTGTAGAAATGTGTGTTGTTAGTTTTAACTATACCTAAATCTAATACATACACAGTATTTACTTGCCCCCCTACTGAGTCAGGTTGTGACACAAGGTCGTTTTTCACTCGGGCCGCTGGTCTTAGCTGGTCACAGCTTGTCCAATATGGTTAGAGCCGATCTAAGCTAGTCATCGCTGGTCCAAGCTAGTCATAGCTGTGATACTGCCAGCACAGGAACGGATCCCTGTGACCGGTAAGTATCCGAAGGAGAGGAATTTACAATCTAATCCATACACTAAGGTAATTTGACACTAAAGATTAAAGAATGAACACACGTTAAACTATATAACAAGTATCAAAATGCATCGTCAAAGCAAATAGAAGCCACGTCTATAACAATATGGAGTAAACGGAGTTAGGCATAATTTTCTGTTCTGCTAGATAAACTGCGAATGACATGAAACAGTCCTTAGACCGTCTTTATTTGAACCATTATCCAGTTTTTGTTTATCTAAGGACATTTAGGGGAATATATATTTTAATAACTATACGAGAATGGTGAAACAGTGAGGTTAATATATTTAAACTTTCAGTATATTGCGTCGAAATCTTATACTTATCAAAAACATCACGATGTTGACACTGGCTTATTTTTTCTATTATTTTTCAACCTGTCTATGGCGATAGAAGTTTACTGAATGGGGAGGTACTAATGGTGTATAAGCAGGAGGCAAAAAGGTTTGTACAGTATGAGGATATGTCGAATAGACAACGGTTGATACTAGACTTAATGCAGTTAAGATTATATTATTCCCTCGGGAGTCACATTGCAACAGTTCTATGGGAGTAACTGTTTAATAACTAATTTCACAGTTCAAGAAGAACGGGCAATTACAAACAGCATTCAAAATCATAAGCTATTGTTTTTAAATGAATTGAAAATATTTATTCTGTTGCTTTTGGCGTCTGTTTTGCGTACTCTGGTTCGTTTGATGAAGACATGTGGATGTGGCTTGTTTGGATGGAAATATAGCGAAAACTGGAAATTTACCTATTTTTGTGCTTTCATCTTTAATTCTTTGTGTATTAAATGCTAAGAGGATAAAAATGTTGACTCAGTGTACTTGACATGGGAGTGCCAACTGCGAATGTCTGGCCTGGTGAAACCAAGGATTATAGTTCACCTGATTATATGCCATGAAGATAACTCGAGGGTAAATAAAGGCTAGCAACGGACATCTCGATAAAAAGATTTGATGGGTGGAAAACAATACACCCCCTACAAGAATCTGCAACATTAAATTTAAACTAGCTCGTCATAGGAAAGTGAATATTGAACAGTTCCGGCAGAAATGTGGAAGGAATTCTCTTTTTCCTTGTTGTCTGATTAGGCTCTTGTAGTGTGAGAGGCTGGTAGGAGGAGTCAGGTGTTTTGGTAGTGGTACAGGGAGTTGACTACATTTGAAACGTCATTAGCCATCGATCGTATATACGAGTTAAATTTGTCTTGTGTAAGTTTGAGCTTGAATCGACATTCCCGCATTGGAACAGCATTGGGAGTAACACCGTTCAAAATGACTGGAGAAACGTCAGTTACTGCTCAGCGATGACGGATGTTTCGCAGTACGCATGCAGAAAGAGAGAAGAAAGACGGAATATTACTTGATTCGTCAGGGAATAACAGATGCACCAAATCGGAAATAATATCAATAATGAACCTTTATTCCATACAAAGTAGATATCCGGCCGTAATATATACTGGAACCATCTCATATGATGCCAAAATAGACAGTGCACTCGGGGAGACAACATGGTGACAAAACATAAAAGAAAGGTGTTCTCCTAGCAAACGGGTGCAGATTTCCTGTTTCATCTATGCCAGTGGCTGCCTATGTAAGCGAGTGACCAGTATTATTGCACATGGGTAAGCGGATGACAGGTGCAGGGTATCTGTAGCACTGTACCTGAGATGAAAAGAAAAGCGTATCTTAGATTTTTGCGACGATTGCATGATTCATTCGTTTTCTACTGTTTATCAACATTTGGTTATTTAAAGCCAGAAGACATTTTAGATTGTAAGAATTATTTGTAGATAATTCTTGTTTAGCGATTCAAGTCTTACTAAATAACCCGTAGCTGAAGGGGAGAAGAGGAGAATTCATATCTTTCCCGAGGCTAATTAACCGTAAATGAATATAACGAATCCTACTGGAATTGAAACTTGACCCTCTGGAGAACAGTTATGAGCCGGTATCCCTTATACAATCCTTACACCTAGCTTACAGTACCTGGTATTCTTGACCCTCCATCTAGGTAATGATCAGGTGCGACATTTTCAAATTCGCTGATCTTACGGGAATTCACCGTGGCGATCGCGAGAAAGAATTATAGTAAATAAAGAGTTATAAAAGAATTAAGATCTGCATTAACCAAAATGTTTACACCCCCAATTGAATCGATCCTAGGGGCCAAGCCTGATGCTGAAAAGGAAACAGCGTTAAATCACAAATAAATACAAAAGAATAAAATAACGAAACATATCTTCCCAAAACAAAGGAGAGCAATCTGCAAAAATAAATCCATGTAGTCAACATATGTAACCATAAAGCTTAATACACAAACCAAGCCGGTCATGGGTATGACGTTAAACTAAATCCGCGTCCAGGGTAAGGCGATAGAATACGTCCAACAGCAAGGCCTCTGATCAGGTGACTCTGAGGAGCGTGGAACCTCCTCTGAATTGCTTGTGTTCCCAGGTCCATCCTAACCCGGGTTGGTAGCACCTGTTAGGGTACTAGCTATGAGCAAATTGTTAACCCCGAAAATGATGTAAAAAGCTTATATGAAAGTGTAAAAATACGTTTTAATACCAGAAATACTTTGTAACAAATTATTACCAGAAATAATTTTTTGAAGAAAAAAATATTACCAGCAATACGTTATGGAAAAAATAATATTACCAGCTATACATTTTCGAGGAAAAAAATATTAACAGAAATAGATTTTTGACAAAACAGGAATATTACCAGAAAAAAAGGTTGTCGGCATTAAATGACCCATGGAGGTTGATATGCCGTAAAACAAAACAAAGCAAAGCAAACGAAACAAAACAAGTATATATAAACACAAATCAAATTTGATGTTTTAGAAACACAATATATAGAAGCAAAGGCAGACAGACAAAAATCTAATGACAATATATCCCTCTAGAATGAAAGAACAAAGGAGAAGACCTTTCCTAGAAAGAGCAATAAATACACACAAAAATATCCACAGAAACAAACAATACCAACCGGCGGCCATCAGCAGATATAGCCGAATAGTGAGTATGATCATGGATGACAAAAAGAAACAAACTTAAAAAATGACACGAAACATAAGGCCATGGGTCATGAAAGAAACTAAAAATAATTTAAAAGAAATGAAACAGCCATTTATGAATTTTGACCGGCAGTATTTTGCCTTCAGTAAACACTATTTAAGGAAAGTAAAAAGGCTAACATCAAACACTACAGATTCTATAACTCTATAAATAGCCACACTAAAAAGATCCGAGAATAACTTATGACACATGTGTAATACATGTTTAATGTAGTTTGAATGTAGCAATCCGACGTAGGAAGTAATTTGTCCAATGTAACAGCACCAATGTCTCGTAGCAGCTATTCAGGAATTCTTAAGGTCTTCCATATCAGAGGTTGGCAGTGGATATTTGGAAAGAATATGAAAACGTACTTTTGCAGGTCTCCTCATCTGACAGGTTAGCAGTAGATATTCCGAAAAAGAAAACAAAATGGCTGCCTTTATACACATCGGGTCGAATATTCTGATTGGTTAATCCTCTATGGGTTTACTATAAAATGAGTCAGCACATTTTGGTTTGCTCACTAGTACAGAAGTACACAAAATAATCTAACAACATGAATAAATCTCTTAAAGCCACCTCTACTAGTAGAGATAAATTAACGTAATATATCTTTGAATAAAAACTGATTATATGCATCCTGAAATTAGTTTCGTATACATAGTAGTCTGCACAAGGAAAACATTTGCATGTAGGAGAGGAATCTACGCTGCATTAATAAATATAATCATCAAATGAATTATTTATATCATTTACGTGCAGACTGTTGCTGTTCAGAACATTTTCCCCGTTCTGCGCTCCGAACAGCATCACATGTATATTAATCAGGGTGACCTCCAGAGCTAAACACTTTATTTAATCTAAGGAGTAGATTGTTCTCATTCCAATGAAAAGTTATTTTTTTTAGTATTGTTCAGTTACTGCTTGTTCTTCTTCCAAGTATATACTGCCCAGCGATTGAACTCTCAATTAGGATGCCAGCAAACTTCCGAACCAACGATTTAAGCCAGGGAGGACAAAGTTCTGTAGTGAAATTGGAGTTTTAATCTTAAACTGTCTACTGATTAGGGTTAATGCTGCCTGTTAATTATTAAACAATCTGCACCGTAGATTAAATAAAGGATTCCGAATACCTTGTAGGTTTCCCGGATAGATATACACCAGATAAAAGCCAGAACAAATCGCCCGAAACGTTGTGGTAACATTAACAAAAATGATGGCAATATTCAGCATGTAAATAATGAAAATAATGATAATTCCTTATCCCAGGAGTTGAGAGAGGAAAAGAAAAGAGAGAACTACGCAAAATTGTACTTTGAAAAACTGAGATTCTTCTGACCACTGCAGCTAACAATTAGCGTTCATGAATTCTTCTTTACTCACTTAACTATTTTCGGTCATTTGTCGAATGAAAAAAAGATGCGTTAAAAAGAAGTGACGGTTAAAGCACTAGAACGGTCTTTTACCTGTAGAAATTTATACGAGTTTCGAGATTCTGTTCATGCCAACCGAGAATCAATTATAACAATTGCAGTCGAATCAAGAAAGAATGAACAAAGTAGAATGGAAAAGAAAATGAGAAAGGAAAACAGACTTAATGGCGCCAGTCACATTAAGACGACCAGAAACAATTCTAATTCTAAAGATGTCACACAATACAAATAGAGCAAGTATCCTTGAAGTGATAAAAAATAAAACTAAATTGCGTAACTCTCACTTTCTCCCCCCTCTCTCTTTATATACATATACATATATATATATATATATATATATATATATATATATATATATATATATATATATATATATATATATATATATTTTTTTATTTATTTATTTAGATAGATAGATAGCGAGAGGGACAGAGAGGGCTCAAAGTACACTACAGAACAAGAATATAATATAAAAATATTATAATATAATATTAGTGTTTGAGCCTTATATATATATATATATATATATATACACATATATATATATATAAACATATATATATATACATATATATATATATATATATAATTATAAAAGTGGACATGGAAGTAAGCACTTACAGGCGACAGTCTGTTTCATGCTAGTGCAATCGTTAATTGTCTGACGATTGCACTAGCATGAAACAGACTGTCGCCTCTAAGTGCTGACTTCCATGTCAACTTTTATATTTACACACGCTCTATCCCTGATATTGAGCACTTTATCCCATAAATATAGCACACTTTAAGACTATATTTCTTCATATATATATATTTATATATATATATATATATATATATATATATATATATATATATATATATATAAATATATATGTATATATATATATATATATATATATATATATATATATAATATTATAAAGTCATGTTAATGTTTGAGCATTTTATATAATATAATATAATACAATATAAAAGGCTCAAACACTAATATTACATTATAATTTTTTTATATAATATTTCTTCGTCTGTACTGTACATTGAGGTCTACCTGGATTTTCTCCTGTTGGAAATGTATATATATATATACACACACACACACACACATATATATGTATATGTATATATATAGAGAGAGAGAGAGAGAGTGAGAGAGAGAGAAAGAGAGAGAGAAAGAGAGAGTGACCACTAATATTCTATATATATATATGTATACCCCCCACATAAATATATATATATGACTGAGAGGAGGCACGTTGGAGTAGTGGTTAGCGGTTCCTTTTGACGAATTGGAGAGCTGAGTCCCATTCGAAACGATTACATTCACTTACGTGCTAATATCGTTGGGAAAGGTATTAACACTCTTCTCTCTTCTGGTATGGGTAAGTAGCAGTACAGACGTGATTCTATAGTTTTTGATGGCAACTGGTCGAGCCGAGGCTCGTTTGGGGACATTGTGGCACGTACTGCACCTGGTCGGTGTATTAGGCACTTCAGAAAGTGTGGCTGGTTAGGCACAAATCCTTCACTTTTATATATATATATATATATATATATATATATATATATATATATATATATATATATATATATATATATATATATATATATATATATATATATATATTATGAAATGGACAAAGTCCAACAATAATTTTAAGACATTTTTATATTTATACATTCTTTTTATAGATACAAATATTTAAGTAAATTCTATATTTTATAATAAACAGTATTAAACAGCATTTACCGGCCTGAATATCCGAGAAATTTCCATAGAAAATTTTGTCCGACTGGAATCGAACCTGTATCCTATAAAATTTCTCGGACATTCAGGCCGGTAAATGTTGTTTAATACTGTTTATTATAAAACAGATCATTTACTTAAATATTTTATCTATAAAAAGAATGTATGAACATAAAAATGTCTTTATATATATATATATATATATATATATATATATATATATGTGAGTGTGTGTGTGTGTATATAACTAATGCATTAGAAGAAAGCGTATATATATAGCTAATACATTGGATTAAGGCGCTTCGAAAAACTGTTACAATGGACTGTTTCTACTCTTTGTTAGTTCCTATAAAAATAAAAACTCTAAGGATATTAGAAAAAATCCTTGTCTGTCGCTTTCAATGAAAAATATCTGAAAGACTTGCTACTGACCAAAATGCAAAGAAAACACACACACATATATATATATATATATATATATATATATATATATATATATATATATATATATATATATATTCTCTCTTTCTCTCTCTCTCTCTCTCTCTATATATATATATGTAGAGAGAGAGAGAGAGAAAATATACATCCAAATAAATAGAATAGAAAATTCAAAATTACCTCATTCGAATAGCTATTTCAAACAACAAGTTGCATATTTTGGCATTGCCAACTCAGAAGTGTAATTGAATAAAATAAGAACTTAAAGTTTAAACATTTAAAAAAGAAAAAAGAATAAAAAAAGAAAAAGAAAAGAGAGAAAGAAGAAAAGAATCGGGGGGCAGCCGATTAAAAAATAGACATTAGTTAAACCAGCTCTCAGTACCATGGAAGGGAAACCGGATTTTTCTGGCTCAAAGTGACTGTTAATATAAACTTGACATATATTTTAAAATGTTAACATAAAAGTCATCTTGAAAAAGTCACGAAATTAAAGACACAAAAATAAGGTGAAAAAATTAAAGACACAAAAATAAGGTGACAAAATTAAAGACACAAAAACGGCTAGTTTGTAATTTTGAAGTTAAGTTCGTTAAATAAAAAAAGGAAAAGAAACGTAGGGGTGTTGCGTGGCAACAAAGTTTTTCAACTTTTATTCGTAGCTGGAGTTAGCACATTTTATATGCTGCCAATATCTACCGGCATGAGAGTAGACTTTGAGTTGTGTCTTCTGCTTATAATTTGGATAAATATAAAAAATAACTGAAGACAAAACAGTTATCTTTTGCGAAAGAGAAATCATTATATGACATGACGAAGCGGAGTCCCTCGACGCAGGCGTACACTCACATAAAAACAAGCGCACACACTTATACACACATGTGTGCGTGCGTACACACACACACACATATGTGTATATATATATATATATATATATATATATATATATATATATATATATATATATATATATATATATACGCACACATGTGTGTGCATGTATATATATATATATATATATATATATACGCACACATGTGTGTGCATGCATATATATATATATATATATATATATATATATATATATATATATATATATATATATATAATATGTGTACGTGCTTTTGTTGTCGACTGTAGGCTGGTTATTTGTTGAGTTTCGCTATGGGACATCATTATATTTCGTTCTCTTTTCTGACACATGTCAAAAGTATTTACCATTTTGTAGGTAGAGGTTAAAAAATATACGCCGAAAGTTTTTTAATGAACACCCCTAACACCCGACGATAATTTAGCTTTGATTTTTTTCTTCATATTACGACATACAGGAATAGATTTTTTTTCTTTTTTTTCATTTCTAACTATTGAAAACTATTTTTTGGGACATTATGCTAATAATATCAAAGATGGAAATGTATTTCTGACAAATCCCCGTTTACGATTTTTATATGAATATTGCTTTGCGTTCTGCCATGTCGAAACGAATCCCAAACTGGTAGCATTCGATAAACTTCTCTATATTCGGATTGAATGACCTTTTTACATTTTGCCGGTTGATATCTCCTTACGATAGGGAATCAGGTCTTTAAGGAAAAAGTGGAGAGTGATAGAAAAACAGTCTTTATACATTTACAAATATCGTATTAAAGTGGTTTTCACGTGGAATCATATCACAAAATCAATGTAAAACGTGATTTATTAGTCTCTTTTCCTTCCTTTCCCTGTTAGTAAAATTGGAAAGATGTACATTTTATGCCTCCTTTATAACCTATCGTGAAATTATGTTTTGCAGCTGTTATGCCAAAATAAAATGCGCTTAATAAAAGACTATCTAGTAAATAACGTACTGAATATGTCGTCTTAACAAAACATATCGGATATATATATATATATATATATATATATATATATATAGAGAGAGAGAGAGAGAGAGAGAGAGAGAGAGAGAGAGATAGGAGTGGACACTGAAGTCAAAAATAGAGGCGACAGTCTGATTCATGCTAAAAGCGATCTTCATGACCTGACGCTTGCATTTACCATGAAGTGAATAACGGTTCTAATACACCTATTATTACATGTAGTATTGTAGGAAGACCCAACAGAAAATAATTAATGGTTACATGTAGGCTTATAAGTATTTAATGTAAATTATGTTTTCTTTTTAAAATCCAGTAATCACACACTATATCTATATATATATATATATATATATATATATATATATATATATATATATATATATATATATATATATATATATATATATATATATATATATATATATATTTTTTATGTCATCCACAGACAGACTGTTTTGCTGTTTCACAGCTCATCACTTGTGCCTAAACGTCCGATTGCCTCTAGATAGGATCGAAACCCGACTGAATTGGTCTCAGTCGGAACTTCTACCACTAAGCCGTCGGCGCACGTCAGAGATGAAGGTGAATTTTAGCGTGTGTAATTTTTAGATTTAGATAAACACACAGTGACTGACAGTGACTCAATTCTGCCGAAGAGTCGTGCTATATATATATATATATATATATATATATATATATATATATATATATATATATATATATATATATATATATATATATATATTACTCTTGAATAAGCATTGCTCATCAAGTAAAATTGAATTGAGTGTCATGAGCTGCTGGTGTGTTTCGTATAGAGAAAGAGATTCAAATCCTCTTCCTTCCCTGTCCTGCGATTATGACCAAGATATAAAAAACGAGACTGATGTCAGGTTATTTGGGTTTCGATCATGTCTTGAAGCAATCTGATGTCTAACAACATTGCGCGGCTGCGAAACAGTCAGTTTGTATATAGAAACCCCGCTTATTTTGAATGCTAAATAATTTTTATTCAAATAAAATCTTTCATCACACTATAATATATAACAGCGCCAACATTGCGATTACGAGATATTTATTTTTATTAAAATTGCAATTATGTAACGGTCAGAATATAATCAGCTTCTATTATATTGTGTCGTGTTATTGGTGAGGAATATATATATATATATATATATATACATATATATATATATATATATATATATATATATATATATGTGTGTGTGTGTGTGTGTGTATTTATTTATATGTGTGTGTGCGCGCGCGTATGTATGCATAAAATAATTTTGTCCAGCTGCAAAACGGTTCTCTCCAACGGTGTTAATTTACACCAAGTAACTATTGTAGATATATTGATTTAAATCTGTATATCTGTGAGGAGTTATCATGAAATATTGATGGAATTTCGGCTTAAAATATCTAAATCTATAATAATACGAACGCATGCTGCTTGTGCACTGGAAAGGATTGACGTCATTATTTTAGTCTCGCAGTTTATTACATTTCTTCATACGGTAAATGTTAAAAGCACGACACAAAAGATTGTCATAACATATGGATCCGTGGCTTCATATCACATAGTTCATTTTAATTATTTATCACTGTCATTCAGGTAAAGTACGATTCTATTTTAATATTCTATGGAAGAGCCGAAAATATATCGTAATTCCAAAGACAACAACACAGAGATTGTGACGAAAATCAAAATCTGATGTCTCGGGAAATATTACAAATTCTCGCAAAGGCTGCAATAATTGTTAATCAACTAAAAAGTATAACAAATTACTTCCTGCAATGGTCCTGTCTAACCAATGTTTGCTTATTTGAACATTATTGTTTTTTGTTTCATTTTTACACCTGTATTGTATAGGTAGCCTTTAACATCTCTCAGTTGCGTCCCTATCTTCAGGCAGTGTGGCTAGTTTGTCTGCAGCCGCGGGAAACAGCTGCACGAGGCTGTACCTTCTCTTTGCACTTAAGAAGGAGTGTCGGTAGTTGTAAGGAAGCCGGTGCAACCGATGTTTGCTGGGGCTCTGCAATTGTTGATCTTGGCCGGTGTGAGCGCGCTCGGTTACCCCACAATAAATCCGACCTTCTGTTACATGCCGTGTCCGTGGAGAGACATGGATAAATAACTATACTTACCTTGAAAATCTATGTCTTTCGAGGGTTAAAGGTGATATAGCTGAAAACAGTTGGTAAGATCTTCTCTCTTCCCGTATATCATTACGTGATATAATCACAGGTTTCTGGATATTAGAGATGCCAGCAAATAGAGTAATTTTCAATTTTCTTAGCAGCCAAAAAAAAAATAAAATAAATAAAATGAAGCATTTCAACTTTTTTAAATAGACAAAAATATTAGGGCCTTTTCTTTCGATTTAGCAAATAACTAAAACAAAAATTGCTGTTTCCTAATAATGTAAAGAGTTGAAAATCACCGTAGGTTAAATCTGGTGTATCAAGTGAATAACAAAATTATTGATTTCTAGCCAGGGATACTCGAACTCCTAACGAGTTCTTACAATAATATTGTTATTGTTTCCCTATTCCTGTTCAGGAACTTTGGTCATAAAATTCATATTAGATATTCGATTTGAGCGAAACGACTTTCTCACTCAGTCCCCATTTGTACATCTTCTTGATATGTTACTTTGCCCACATTTCTCATCAAACGGGAACTTATCTTAAATTTACCTTGGTAAAGTCCCCCAGAAGAGAAAATGTGTCGGCTAAGAGAAAATAGATTTTGGCTTTATTATCTATCTATCTATCTATCTATCTATCTAACTATCTATATATATATATATATATATATATATATATATATATATATATATATATATATATGTGCATACATATACATATATATATATATGAAAAAATATACATATATATATATATATATATATATATATATATATGAATAAATATATTATAAGGTGTGCTATATTTATGGGATAAAGTGCTCAATATCAGAGATACAGCGTTTGTAAATATAAGTGAACATTGATGAAACAGCCTGTCCCCTCTGAGTGTTGACTTCAATGTTCGCGTATATATATATATATATATATATATATATATATATATATATATATATATATATATATATATATATCGCTGGCAGGGGAAGCGTGTTACTATTAGCGGCTCAGGAATGTACTCAATCAACTAGATCAGAATTGCAGTCGAATTCGTCACATATAATTTGCGAAAGTTTGGTATTCGTTACTTCTTCCCTTCATGGTAAACTGTAGAGACAACTGCGTGCTTCAGCCTTGTTTGTTAACTACTGTAGTGGAAGAAAAATATTGAATTCTAGACCGTTTTGGCATGTGTCTAACAACTCAATCCGGTAAAAACTTACTTTCTACGGAAACCACAACAGGAAGTCCTACAGTATAGAGGTCTTGCGTAAATGATTTTAATTTTACGCTCGTTTCCCAATTAAGATGTGACAACGCGACTTAAAACTTAATAACTACTAATAAATTGAAGAAAGTTACATCCCTATAATCGCACCTCTTCTATTCACACCAGATCCGAAGTCTCGTGAACACCAGCTATGAAACGAATATTAGTAACTAAACACTCATTGACTATTATCTCGAAATTCAAGATAAGTCATATATATATATATATATATATATATATATATATATATATACATATGAAGAAATATAGTCTTAAAGTGTGCTATATTTATGGGATAAAGTGCTCAATATCAGAGATAGAGCGTGTGTAAATATAAAAGTGAACATAGAAGTCAACACTTAGAGGCAACAGTCTGTTCCATGCTAGATGCAATCGTCAGGCCTGACGATTGCATCTAGAATGAAATAGACTATCGCCTCTAAGTGCTGACTTCTATGTTCACTTATATATATATATATATATATATATATATGTGTGTGTGTGTGTGTGTTTGCGTGTGTTTGTGTGTGTGTATGTGTGTGTCTGTTTTTGTGTGTGTGTGTGTGCGTGCGTGTTTGTGTGTATGAGATTTGAATTTAGCCTGAATTTTTCAAAATCCCTTGTAAACTTTAATAACAGCAGCTCAGAAATCCGAGATTCTGACATGAAAGCTATGTCTTCATATTAAACTACTGGGCAACAATTCGTTATGCTAGAAAAGAAACACTAGAAACATCTTAGTAAAACATTTAACAAAAATGATATAATTGCCATCTTGAAACATCCCCAAAACAAATTATTTCACAATATATATGCATGACGGAGCTCAATGTCCCTGGTCAAATTTCATTCATAATATTGTAAATCGATCAACGTGACAACACAGGAATACCCTCTGAAAAGAACAAATCTGAACCCAAATGAATATTTATGAGAAAATATCAATATCAAAGATTGAAAACAAAAACATTCTAAGTACCGAAGCACTGAGAGATACAATTCACAAAGACAGAAGTAAATACATTTCTGTTGAGTTCTGTATCAATTGCTAAGATAACCTACTCCTCTGCAACGAAACAGTGATCATAATGAAGGGAGGACATAAGAAATACTGGCAACTGAAATATATGGGTTGAAGTGAATAGTGCCCCTCATAAATTATTTGTTTCTGTATTTTTTTTTACTTTAACGTAGCAAAATTACAACGTGTTAAACTTTTGTTAATGACTATATTTACAACAAATGTCAGTATAATGCTCAATTAGCTAAACGACAGCGCCCTTCACTGCAGCGCTGGAAGGAGCAGTTTCAGTACAAAACCAACGACGACAAACATCAAATGAAAATAGCACCAACGAAAATAGAACCAACAAACAACTTGAGCATCAAAGTTTCGCAATAAGAAAAGAGGGAAGGCTTTCCAAGAACGAGAAACAATCCCTTCAAAGTAAACGGACGATTACTAGCGCGTAGCCATACCATTCAAATATGGAGATTCTAGCAACAAAAAAAATCTGCGACAAAAAGAATCGCTTGTTTCAGGTTTTGGGGAACTGCATTGACCAAGTCAACAAATTTGCTTTCAAAGGAACGAAAAATATATTTTGGAAAAAAAGTAAGAGAGCAGTGCAAAAGATGACTGAAAAATGAAAAATCTGAAATAATTTCACATTGCGAAAGAAAATATATCCTTAACAAAAGATCAGGGTAACGCGCGCCAAAGACAAGTTTATATGCGACAACAGAAGCAGAGTCAAAAGTAAAATGCAGAGAAATGAATCATTTGAAACTAAACAGAAAAAAAGTCTTTAGATGAAAATTAAATAATAAAAATACACACATACCAAGGCATCGACAGACCATTCCTCAACAAATAATATGAGAGTTAAAATTAAGAATTATTTGGAGGACGAGGTAAAGAAATGTTCGAAATAAGAAATTAGTAAACATTGTGGGTGTTTGATTAACAAATGTTTTGACAGCGACATTAATAACATTCAGTAGTGATTGATATTAAGTAATAAATGAGTGGTTAAATCATGAAATCTTTTCACCCCAAGCAAGGCTGGAAGCCACTAGCACGCAAGGGGTTACAGAAGGTTTGGAGGAAGAGCAGATAGGAGTGGTAAAGGAGAGGATGTGGAGAAAGATAGTGAATCGATCAAGGCAAGGGGGTTAGAGAAGATTTGGAGCGAGAGCAGATACGAATGAAAGGGGAAAGGATGTGGAGAAGGGAAGTGGATAGATCAAGGCAACTGGAGATGTCGATTGACGTTACACTTAAATAGTTGGAGATTATATTTGTGAGGAAAACAGGAATGAGGAAGGGAGTTCCACAGGCGAGATGTGCGAGACATGAATCTATTGGAGCAGAAGAGACGTCTACATCTAACAGTTTCAACGGTTGGAACGGGATGACAGCCTCGTAGGACGCTTAACTTCATGAGGCCTGGGAACCAGCGAAAGCAGCTCATCGGAGTAATTACCAGTATTTGTAAAAAAGACAGAGCGAAGCAACGGCGCGTCTGTGAGATAGCGACTGCAGACGAGATGACAGATCAAAGCATAGGAAAAACAGAAGTAGGAAAATAATTTGGTATACACCCCCATACAACCAAATCGTAAAAAAGAAATTGGGACAAAATTCCTCGCATTAATACTCAAGCATTTTCCCGGTGGAAGTAAACTAAGTACTATTTTCAATAGAAATACACTAAAATTAAGTTATAGCTGTATTGATAACCTAGAAAAGATTATTAAGAAACATAATACTAATATCTTAAATAAACACTTATACCAGAACAAAAAAATTGTAGACAAGGAAAAAATACAAACAACAACTAATGAGGGTAAACAAAAATTATGTAATTGTAGAAACCCTCAAAACTGTCCTCTACAAAATAAATGTTGCATGGAAACAGTAGTATACCAATGTAATATATCTTCTATTGAAAACCATGAAAACATAAAAATTTATATAGGTTGCACTAGCCATGATTTCAAAAAGAGGTTCAACCAACATAAATGTTCGTTTAGGATAAATAAATATAAAAGTCAAACATCTCTCTCGAAGTACTTCTGGCACCTAAAAGAATCCAATAAAACACCTACAGTAAAATGGAAGTTAATAAGAGCTAGAATATGTAGGTCATTAAATGACCCATGTCCTTTATGCATACATGAGAAACTATATATTACTAAGTTTATAAAAAATAAAAATTTACTGAATCAGAGAAATGAAATAGCTATTTAATGTCGTCATTGCCAAAAATTTTCTTTAAATAATCTTTAAATAAATTTATAAAAAAAATTAAAAAAAAAAATTACCTGATAATTATGCATACTCATATTTGATGGGAATAAATAATTTTAAATAATGTAAGGAATTCTATTACATTTACTTGGTTTATAAAGAAACATAGCCGATTAAATTTAAAAGTTAAATTTGAAAGTAGAATTTTTAAAATGTTTTAAAATTGAAATTAAATAAAACAGATTCTAACCTAAACATCTTTTAAAATTGTAATTAAATAAAACGTACTCTAACCATAACACCTCTCTCAAAGCAATTCAAACACTGAAAAGAATCCAAGTGAACACCTAAAGTCAAATGAAATTAATAAGTTAGAATATAATATTGAACATTAAATGTCCTTTGTACATACATGGGGAAATTTATATTACTAAATTTATAAATAAAAGTTTACTGAATTAGTGAAATAATTTAAACACCTTTGCCGTCATGGTCATAAAGTTTACATAAAATAAAATAAAGTAATATTTACTTATACTCGATTAGAATAAATAATTTTAAATACTGTAAGTAATTCTAATACATTTACTTGGTTTTAATAAGAAGTATAGTATATTAAATATTAAAAATAATTTTTTAGAAAGGTGGATAAAACATATTCTAGCCTAAACAGTCCCTCAAAATCTTTAAATATACAAATAGAAAAAAATACCATAAGAATTTTTGCTGTTAGAAAAAAACCCAGATGACATGAATTTAGCGGATGTCAGAATTTGTTAAAAGATACATCCCTACCCATCCCTAAACATAACCCCGCTTTCAAATGTAACTATTAACTGATACAACGAAAATTAAAAATTGAACCCTCTACCACCCCTTGTCTAGATGAATGGATTTATCGGTAACCTTGGAAACCCTCAATTATGAATCTTTCCAGTGCCGTTAACAGCCGTAAATTTTTAAAAGTAAGTTACTCCAAAATTCGCTTGATGAGGAAATGGAACTAATGTCTTTGGTTTAATAACAAAATTAAATTCGGGGGCTTTAGCTTCCATTTCTGAAACATGTTCTTACTGTTCTTTCCTTTTTATTTATATATATATATATATATATATATATATATATATATATATAGAGAGAGAGAGAGAGAGAGAGAGAGAGAGAGAGGGAGAGAGAGAGAGAGAGAGAGTGAACATTGAAGTAACACTTAGAGGCGACGGGCTGTTTAATGCTAGACGGAAACGTGGCCTAACGTTTGCGTCTAGCATGAAACAGCCTGTCGCCTCTAAGTGTTGACTTAAATGTACACTTTTATATTTACCAACGCTCTATCTCTGATATTGAGTACTTTATCCCATAAATATAGCACACCTTAAGAGGATATTTCTCCACACACACACACACACACACACACACACAGATATATATATATATATATATATATATATATATATATATATATATATATATATATATATTTCAGAGATGATGTATTATGTACAGTATTTACATGGCTGCAACTATCATCCTCATCTTTGTTGCGATATTTATAACAACGTTTCGGCCATTGTACGCTCCGGACTTCTTCAGGTGGTTGGAATATCGATCTGAACCCTTTATTTTGCTCGCTGGGGTAGAACTTCATGTCGCTAGAATGTAGGACTGAACTCTTTATTTCGATCGCTGTTGGTTCCATACCTGCTTAAGGGGGTGTAGAACTTGGAGAGGGGAATTAACATGAGATAACAGATAACTGACATCCATTAGACATGGCACGTGGAACTAGAACACTCTACCCCAGCGAACGAAATAAAAGGTTCAGTTCAACATTCCAACCACCTGAAGAAGGCCGGATCGTACAGCGGCCGAAACGTTGTAATAAATATATATATATATATATATATATATATATATATATATGTGTGTGTGTGTGTGTGTGTGTGACTTATAGTGAAAAATATGTGTGATAAACATCAAACTGCAACACATACCAATTTAGCATTTAATTTCCTTTGAATTAGTCTGGTACTGAAGCAACAGTCTTAACCTTTCGTCGTGCCAATTGATGGAAATAATGCTGGGACTCCTTTTTTTAGGATCAGCATCATCCATTTTCTTGGATTTCCTCGACGTCCTCAGTCGGATTTAATTCTTGGTGTTGGAAAATTCGCAAGAGTTGAGTTTAATTTCAATTTTTGAAAAGTAAATTTCGCTATGGGGAGAGACCTTGGGGATATGGTGATTTTAAGCCCCGTGGAATTTTGTTTCTTTGACAAGAACGACCCGAAAATGCATGGTCTGTGATGTGTTCTCTGTGGTGTTGTAAAACGACAATGCTATAAATACTTTTCTTCCAATCAATGCTGTAAATAACGGAACTGAACGAGAATATTATAATTTAATGTGTATGCACGACAGAGTTCATAGTCGATTTTTTACAAGCGGTTTCTTTTGTGTATTATAGATCCTTTAATGTTGCAACAATACACACACATACATACACACACACTTACACACAACACACAAACACACGCACACATATATATATAGTAGAATGTGCAGCTTTTATATTATTTCATAAAGTAATTTATACAAAGATTTAATTAGCAATGTTAATGGAATTAATGGTGATATCAATTCGCTGACGAGACTTAATGATACATTAACTTACTATCAATTCCTTGAATAATACGATCCTTATATTTGAGTTGTTGTATATTTGAGTTTTCGTCAGATGGAATTGGCAAACCAATATTTTCGACAATTTCAAATTGTCATGTTGGGGCGCAATTTTTCCATACACAGATAAAGCACTAAGATGAAATAGGAGTAGTGTAGACCGAAATCCATCTTTATTATAGAATCCCGATAATGTTTTGGAAAAAAATTGATAAATGGAAAACCGTTTAATTCAAAGTAGATTTAATTACGGATTTCACCCTTCTCACCTTCATCAGATCTAAAAACGAAAGAAAGTTTGTATGTGTATCTATTTGTGTGTCTCCTTAAATAATAAATCCTTAGTACTTTTACAATACGGTTGGGTTTCTTTTGAGGAAAAAAAAGAATGAAAATAATATTTGTTTATTATTCGTGTTTTCTTTTAAATGTCACACGTTAACATTATTTTCTTTCATCATAAGAAACGCCAGATTACCGAAAAAATTACTAAAGATTTATTATTTAAGCATACACTCAAACACACATATTTACTTACTTCGTATATATATATATATATATATATATATATATATATATATATATATATATATATATATATATATATATATATATATATATATATATATGGGTATCTGAAACCATCCACTTCGACAAGGCTACAGATCGTTGCCTTCTTGTTCCGTCGCTTCGCTAAAACTGTTGCAAAATCTTGCAAAATTTCCCAGATCTTGTCGATATGGCTTCCAGATTTCACCATCAGTTTATGCAGTCTGCAACGTCGATCGAATAACTTTTAATCTTCCTTTTTAAGTATTGTTCATGAAAATCAGGTACATATTAAATTACTTCTCTGGGTGGTATTATTTTAATTAGTTCAGAGCCAAGAAAGAGGGTGATACCACTACAACGCAAGGCCCCCCCCCCCGAAGGTGAAAGTAATTGAATATACTTTAGAAGGAACCGGAAAGCCAATCCTAAACAAGGGACAACTGACGAGGGATAAATCTCTACTCATTTTCAAAAGAATGAGGGGGAGTGTCAACCGAAGAGTAAAGGAACCTGTCAACTCCTATTGAGAAAAAGTAAAATAATAAAAAATAAAATAAAACAATAGTTAGAAATAAAATGACAAAATTCAAATGCAGATGTTAGAAGTATAGAATTTATACATACTTCAGAAAGTACGGAAAACGCAACGTTAAACAGAAAAAAAGGCGAAATATGCCCTGTTAAGAAAACCTGTAAACATAAATCTCTTTGCTATATTTATTGCTGAGGAAGGAAGAAATCTCAGATAAATCCAAAACACTTGGACTTACTTTTCTCCTACTAAGTTGTTTTTAATCAGTACATTGTCCAAGCTGCCATTAGATTTTTTCGCGGATTTCGCCATATTATTCCCATTTTTAATTTTTGTTGGAGAATTTGTTTCCCAAGTTACCTGCATAACCCAGATGTCGCCATTTTCTCTTGCGTTTTATATAAACTAACGGTTTCTTAATTTCCGGATGATAGATTATGATAATATTAAATATTTGATAATGTTGCTTTAAGCCATTGTTTTGTATCATTCTCTGAATCGCCAAGGTTTTCTCGGGTTTTCACTTGTCTTCTAGTGACAGGAACTGAATAAATCGATTTCTATGATGGTTCAACGTTCCACACGGTTCTTCTCCACATAATTGTTCTTATAAAGCATCTTGTGAAAGATTTGCAAAAGTTATTGTAATTTTAGTATGAGTCAGTTGTCCAATATGATGTCATTGCTGTTCCATTAACGCTTCGTTAGCGGTTGGTAACCGCATGTGTGAATGTATTCTATGATAATCTAAGAGGGGCCTCCATATGTGTTTACTATCGGGGTTATATTTTGTAACTGTTGTGGATTCCGGGATAAATCCGATATCAATGAATAACAAACGCCAAGAATGGATAAGGAAAAACGTAATAATACAAACTGGTAATACGGGTTAGTAGATCCAGGAATGCGGGTTAGTAGCAATAATATATAATTACAGTCTTGGTATTGAAGTATCGCGGTATGACCCCTAACTGACTCTACGTGCTCGCTAACTGTGACTCTTGTGCTACCGTCATCTATTACAGACAGTATTTACTGTCCCCCCACGAGGGATAGATGTGGCACAAGGCTGGGTTTAAAGTGTGGTATTCCCGAGCCCGTAGTCTCGGCCAAACAAATGCCCGTAGATCACGTATAAACGGGATCGGGTTGATCAACCTCCCCACCCTTCGGCGAAGCCTCGTCCCTGTTCCTCTCTGCACAGGGGCAGAGAGTTCGACCGAGCAACCTAGAAGACGTCGCCGGCTTCTCTGTTGCAGACAGTATTTACTACCCCCCCACAAAGGATAGATGTGGCACAAGGCCGGGTTTAAAGTGCGGTATTCCCGAGCCAGTAAGCTCGGCCAAAAATATCCCGTAGATCCCGTATAAACAGGATCGCGTTGGTCAACCACCCCGAACGAATCTCTGCCCTTCGGCGGAGCCTCGTTCGGGTTCCTCTCTGCACAGAGGCAGAGAGTTCGACCGTCTAACAGAGAAAACGTCGCCGTCTACTTTGTTATAGACAGTATTTACTGACCCCCCACGAGGGATAGATGTGGCACAAGGCCGGGTTTAATGTGGGATATTCCCGAGCCTGAAGGCTCGGCCAAAAATGTCCGTATAAACGGGATCTCTGGTTGGTCAATCTCCCCGAACGAGACTCTGCCCTTCGGCGTAGCCTCGTCCGGTTTCCTCTCTGCCCAGAGGTAGAGAGTTCGACCGTCTAACCTAGAAGACGTCGCCGTCTTCTCGGTTGCAGCCTGCCCGGGTATTCACTGGTAGTAGTATATGTATACCGTGGCTGAGTTCATTTGTGGGAAAAGGTGAGACACAACAATAGTAACAATGATCTTTGTAGTAAGTCTCCTTGATGTAGTTGATACTGTTGACGGTCTTGTCGAGTAGATGTATGTTGAGTATCTGGTATCTGATATATAGTAAATATAACATTGTTTTATTGTATTGTCCATCTATTCTTGCTGATTGTGCTGAATTCACAACATCAGATGCTTATATGGCAATATATATATATATATATATATATATATATATATATATATATATATATATATATATATATATATATATATATATGTTTTTCCTTGCAAGACGATATAACGTTTTGCTTATTTTCCAGCAGATGAATAATTCTCTTGAGTATTTTAGCTCGCGTTGTTCTGGTTTCTGTTTTTGATTCGATTCTTGCTAAACCATTTAATGTGGCTTTAACGTAGTCCTATTATAATGATCCTGTTCTGATATATTTCCATCAGGCATTCTTGATTTATAATTGTTTTTCATTTTGCACACGTATTTCACTTGCCTCACAAGACTATCATCCGTAAGAAGGAAAAACTTTAGTTGATTTGATAGGCACACATTCTCAGTTATCCCCTTCAGTAGCATTTTACGTTTGAAATCCAACATACTCATTCGATAGACTTTTGAAATATAGATTAGCCTGCCGTTTCAAAATCTTGTTAATCGCCTTTTCCAAACATTTCTAAAAGTCAATGTGCTAATCTGTATTAATCTCATTGTCAAAGCATTTTTTAATAGCCACATCCAAACCGATCTAATTGTTTCGTTGAAATATTTATCTCACATTCAAAATTTTTAATCTCGCTTCGCAAAACTTTCGAGTTTCATAAGATTATTAACATCTTATAAACATTACATAATCTCACAGAACAAATATTCTGTAATCTTAACAACACACACACACACACACACACACACACACATATATATATTGAGATATTATATTATACTTTCTTCTCATCGATACAAATATTTAAGTAAATGCTCTGCTTATAATAAACAGTATTAACATCATTTACCGGCCTGAATCTCCGAGAAATCTTCATGCAAAATATTCGTCCTCCGACAGGAATCGAACCTGTATCCTATATAGAACCATCATATAGCCTGGTATGCTTTTACAGATTGAGCCACAGAGGATCGTTTCGCATAGCAACGTCGATTTTACTGTTTTTAAACTACAATTCTCCATGATTGTCTCACGTACATTCATATCTGCTCCATGTGTATTCAAATCTAAACAATTGACGTCACACATTCGGATGATTTCTCGGGTATTCAGGCCAGGAAATGTTGTTAATACTGTTTATTATGACCACATCATTTACCACATCATTTACTTAAATATGTGTATCTATAAATAGAACGTATAAACATAAAAAATGTCTTAAAATACCATTGCATAATATATATATACATACATATATATATATATATATATATATATATATATATATATATATATATATATGTATATGTATATATATATATATATATATATATATATATATATGTATATATATATATATGTATATATATATATATATATATATATATATATATATATATATGTATATATATATATATGTATATATATATATATGTATATATATATATATATATATATATATATATATATATATATATATATATTCATAATTCTGTTTTCCATACATTTCTTAAACACGCCTTCCTTGTTTTTCTTAATCTTTCCTTCCAAAATTTTAATAATCTCATTTTTCTTTAATCATTCACTTAATCTTGGCGCATGAAAATTTATTAATTTTTCCTTCAAATTATATTCTAATGTCGCACCCTAATCCTTTCTTATTACCTGTTCGCAAACGTTTTTAAAAACGTCAATCTTAATCACGAAATTTCGAAATTTCCTTAAAAGTCTCTTTCAAAGTTCTGTTAATTCTACTGCCCAAATAACTTCTAATCTTACCTCACACACTTTTATTAATTTTACCATCTATATTTTGCTGTTCGCGCCATACAAACTTTTATTAATGCCATCTATCGAACGATTATTAATCTCTACTTCTAAACCTTTCTTCTTTTCGCTTTTCTAACTTCAGTCCTAATCTCCTAAATCCATCTTAATATTACCTTGAAGAAATTTCACTATCTTTCCATCCAATCTAATCATAATATGATCTTCCCAACATCTGTTAAACCCAATATCAAAAATTCACTTCAAGTCAATTTCTAAACATTTCTTAATATCCAATTCTAAACATTTCTCAAATGTTTTTCTATTAATCATGGCTCCTAAACCCCTTTCAGTTCAGCTTTCAAACTTTTTTCTTAGGTACTAAGTTAAAACCTGTGTTAATAATACCTGTCAACATTTCCTAAAGTCCTGCTTCGCAATCAAACCATATCTCGCCTTCCCGTGACTGCAACAACAACAATTCTGCTAACTTCAGTTCCACATCATTTATTAATTTAAATATCTAAAATTTAATCTCATCTACATTCTTGTGAAACTTAACGTTGTATATTTTTATCTTTCCTTTCAAACTTTTATTGATTTCATCTTCGAAACAGTTGTTAATTTTAACTTTGAAAATCTTTCTTAATCTCGTATTAACGTTTCTGTATCTCGCATTAACGTTTCTGTATCTCGCCTTCAGAACGTTACTTAATTTCGCTTCAAAACGTTTTATAATCTCGCCTTCAAAATATGTGTTTAATCTCATCTACCAAACGTTTTTTAATCTCTGCTTCAAAATGCTTTAATCTCTTCTTTAAAACGTTTTTTAATCTCGCCCTCAAAATGTGTTTTTAATCTACTCTTCCAAACGTTTCTTTAATCTCGCCTTCAAAATGTTTTAGTCTCATCTTCAAAACGTATTTTAATCTCGCCTTCAAAATGTGTTTTAATCTCATCTTCAAAACGTTTCTTACTCTCCCATTCCAAATTTCTATTTTTCTTTATCTACCTCTCAAACTATTATTAATTTCGCTTTCAAAAGCGTTCTTAATTTTATCAACTGAAAATTAGTTATTATCGTTTCTAAACTATTTGCAACCACGATTTTTAAATTCTTTTTAATCATAACCTGTGAAGTGTTATTTTTGCCTCGCTCAATATTATTCATTTTGACTTCAAAACTTTCTGTCTCGATCTCCAAAGTGTTCTAAATAGTCACTTCAAGGATTTTTCTTAATATTTCCTACAATCCTTCTGTTAATATAATGTGCAAAATCTTTCTTAACCTTGTCTTCACAACGTTTTTTTTTATTTCACCTTCCAACTTTCGGTTAATTCTCCTTTATAAAATGTTCTCCATATCGATATAATTTTTAATCACATACTCCAAACATTTTTTTTGTTTTTCTTTCGACGGTTTTCTTAATCGCACACGTTTGTTTTTACTCTCAACTGGCAAATATTTCCTGTCACCATTCATATTTTTTAATATAAATCCTTAGAGTCGATCGCTTTCAAAACATTTGTTAGTAAAACCTCCACAACGTTTATTAATTTTCCATTTCGAAGATTTCCTAACCTCGATGTCCAAACACCTTAATTGTTCCTTTCTTATTTTTGCTGAGGAATGGTCCTGTTATTTCCTTAATGTATGTTTTTTTTTATTTCTTAATTCCATCTAAAGTTTGATATTTCTGTTTAGATTCAAAGGACTCATTTGTCTCCATCTTTTCCTGTTGATTCAGCTTCTGTTGTCGCATATAAACTTGTCTTTGGCGCGCGTTACCCTGATCTTTTGTTAAAGAAAATTTTTTGTTCTTTCGCAATGTGAAATTGTTTCAGAATTTTCGCTTTTCGGTCCTATTCTGACGCGTTCTCTTTCTGCTTTTCAAATATTTTTTTTCTGTCTCTGAAAGGAGATTTGTTGAGTTCGTCGATGCAGCTCCCCAGTTCTCATTGTCCCCGATTTCTTTCATTTGCTAAATTCTCCATATTTTGTATGGAATACTTCTATTTTTGCTGCACCTGGCGTGGCTGGGCGCAAGCAATGGTTCATTATCTTTGACGTTATTGTTTCTCGTTTTTGGAAATATTTCCTCTTATCCTTTTGCTAAACTTTGATGCACAGATTCTTGATTTACTGTTGGTTCTAATTTCATTTGGTGCTGTTGTTGTTGTGCTTGGTTTTGTATTGAAAACTGATCCTTCCTGCTCAGCAATAGAGGGTGACGTTTTTCGCTAATTTAGATTTGGCTCCAGTGACCTCTACTGATTGTCGTACAGGAGAAGATGTGGTCGATTTTTCTCTGTGCGGTTTCTTTTGATATTGCCATACAAAATATTGCAGCATTGATTCTGGATTCCGATATACGAAATTAAGGTAATAATTCTCTTTCTTGGCCAATTTTTGTTGGGATCAAATACAATGTAAAAAATGTTTCTTTTTTTTTTTGGTCGTTTTACCGCGAAACCGGTGTTTTTGATTTATCAGGGCGCGGTTGATAGTTGTCTTTGAAAAATGGGTTTCCGACATTTGCTATATCTTACGATATTGTGATTTTACTGTTTTTTGGGGCTTTTTTTTTCGTTCATTTTTGTAATAATTTCTATAAACCTCTCCTTTATCTTTTGCACTGCTTTTCGTGGTTTTGATTTGATATATTTTGAACTGATTTTTAATTTGTCTTGCATTTTGTTCTTGTTGCAATGATAAGGTTTCCATACGTTGTTTGATTTGGAGAAACTTCCCGTGAAGAATAAATTAAGGCATGAATTTAGTAATGCCTGAGTTAGGAGTGAACGCAACGTATAGTAACATGAACTAGCAGGCTAGTTTGAATTCTCCGCGCAGACACTTTTACCGTACCAGTCAACGTTCGAATAAAGTCTTGAATATCATATTATGTTTCTCTGAAAGCATGCATCTCTCAGTGTCTATATGGACACGAGAATGAGTGGATAGACCATTCGCTTACTGAATATGTAACCAGGCTTCGAATCTCGGCATTGTTGATTTGCCAGAAAGATGACGTCTGATGTTTTCGGTACTGGGGTTGGGGCGATACAAGGGTTTAACGCTGTTGGAAAGTGCCTGCATGGCATTACGCAAGTCTTTCGAGGGAAATTCGATAATCGGAATTATTCAACGATGGTAGTGCGAGTACGAATATATATACATATATCAACGTGATGTTTTAGTTAGAAAGCTTGTCTCGCTAGAACATTTACGACTGAATGGTGACTTCGATCCTGACTGGGTGCCTACGTCAATTGTGAGACATCTAAGCTATGCTTAGAAAATCAACAAGGGTGATCCATACACGTGCCAAAACTATGCAACGCTTAGAAAATCACTCTCTGGATTACTTCGGAAGTGTGCTGTCAAATCTGCTTCCGGGCAGACAGGATCCATAAACAAGGCTATGTCGAAGGGCAGAGCCTCGTCTCGGGAGACAGCTACCCGACTCCGTTTTTTACGGGGTCTACGAGGAATTTTTGGTTGTAGCATACAGGCTCGGATACTCCACAATAAACTCGGCCTTGTGTCAATGTAATTCTGACACTTAAAAGAATCCAATAAAACACCTACAGTAAAATCGAAATTAATAAGAAAAGCTAGCAAATGCAGTCCATTAAATGACCCATGACCTTTGTGCATACATGAGAAACTATATATTACTAAGTTTATAAAAAATAAAAAAAATACTGAAACAGAGAAAAGAAAGAGCTATTTCTGGCCGTCATTTTGAAAGATTTTCTTTAAATAATATTTAAAAAATAAAATTAAAAAATGTGACCTGGTAATATACATACTTATAATTGATATGAAAACTAATTTTAAATAATTTAAGCAATTCTATTAGATTTAATTGTTTTAAAAAGAAATATAGTGTATTAGAAAATAAGAGTAAAAATACTTTAAAATTCTAGTTAAAAAAACGTATTCTAACCGAAACACCCCAAAAAAGAATCTTTAATTATAGAAGTAAGAAAAGAATGCCGGAAAACTTTTTGCCGTTAATAAAAAACCCAGACGACATGCGTTTAACAGATGTCAGAATTCGTTGAAAAATACACCACTACCCTCACTATACTTAACCTCTTTTTCGAACATAACTCATAATTTATACAACAATAGTTAATAAAAATGAACACGCTACCCCCCTGTCTGAATGATTGGATTTCTCTATATCCTTGGAGACAGGAAATTATGAAATTATACGTGCGTTTAAAACTCAGTAAATTTTAAAATAAGTTATTGCAATATTCGCTTGAAGATGAAACAGATTTAATTATATAATTAAATTTAAAGATTTAGCTTCCACTTTTGAAACATGGTTATTACCGTGTATCGAAAAAACATATTTTGAATCAGTTACTTTATAAAACACATATATATATATATATATATATATATATATATATATATATATATATATATATATATATTCTCAGCTATTTCTTGTCCTTATTCTGTATAAAAAAATAATCCAGCCCAGTTATAAATGAGAAGATTCCAAGAAATTGTCGTTCTTTTACTCGTGCCATAGATTGATCGTTGATTACTGAACCTTAGAAAAACTGAATTTCGTTTTTTTGAGATACTTACATGTTCGTCTGCTAATGAAGAATAGAACGACCCCGCATTTAATAGTAGCCTTCTTTAAATTATATGTTAAATTAGTCCTTTAACGTATTCATGTACATGCTTGACTCATGTCACATTGGATATGTCTTTGTTGATTAACTTGCAATGGCATATCTTTACAATAATCACATTAGGCTCAAACTGGAGCATAAGTGCCATGTCTTGTTTGGAGCTGCCCAAACTTTACTTTCAAGAGTTGATAGAATTCAAAATTCATTATGCAGTATTTTGTCAAAAAGAATATTTCTCATTTTGCTACATCTTTTCCAAGAGGCAACATGGCAGTCGTATCGATACTCTATCGACATTTCTACGGCGAATGTCCAGATGAGCGCCATATTTTTCCTTTAACACTTCAGGACATTAAGGACAGAACTGACCATGCTACCACTACAGATGAATGACACTTATTTCCATTTCTGTCTCAAATACAAGAGCAAAGTTTCCAAATTTCCCCAGGAGCTCCCACTTTGTCGAAACGACTCCCACGTTATTGCTTACATGGACAATATTTACTTTTTTTTAATCAAAGACCAGGCAACATATTTTCACCTTGTATTGTGATTTTAGTTGTTACCAGCCAACTTACCTTCATATAGCACACCGCTTAGTGTGTATAAAATTTCGAATGTAAGCCCCAATCTGTAGTATCTCTGCTGTCTTGTATTATGTTAAATTATTCATTAAAATATCATATTCTTCGTCTTCATCGTTCGTCCATCCTCGTTGCTATTATTTCCTCCTGTATCACATATTTATTACAGATTACTTACTGAGCCTGCCACAAACACCTTATATATTTATCACAACACCAAACTAGCTTGAATCCGCCAAGTATTTTGTGTTTTTATAGGTTTTAAAATCAGCGATTCGCTGCAAAATATCGCCTTAGCGACGGTCAGTTCAACAGATGTGATATCACTGAAAAACTTTACGAGCTCGCTTACCAAATCAAGATGTAAATACATTATTTTTCATTTCATTGTAGACATGATTTTGCCGACTTTGTATCGAGGAACCTCGCAATAACTTAAAGAATCTTTCGTTGCCAACAATATCAAAGCTATTCCTAATTTTCTTTCTCGTTCTATATTTTCAGTATACATCGACAACATACTGTTTAAATATTATAAACAGCAACGATATAATAATAAAATCACACCGACAGAAGTACCTAGAGTTTTGTTTGAATATGTTTTCTTTGTGGCTTAAAATATTGCTTGTCCATACAAACAGATATATAGTGCAATAAGATATATTAGGATCTTTGGAAAGTATGAATAAGTGTTCTTAAGCAATTGCACAGCTTTCGCACTAGAGATAATAACGTCTTCTTGTTTTAGAAAAAAACTGCATTTGTACACCTTATGGATAGCTATCCTGGTAACCAATCCAATTGATCGGGAGATAACGGGAGGTGGTACGGAAAATGGAAAGTTGCGTTATCCTTTAAGGTGTGTCCTTAGAATAGGTCGCGACTTGATCTTTTCCCTGGATAAAATATCATGGCATACTGAATTATTTAGACAAGTTTTGCAAGGAGTCCATGGGGAAAATATTTTAATAATGCTATAAAAATAGTTATTTAAAAAGAAAGGTAGCAACAATAGATAGTAAGAAAATTATAATCAGCAAAAAGTGTGATTCGTAAAGAAATAATCTGTTAAGAAAAAAAAGGAAAAGTTTCGAAATCGCTGACCGATTCTCGATATTCCCGCGTTAGAACTAGATCAAGACAAAATAATATATTTCTTATCAACATCTAAAATGCGGGTAATAAAAATATATATTATTAATATTTTAAATCACACACACACAAACACACACACACACACACACACACACACACACACACACATATATATATATATGCATAAATAAACATTGAATTCAATACTCAGAGGCCATAGGCTGTATCATGCTGGACGCAATCGTCGGCTTGACAATTGTGTCCAAGATGAAACAGCTTGTCACCTCTGAATGTTGACTTCAATGTTCGCTTTTATATATATATATATATATATATATATATATATATATATATATATATATATATATATATATATATATATTGTTGTGGGGCTCTCCACATTTTACACAAGATGGACTCGTCTAAAGTATACTTATTCTGACAGAGTGGATATAAGTGATGTACACAGTGTGTTCACAATGAGATACGTTGAGATAAGGTTGAGATACGTATAGTCCACAGAGAGAGAGATAATTACGGCTCCACTTACAGAGACTTGTACATATACTTTCTACTAACCCGTATTCCTGGACTTCTAATCTTCATTTCAAGTCTGTATTCTTACGTTCAATACACTTATTTTCCTATTTCAATTACTGGCGTTGTTTATTTATTTGTGCAGGATTACCTCCCCGGAATCAACAACAACTTGGCGACGAGGTCTTCGGACATACACAGAAAAAAGAAAAATAATTTCTGTTGTCACCACAACTTGGCGACGAAGACTCCGTACCCACACGGAAAGAAAAAAAAATTATCTCGTCACCACAACAACTTGGCGACGAGGATTTGCACTTCTCGGAAAATCAGGAAAAAAAATTGCCGGTGCCAGCGTCCACAACGACTGAGCGACAAAGATTTACGAGGATTTGCGAGGATTTTGCGTAACCACCGTGATTAAAAGGTACTTCCTTAAAATACGGAAAATCGAGGTTTTCGTAAGACTCTTATCATGGAGGATTTTAAAAGTATTTTGGTAGAACTTTTAAAATACCAAAATGAACAGCAACTACAACTCCAAGAAAGACAGCTCGAATTTCAGAAGGAAAATCAAGAAAGACAGCTCGAAATTCAGAAGGAAAATCAAGAAAGACAGCTCGAAATTAAGAAGAAAAATCAAGAAAGACAAATACAACTCTAGGAATTAATATAAAAGTAACGGGGAATACACAACAAAGAATATCGAAAAAGAGGAGACTTTTTCTCAAGACGCAATTTCGAATACAATAGAAACATTTAAATACCCTCGAGAAGATGATAAAAATTTCCGGGACTACAACAGACGTCATGAAAACATTTTCAACATTGACTGCCAAAATTGGACGGAAGCTAAGAAGCTACGTTTATTAATCAGGAAATTGGGAACAGAGGAGAACACAAAATTTGTGAAATATATTCTACCGAAAAAGACAAACGTTTTGACTTTTGACGAGGTAGTTACATGCCTCACGGAGCTCTTCAGTCCAAAGACTTCACTTTTTCACAAAAGGTGGAAATGTCATAACCTCGTAAAAAGCGAAAACGAGGACTAATCCACGTTCGCCGCAATCGTGGACAAACATTTCGATCACTTTAATTTGGCAGAATTGACTCCGGAAAAATTTAAGTGTCTGATTTTCGTACAGGGATTAGTCTCAGCCAAGGGCAGTGAAATGCGCAAAGGAATGCACTTGAAGCTTCAAAACGAGTCTGGATTAAAGATACAAATATTGTCAGAAGACTGCCAAAAAGGCTTGAACATAAAAAAGACCCTAAGTATATCGAGGAATCGGGAATACACACATACGTAAGTTGAAGAAAAGTTTACGATTTTTCAACCCCACCCCCGGAAGATAAACAAAAATTTCATGATAAAGGACCCCCCCACACACATATGCATGTTACAGATGTCCTGGATTACACGGAATAAAGACTGTCGATTCAAATACAAGAACTGTTTAGCTCGTGAAAAAATGGGACATAAGACATCTCAATGCAGAAACAAAAAATACACTAGTAGAGTAAGAACTACTAGAATGGACTACGAAGACAAACTAAACACAAGAAAATACGTGGAACTCGAGATTTTAAATAAAAAGGTAAAATTACAGTCAGACTCAGGTTCGGAAGCTAAATGGACCTATCATGATGCATACACAGAAAATCGCTAAGTCTGTTACAGGGAAGCGTATCAAATTTGAAGAAGTAATTCTAAACGTAAAATTCCATGGTAAACGAAAGAATTGAAGATATTTGTAATGAAAGACACAGAAAGTTTGATGGACACAGATTAGATGCAAACATTTGACGTATGGGATTTACCTATTAGCTCATTTTGTAAGAAAATAGAGTGCGGGCCGTCAGAAGCTTGAAAATTAAAAGAAGAACTACACAGCCAATTCCCCGAAGTATTCTCGAGCGGGTTAGGACGATGTAATAAGTTTGCAGCTAAAATTGAACTAAAGGAAAATGTTCAGTCAGTATTCAAGAAAAAGCGAAACGTGACTTTCGCAACCATAGAAAGAATTGACAAGATGTTAGATAGATTGGTACAAACTAGAATCCCATCACAAATCGAATTCAGTGAATGTGCGACACCAGTGGTCTACGTAAATAAAAACTCCAGAGGAACCCGTGTTTGCGCAGATTTCTCGACTGGGTTAAACAAGGTTATCAAGGATCATCACTACCAATTGCCAAGCTCGGAGGAAATATTTACTTAGCTTAACGGTGGTAAGGTATTTTCTAAGATTGATCTAAGTGAAACTTATATTCAAATTCCAGTAGAAAAAGAAAGTACAAAGAATTTATGTATCAGTACTCAGAAAGGACTTTACAAATTTAACAGATTGCCATTTGGGATAAAAGTAGCACCGTCAATCTTCCAACAGACTATGGATACCATGCTCATGGGACAGAACTTTGCTACTGTTTACTTAGATGACATTTGAATCAAAAGCGATAATGTAGAAGAATACGCAACGCACATTAAAGAAGTTTTTAAAAGAATTCAGGATTTTAGGATTAAAGTGAAGGAAAAAAAGAAACCAAGTTGTTAGGCCATATAATCAATGAAAGTGGGAGAAAACCAGATCCAGATAGGACATCGGCAATAAAAAATATGCCTGAGCCGAAAAATGTCGCAGAGTTGCAAAGCTTTCTTGGTCTAGCGAACTATTACGGAGAATTCATTGAAAACATACACAAATTGAGGGCTCCCCTCAATACATTATTAAAAAAGAGAACAAATGGAACTGGACGGAAGGTTGTCAGAAAGCTTTTAAGGAGATCATGAAGAAATTAACTTCTGATCTAGCACTGAAGTATTTTGATCCTAAACTGGAAATTATCATTGCTAGTGAGGCAAGCTCACACGGAGTGGGGGCTTGTATATTACACAAGATGCAAGATGGCACAAGGAAACCTAGAGCTCACGCATCTAGATCGTTCTTAACAGCAGAGTGGAATTATCCGCAAATTGACAAAGAAGCGTTAGGCATATATCGCCATAACTCGCTTCCACAGATACATATATGGAAAAGAGTGTACTCTTCAAACTGACCATAAACCCCTTCTCACTATATTCGGATCGAAAAAAGGACTACCAATTTACACTGCCAATAGACTTCTGAGATGGGGAACTATATTATTGAATTATAATTTCAAACTAGAGTTCCTACCGACAAAGAAAATCGCTCATGCTGTTGGTTTATCTAGATTGGTACATGCGAAATGCGAACCTCTGGAAGACTCTGTAATAGTGGCTTTGCGAGGCGAACACGAAATTAGTAAAGTGCTAAACAATACAGTAAGGGAATTACCAGTGACCTTGTTAGAAATCAGAAGAGAAGCTGAAATAGATGAATTCATACGAAGTACAAAGACAAAAAGAGAAGAAAAAGAAAGAAGTCTATCGTATGAAAGCGTTAATGAGAAGTTTCATGTACTGGCCTAATATGGATAACGACATTACTCAAATGGTGGGAAAATGTAGAGGCTCTGCTGCGGCAGAAAAAGGCAACACCTATTATACAAAAAACCATGGCCTAAGGTGGACATACCTTGGTCTAGAATCCATGCGGACTATGTAGGACCCATAGATGGATATTACTACTTTATAACGGTAGATAGCTTTAGCAAGTGGCCAGAAGTTTTCAGATACAAAATCCCTACGTTGGAAAAAACTATTAATTGTCTACACGAGTTATTCAGAAGATTCGGCGTGGTAGATTGCCTTGTAACGGATAATGTTACCCAATTCACCTCGAGCGACTTTCAAGAATTCTGTGCCATTTATCAAGTCAAACATATTAAAATAGCACCATACCATCCACGATCCAATGGGCAAGTCGAAAGGGTTGTGGGCACGCTTAAGAAAGCCTTGAAAAAAAGCAGATGACGTACCAACAGACAGAGCCATACAACAGTTCCTACAAGTCTACAGAATCACCCCGACCGGAAACGCATCATTTGGCCTTTCGCCAACCGAAGTGATGTTTGCCCGCAAAATACGGTCTGTTTTTGATAAACTATTACCCAGCAAAAATAGAAACCGGCATACACCGATAGTGCCTATAAGATCTTTCAAACCAGGCGAACGGGTCTATTTCAGAATGTCTAAGAATAACATGGCATACTGGCAACCAGGTACAATAATAAGCAGACTGGGGAATGTTCTGTACACGATTCAAGGCGAAACATTCACTCACAGGAGACATATCAATCAGATTTTAAAAAAGAAGTGTAGAGGAGGCTAGCTCGTCACCTTCGGAAAATGAAGCCTCAATGGAGGCGATTTTTGAAGCATTTGAAATTCAAGTAGCCACGGAGATTAGAAGAACAAGCAGGAAAAGAAAATTACACAGAACCGCTAATAATAGACTATAAGCGGAAAAAATATTAACTCCGCCCCAAAAAGAAGCTAGGGAGGGGGGGGTGGAGCTCTCGCCTTTTTACACAAGCTGGACTCCTCTAAAGTATACTTATTCTGACAAAGTGGAGATACGTGAAGCCATCCTGGCATAGACTTAGACTTTCCCTTCAGCAATAAATGGGTGAGGTCCCTTATCCTCGCAAGCGCTCATAATTTATGAAGCCTTGCTTTGTTTGGCACAACAATCCTAGTCTGGGGGAAACTAATAGATTTCGAACTCGTCACTCAGGACTTAATGATAACTGAAACAAGCTCGTTATCATTAGTCGATCGGATTTTTTCTATAATGAAATATCAAATATAATAATGCTATATATAATCATTCTCATACAGAAATCTAACTTATTCAAATATTTTGGACCATGCCAAACAAAGTAGATGATTTTTCAGAGCAGTTATTTCTGGAGGCACTGATTGTGGAAGCACATAATATAATTTCAAAACTGATTATTTAATTGATTAAAGTTTAAGACAGGCACTATGAACAAAGAAAATATTCCGGTTAGAATTACAGTTTAAACAGAACTTTAGAGTCTGTCTATATTTCTGAGATGAGGTATTATGTACAGTATTTACATTAGTCGGACTACTGTCCTCATCTTTGTCGCCATATTTGTCACAACGTTTCGGCCGTTGTACGCTGCGGCCTTTATTCACTGTGGCATGTGTCCTCAAGCACACATAGCACAGTGGATAAAGGCGTTGGCTAGATCCAGTGACAGACCCAAAAAGTGTGAGTTCAATACCCGGTTAAGGCTGTGCAGATCTTTCAGAGGGAAAATTAGCAGGATATAACTGATAACTGACATCCATCAAACATGGCACGTGGAACTAGAACACTCTACCCCAGTGATCGAAATAAAGGGTTCAGTTCGAAATTCTAACCACCTGAAGAAGCCCGGAGCGTACAACGGCCGAAACGTTGTAACAAATATGGCGACAAAGATGAGGACAATAGTTCGACTAATGTAAATACAGAACTTTAGAGTACTTATAGTATAACAAAGTTTAAGAAATACAAGCTTCCAGGTAATGAGTTATAATTAACAAACGAAGTTCTTTTTACAATGGTGTCCACCCTGTAAAATAGCAATAGATGGTTACAGAGTAAGAGTTAATTGAATGAGCTGTGTAATCTGACTGGAAGAGAAGTTTGTACGAAGTACATGTTGTAAGGGTAAAAAGGATAGTTTTCTCATGAACTAAGTGTCATATGTGATGTAATCAAGTAAGTAAATCCGTGGTAATATAGGTACAATTCTCGGAATATGCTCTCTGAGTGAAGCGTTGTTTTAATATTTGAAAGACGGAAGAAGTCAGGATGATTAGACATTGGGCAATTGATATTGTTGCGCCCTAGAATTGAAATATATAAAGATGCTGGAACGAAAGAATGAAACTCATCTGAATATTCGGCATGAAAATATCAACAGCGTAACAAGAGGCTTACAACGTTGTGTAATTGGCGAAGCGATTGAGATGAGATTACGCCATTTCCCAATCCGCGCGAATGATTTTGAACAATCTAGAAATGAAGAGAGTGAAGACTGAGTAGAGTAATTCCAGGCTTGACTACAATAGATTTCTTTTGTGTTGTGGATTCCGTTATGAATCCGATATCAATGAATAACAAACGCCAGGAATGGATAAGGAAAATAAATGTATCAACGTAATAATACAAACTGGTAATCCGGGTTAGTAGAACCAGGAATGCGGCTTAGTAGCAATAATATATATACAGTCTTGGTATTGAAGTATCGCGGTATGACTCCTTACTGAGTCTACGTGCTCGCCGCGACGCTTGCCGCCGTCTCTGTGTGTGAATTAATCTACTACTACTGGACTCTACTACTCTTCTGTCGTTCCGTCTCGACTCCTTCACTCAACGTACTGATCGGGTATTCACTGGCAGTAGTATATGTATACATTGGGTGAGTTCATTTGTATACAAAGGGGAGACCCTCTTAACATTTTACCTAATGTATACCTTTCAAAATAAACTATAGAATAGGCCGTGTTAGATTGTTTTTGTTTGACGAACATAACCGTTCAGAAGACTTTTTATGTTTCTAACGAAATCTTCCTGTCTACTTAAATTTTGGAAGGCGTCTTTCGGTATCCTAAAGCGGATTCGGATTACACTGTCGCATCATAAGTCCTCTTTTGTAACACTTTCCCGATATTTAAATTGCCGTCCTTGTTTGATTATGGTATCTTCAGTTTTTAATTTGCTTGTTGCGGCGTACCTTCTGCTAAAAACCATCTGTTTTATTGCAATTGGTGTTTATCCTTTTTTTTTACTCACTTTATTTCATTAACTTTTGTAGGAATGCTTATAGTGCCCGTTCTGTTTCTGTTATCTATACTCTGTATCACTGTGCATCTTTTTGAAATGCATTGAATATAGGAGTGACACTTTAGGCTTGACAAAGGAGTCGTTCAAAGAATGGGGCGTAATTGAGAATTATTCTGTGCATCGTGAGGGGAGATAACTCGGGATCTGATCTGATGAAACGCAGATAAATTGTTGATTTATGTATTTTTGCTACGAACCATATATTTCCGGACTGGGCCTTTAGGGCAAGGTCAGAGAAGAGGTTAACAATAAACCTCCATCTTGCTTTCATGTTTGGCCTTTATAATTTTCTATTCATGCTACAATGTTTAGTTCTTCCATTTTTTTCTGAAGGAAAAACACTGAAAATAATAGCTACATTCGTCACCCGATATTTTTAAAATGCCATTCGCAAATCCACAGCTTCTACATTTATAATATAAGCTAATTGGCACGGGTTCTTGGAAGGGTTGATTACCTGTTACTTGTTTGTTTGTTTATCGGCATATCAACTCCTAATAGGTCATTTAATGTCGATATGTAATTTTCGTGGGAGCAATAGTTAATTCATTTACAAAAATATATGCTGCTATTTTTTTTTTAAATTGTATTTCTGTTATTTTTTTTCTTAACAAAAATGTATTTTATTTTGTGATAATATTTTACAAAAATGTCTTGCTGGTTATTTTTTACTATGAACATGTATTTCTGATATTTTTATTATAATTTTTTGTGCTTTCACAGTGTTTTGACTTCAGTTTGGGGATTAACTATTTGCCCCTGGATGGTACTTTAACAGGTTCCAGTACCCCGGGTTAGGTGGACCTGGAAACAATAGCAATTAAGATTTGGTTCCACACTGCCGAAAACTTCACGATCAAAGGCCTTGCAGCCTTGGATGTAGTTCATCATCATACCGAGGACGGGATTTTCTGTTGACAATTATACGTTATTGATTTCAAAATCTTATTTTTCCTAGATTTTATACTCTGATTTGACTTATATTTAGGCGATTAAGAGAGTATACATATATATATGTGTATGTGTGTGTGTATATATATATATATATATATATATATATATATATATATATATATATATATATTTGTCATCCATAGACAGACTGATTCGCTGTTTCACAGCTCATCAGTGTGGCTAGACGTCCGGTTGCCTCTAGCTAGTATCGAAACCCGAATGAATTTGTGTCAGTCGGAACTTCTACCACTAAGCCGTCAGCGGTCGGCAGGAATGAAGGTGAATTTTGGCGTGTTTATTTTTAGATTTAGATAAACACACAGTGACTGACAGTGACTCAATTCTGCCGAAGAGTCGTGCAATATTAGCTTAAATAGTCACTGTTTACAAACCCACACCTCAAACAAAAGAGCTCAACCGAAATTAATTTTTCAGGAGCCAATAACTTTGTCATCCACAGAGGGAGTGTTTCGCTGTTTCACAGCTCATCAGTGTGGCTAGACGTCCGGTTGCCTCTAGCTAGGATCGGAACCCAACTGAATATATATATATATATATATATATATATATATATATATATATATATATATATATATATATATATATATATATATATATCCCAATGTAATTAATGAGGAATTGAACGTAAAAAATAATCTTCGATTTTAACTCAATTTGCCGATTCCATATATTACCACATTTATATATGCCACTTTGTTATGTCCGGTGAGAATCCAAGTTTAATCTATATTAGGGGATTCATTGTCAATCATGATTATTTGAGGACTATTTGTTTAATGTTAAGTTTATTGGAGAAATCAACTCAGATAATCAATCTACCGCATCTTATTAAAATCCAACATAATGTGAGACTATTAACGTTCTTTATAAATAGTAACGAACAGCACTAGGACATGTAAAAATTCCAGGGTGATGTTATTTGAATTTCTCGAAGAATCATAATTAATATAATGACTGGATATGATCCTTGTGACTTCCACGACTATAAAATACCCGTGGAAATTCATCGCTAAATTGCATCGTTAAATATTTGAGCGTAACATATCTGACAATAAATTGCAAGGAGATTAAAAATTGACTAGGATTTCCATTCGACTGAAGCAGGCGTTAAAGTGAGCGTTATTGGTTCTTTTAGCACGTCTTTCTCATTTTCTTTCTTTCTTTTTTATCACTTAATCCAAACAGCGTCTCTGATAATGATCTTTTTCGTTCTTTACTCGCAATCAAAGCGGAATATATAATGGCAGGAAGCTACAAGTGATATTAGATGACGATTGTGGCAAGCTATCGGGGAAAAAAAAACAGCCGGTAACATGAAAGAGAAATATTAGATATTGGACCAAATCAGAGCTATCTTTACAGGAAAAGGAGGTAACACCCCCGGAAGCGGATCGCGTGGAACATTCTTTTTTTTGTTCTGATTAATGCAAATAGTAGCTGCGGTGAAAAACACGTAAAATTTAAATGAAACAAAATACCTGTTCGATAGTCAAGCGAATCAATCACTTTCTCTTTCCATTTTTCCGATTTCCAGTTTCTGACATACTGCTCTAATTCTTCGCTTTTAGCCTCTCGGCATGGATGACATGAGTACACCTATGTGAATCGCCATCTGTGTTTATTAAACAGTGAAGTTAATAGCAAACACCATAGATTGCGCAATATCCTACTAAATTGCGCTTCTGACAATATCCGAACCTGTAACACCATTTCCATGCAATATGAGTACCCATTAAAAGTCAACGTTTTATAGTAGTAAGAAATATCGTCGGATAAAAAAATCCTTTCAAAAATATCAATTGCTACCTATTCTCGAAAATATCTATATTATATATTAATGCGACGGATTTGTAGGCTATAGATCATTATATGAAAGTTGTAATGATTATTTAGTTGTTTTCAAACCTTGGCGAGGAGTGTAAATAAAATCCGTTTTGCGCAAAGTTGTGCAATATAAATAGGTTCTGCGCAGTACAACTTTTGACTCTATTGGTGATATCGCTTCTTTTCTTTTTGATTCAAATTATATGGTCCGTAATGCATTTTAAGATAGATTAAATGGCTAAAATGTTTGAAAAATAGAATAAACGGTAAATTGCTAAAACGCTTGAAAGAAACTAACGGACAGTCAAGGATTTCATCTCAGACACAACTTCATGCAATCCATGTACTGACAAATTAAAACCATGTTTGTCTTTTACTCTATGAATAGAAAGAATCTTGAGGATTGAGGTGTATGTGAAGGTATTATTTCCCAAAGTACATATCCTCAAGGTGGATCCTGAAGCGCTTAGAAACGTTCAATAATCCCATTATTGACCTCCCAATGGAATTAAATAATATTGGTAAGGGTTTGTAATGAAATTTAAATGATTTATTCACGAACATGTGTTGGATGGTGCAGATGACTAGCCAACATAGTAGTAGATGTATAACGAACTAAATTGACTTTGACTTAAGATGTAGAAAGAATAATATTTGGGGCAGAGGTTGTCGACAAGGAGATGGTTTGCCTCTGTAGAGTTACTGATGGTTTCGAAATTACTTCTCCGGTCAACGGTAAATACATAAGTCTCAATGTATAGATGCAGAAATAGACTGTCATTCAAAAATTTGTATTTATATAAAATAGTGTTCTAGCTCATACTGTTGTCGCAACTGGTGAAATATTAATTTAAAGAATGACATGCTTATCGAGTAGACAGTGTATTTGCCGAAAACAATCATATCGAAAATTTGAAGGTTCTTCAAGTGGGGGTCAAAACATGGTTAATTTGCAGTGTAGCACCCGCACTCAGTTCACATAAAAAAATTCCAGAATATTTACATTTACGAGTAATTATACATGCTCCATTCGAATCTGGCTTGATAAATTCGATAGAATCTACCCTTTTGAAGTTATTGGCGGTGAAATTTGGGATTCAATCGCGTCGTTGGCGGCAGCCATTATTCGTGTTGTTTGCATACATTCGCATCGGAAAGCTAAACGTGGAAGATTACGGAAAGCTAAGCGCGGAACTGATCTTTCTTATCTAAATTTGCCTCAATCACTGCGCTCGAGAGCTATTTACGCAGACATTCCCAGTTTGCGCAAAGATACCTACACTGATAGCTATTCTGCAGCGAATGTATGCAAATCACCACAGTAATGGTTGCCCGCAAAGCGATTGAATCCAAATTTTCACAGTCGGTAACTCCAAATTGGTAGATTACACATAAATCAGTATTCTGTAAAATTTTAATGCGAAATTACTGCGGATGTTAGACTGAAAATTAACCAACATTTCATCTCCGACTGAATATTGGGAAGCATTATTAACTGTTTGGGAAATGATGACATCTGAAGAAATCGAAATTTAACGTCTCTTTCAAAATCAAGTGCGCGGATTAAGTGTTGGCCTCTTTTACTCCATGCAAACGTTTTCTACAAACGGTACGTTGCAAAACTAACTAATCTATAGACAACAGGCTACATGAAATGGAAAATAAAACAACAAAGTATATCAATTACTACGCTGTAATCTGGCCAAGCTTATAATAATTTTCTTATTATATTATTCATTTGAGTAAAGCATTCCCTGTTTGTTCATTGTGGTTTAGTTATAATCATCCAGTCACTTCAAATTTATTCGTTTGAGACAATTTGTATATAAGCTTTAACGGCTTAAATTATACTATCTTGTATATTTCAGAATAAATCAAGAACACACACAATGCTACTCACGATACCTTGGTTTCAAACTCTCGGTATCTTCAGGCAATTCCGGCTAAATAATTTCATAATACTTTATTGTTTAAAACGAACAAACGCACAACGCCAAGCGTAAAAGAAAGAGAGGAGAAAAGCAAGGGTAATGAAAATTTATCGGTGGGGGTTATATGACATGTACATACTTTCATCCTGATTCATATGAACTAAAAAGGAAAGTTTTAGTGTGTATACATCGAGTCTTTATTTCTGATCTCTCATTCAGAAGGTTTTTCTTGTCCGGAAATTATTGTCAATTTTTCTTCCTGGCAAAGATTGCAGATATCACTATGATTGTCGTAAGGGTGAACATTTTTTTTTGTAAATTTCCAGTTTATAATCGGATTTCTTGTTATATCTATGTTAATTTCCAAACATGTCTGTTTAGTCTGGTAGAATTTTTAAGTCTTTCTAGTTCGGATGATGACTTGTGATTATAGCAACTCCTCTTGAAATTTCCTTCAGCACATCATATGTATATTTTGGTTTGTCCAACTGAATATTTTTTATTTTTGAATATATATATATATATATATATATATATATATATATATATATATATATATATATATATATGAATATACAGACAGATATATATATATGTATGTATATATATATATATATATATATATATATATATATATATATATATGTGTGTGTGTGTGTGTGTGTGTGTGTATATATGTATATTTAGTTGGATTGATATGAGTTTGTGACCCTGGCTTTCAACTCTCTGCGAGCGTCAGACAAACTGACGATCGCAAAGAGCGTGAAACCCAGGTTCCCAAACTCTCATCATTGCAACATGTTAGCCCTATCAGTGATATTGAGCGCTTTCCAATAAGTACCGTGCATATATAATATATAAATAATATATATATATATAAATTGAATTTGCATATATATATATATATATATATATATATATATATATATATATATATATGTACACACATTTTACATAGATACATATCTATACAAATATATATTGTATATATATATATATATGTATATATATATTTATATATGTATGTATATATGTATATATTGTATATATATATATATATACAATTATAGCTATATATATTAATACGATCATATATTTTATGTTAATTCGTTCCAACATATTACCAATTGCTAACCGAGTTCTGATGATACTCGTGAGAATAGTTTATAATTATTTTGGCTATTCGCTTATAATGTTTGAACCTTGTTTAATATAGTTATTATATGTATGATTCCCTTCATGTAACAGTTTATTTTGTGGGTTTGTTTATGTAGGGTTCAAGGCAGAGTTTAGGGTAGGCATATTCGGAGACGGTTATTAGAAAAAAATCATCTTACTTATCAAGTGTCTCCTGTGCAACGATGCCCATAATATTTTATCTATATGTTTTTGTTTGTCTCTTCATTTGATTTGGGATTTGCTTTTGTTCCAGTTATAGGTTTCTTTCGCTTGTCTTTTCCAGGCCACAATTTACCTTTTCTTCTATTTTGTCGAAGTTTGTTGCTGTCATCTTTGTTCACACTTCACTTGCCCAAGTATAGTCTATACGTCCTCTGGTAGTCGATTCGACACAAAATCAATAATGCTCTCCTTTTCAGAAAAAAACGTAATATACTTCGAGTATGGTTTTATGTATAGTAATTAGTTGTCTTTATCGTCTCATTGAATGCTTTCAGATTTTTAGTTTGTCTGAAATAGGAAAGCCTGAGGTTATCTTAATGGGAATATTTCCTAAGTATCAATACCTTTTATAATGTTGCTTCGACAGAAGCTTACCCCAGAAATCAATTCATTCCTTAGTTCTGAATTCATACTTCTTAAAGTTATATCTTTCCAACATTTTCAAATGGTTTTCTAGTTATCAATTACCTATTTCAATTTTGACTGTATAGGAGTTCTACTTTCAAATATCAAGCGAATTGTTTCAGACAAATGTTTTGCCGATAGATTGAGCATTCAGTGTAGCTTTGCTTCCTCTTTCTACTTAACGGAGCGAGATTATCTGTTGGTTTTAATGCTGTATTAAAAGAAAAAAAATGGAAATGCGTTGACATCAGTGTAGATTTTAGAAAAAAGAAAGAGTTTTTCATAAACATAAGACCAGGTCCTATAAACCTAGATAGCCATAATTTATATCTTACCTTATACGAAACAGTGCTAAAACTAAAACCGTTATACGGAAGCCATAAATGTCGTTTCCTAGCATATCTACTATCTCCTGATGAATAAAGAATCAGTAATAGGAAATACGATGGTGTGAAGACATTATCGACAGAGTAAAACAGAAAGTTCATTAGTAGGTAAGAATATTGCTGCCATATATAGTCCGGTTCCTCTGTGATCTTGTGCTCCTTGATAAAATCAAAAGAAGAATCTGTAATATTATAGGTCTTGATATGATATCTCGGCTTCAGTCACTTGCTCACCGCCGTAAGTTTCCCGCTCTGTGTCTTTTCTATAAATACTTTCATTTTTCAGATGAGCTCTTCGCTTTGGTAACGAGACTTTTTTTAATTTAAGCGCAGTTGTAGACTAGCGGCGAGATCTCATCAATTCACCGTTGAGCTGGCTAGATCTAACCGTACATTTTATGCTAAGAGTTTCTTTTCTCGTATCTTCCGATTGTGGAACTCTCTTCCTGCTTCATGATTTCCAATCAACTTTAATCGACTAAAAAATTAAATGCAATATCAATCTCTATCTACTTCCATCCTGACGACTCTTCTCTTCTCGCTAATTATTCATGTCTCTGTTCCTAATGCTTCCACCGCTTTTGTTTTAGTGAATTTAAATTTGTATGCAGACAATGTTATTCTAAGATTAGAAAGGCGCATTTAATCCTGCTAATAAGTTACAATTCATTGTTCAAAACTGAAGAAATATATATCATTGAACTTTGAAAAGCGCAAATTTCAAATTTCTGTTATCAATTCGTGTACTTATTTTAAACCGAAGAAAACAAAATTGAAAACATGGCATCACTATAGATATGTGCGTTTCATACATTAAATAAGTAATTATAATCCATCTGGAAATATAGTAAATTCTATCCTCAGGCATATTAAAATATAAATGCCAATTGAGAGAATAATCTTTGCACACACACGCCAAAAAGGACAATGATACACACGCATGTTATGCAACGAATTGTATGCATAAATGTGCATCTGTAGAAAATAGATGCAAATTGTCAACATTTCTTATAAAAGTAAGGGAAGTGCAATTTTATTTTAAAACAACTTTCATCTTCAATTATATATATATATATATATATATATATATATATATATATATATATATATTAGTATTGAAAATTAGCTTTTTGATAGTGTGATTAAGAGTAAGAAATAGACATCTTCGAAGAGTATGAAAAGGTTAAGAATTAGAAATCATCTGAGAGTATGAAGAAGAGAAAGAAATAGAAATCTTCTGCGACTATGAAGAAAAGTAAGAAAGAGAAACCTTCTGAGAGTATGAAGATGAGTAATGATTATAAATCTACTGAAAGTATGAATAGGAATAAGAAATATAAATCTTCTGAGAGTATTAACAAGGGTAAGAAGTACAAATCTTCTGAGAGTATGAAGAAAGTAATAATTAGACATCTTCTGAGAGTACGAACAAGAGTAAGAAATAGAAATAATCTGAGAGTATGAACAAGAGTAAGAAATAAAATTCCAATGAGAGTGTGAACAAGAGTAAGTATTCGAAATCTTCTGAGAGTAGGAACAAGAGTAAGTATTCGAAATCTTCTGAGAGAAGGAACCAGAGTAAGAAATAGAAATCTGAGAGTATTAACAAGGGTAAGAAGTAGAAACCTTCTGAGAGTATGAAGAAAGTAAGAATTAGAAATCTTCTGAGAGTATGAAAAAGAGTAAGAATCAGAAAACGTCTGCGAGAGTATGAACAAGAGTAAGAATTAGAAATCTTCTTAGAGTATGAAGATTAGTAAGAATAAGAAATGTTCTGAGAGTATGAACAAGAGTAAGAATTAGAAGACCACTGAGATTATGAAGAAGAGAAAGAATCAGAAATCTTCTGAGAGTAGGAATAAGTGTAAGAATAAGAAATCTTCTGGGATTATGAACAATGGTAAAAAATAGCAATCTGAGAGTATGAACAAGAGAAACAAATAGAAATCTTCTGAGAGTATGAAGAAAGTAAGAATTAGACATCTTCTGAGAGTATGAACAAGAGTAAGAAATAAAATTCCAATGAGAGTGTGAACAACAGTTATATTCGAAATCTTCTGAGAGTAGGAACAAGAGTAAGTATTTGAAATCTTCTGAGAGAAGGAACCAGAGTAAGAGATAGAAATCTTCTGAGAGTATTAAAAAGGGTAAGAAGTAGAAATATTCTTAGAGTATGAAGAAAGTAAGAATTTGAAATCTTCTGAGAGTATCAACAAGAGTAATAAATAGAAATCTTCTGAGAGTAACAACAAAAGTAAGAAATAAAAATCTTCTGAGAGTATGAAGAAGAGTAAGAATTCGAAATTTTCTGTGAGTATGAACATGAATAAGAAATAGAAATCTTCTGAGAGTATGAAGAGAAGTAATATATAGAAAGCTTCTAAAAGTATGAAGAAGAGTAATAAATAGTTCAAAAACTTTATCCCATGAATGCAAGTTACCAGACTTGTCTTACATTGAATGAATGATTTTTTTCCGGCTTATCAACCTTTTAGGTTCTCTTATTTCCATTTTTAATATGAGTTTCCTTTACATCATCGTAATCCAAAGCCGCCACCCATCTAGGTACTGACCACGCACGACGTTGTTTAAGTTAAGTGATCGTACATGAACTGATGTTTCAACGTGATGTAGCCATAAGCGGTAATACTTTTCAATGCAACGCCATTATGTTAATTTTAATGCAAAATTTAGAGATTTCATTATAAAAATAGATTGGACATTCACTGACCGAGAGCAGAAAATGCTAATGTCTGTTGAAATTGATCAAATTAATCTATTAAAATATTTTTTCAGGTAAATATATTTCTCAAGTCTAGTAATTCTTATAATTGTATCAATTGATGATATGGAGTTTCCGTCCTAAGCTTTTGTTTAATGTCTTGTGAAACCTCAACATCTTTCCTCAACTTACCTGGGATATCCATTTCAGTTATCGGTTTTGTGGAAAATCATCAAGTGATGTGCTTTCTCTTATTTGGTAGAGTCCTTTGTTTTTTATTCTGTAGCACTGTTTTCGAAGACGTTTGGCACTCTCTAATATCTACTGTCAAACGGGGAAAAATGGTGTGATTTGAACACGTTACATGGCACGATGTCTACCGTTGAAATTTGTTGTGGAGGATATTTAGTGTGGCTTCTGCATTTAGGTCCCCCTACGATTATAAAAGTCAAGGGAATGGTGATGATGTGAAGATATACATGCATATAAACATTTAATTTATATGTGAAAGATGTGGATCATAATATAAGAACATGCGTATATATATATATATATATATATATATATATATATATATATATATATATATATATATATATATACACATACGATCTTCTCCCAAATGAAACAAACCTCAAAATGTGGGGATACACAGATACAGGTCTCTGTTTTTCGTGTAAAAAAGATCCAGTTACCTTGTGTCATGTGCTTTCTGCTTGTCCACGATCGCTCCAGATGTACACATGGCGACACAACAAGGTGTTAGAGGTGATCAGATATCTACTAAGAACACAATGTGAGACACCAAGTCAACAGCTTGTGGTAACCAAGAAAATTAAGGTCTAATTACATAAGGATGGTGAATGCCCTGCAAAGAAAAAACAAACAGCCCCCAATATAAAGCTGTTGAGTGGTGCCGCTGATTGGAAGGTTTCAGTGGATCCAATGACATCCGCAATATTTCCAATACACATCGCACAGACAAACAAGCGTCCCGACATCGTGTTGTGGTTCGACTAAAAAAAAAACTGCCTTCCTAATAGAGTTAACAGTCCCTTGGGAAGAGAACAGGGTGGAGGCGCACGAACTAAAGAAAATCTGGTACGAGTCACTGCGTGTCGAATATATGGAAAATGATTGGACGTGTAGCGTGCTGCCTATTGAGATTGGGTGTCGTGGGTTTCTGTGACATTCAGTCATTTCCTTCCTTTCAAGAATAGGCATCACTGGCCGTTGGTTGAAGAGAGTTTCGCATGCGCCAGGTTGGGTTTGGTTGAGATCAAAACAAGCAAATAACATGCGCGCAACATCACGACCTAACATACGCAAGTAAAATAATCTATAACGATTTTTTACGAGCGCGTCAATAACGACAAACGTGTTCAGGAAACTTTCATTGCGGATAGAAGCTACAAAGAAGAACAAACGTTTTATTTATTTCACTACAAGATGTTACAAAGAGGAACGATCAATTCGCTTATCTTCATACCCTCCCTGGTGGCGCCAGGGGTGGCGGTGCCGCCATATCCACCGAAACCGTGATATCACGACTGGTCAGCGGCTGATGAAGACAGGTTATCGCACGTGCTAACACATGTTGTATATCGTATTAATTCATGACATCATTATTCTTTTTAAAAAATATTCAAATATTTTCTCAGAGCTTACAGCTTCATGCAGTTAAATATTGTGGCTTTTATCTTTACTGAATGTATCATCTGTGCATTAGATGAATTTATTGGCACATACCTTCATATCCTTAGATTCTTTGAAACCATAAACGGGATAATAGTAATCATGAGATCATGTGTTTAAACATAACATCAGTATTTGCGTCAAATTTACGCAGGGAAGATGCGATTTAATAGTAAAAGTGGATCTGTCGAATGCCATAAGCATAAAATGTCATTTCCCTTCCTGTTTAATATATACACATGATATTTCTAAATAAATAATAGCGTATACTTAATATAATTATATCTAAACCGACATATGTTTCTTACTTCAAAAGTTAGTTTTATTTGACACCCGTTTTCATGTGGAAGCCCCGTTCATTTTAAACAGCATTTATCTCGTCTACCGGTCAGCATGATCGAGAAAACATAATAAAAATATTTGCGCTCTGACATGATTCGACACCCACTTTTGCAGGAGGACCACCTTCTGATACGACATGATTTATCCGTAGGCTATGAAGAGCGACTCGATGTTGTGATGTTCTATTTTGCATTTAAACCACGCTTACTGGTTTATATTTTTTATTCGAGACGCACAACGTACTTTCTAAGTGTTACCGGGTCTCCAATTTTCACACAAATGGACTCACCCAGGGTATATATATACTACTACCAGTGAATACCCGAACAGTCAAGGAGTCGAGACGGAACGACAGAAGAGTAGTAGAGTTCAGTAGTAGTAGAGTAATTCACACACAGATACGGCGGCAAGCGTCACAGCGAGTACGTAGACTCAGTAAAGAGTCATACCGCGATACTTCAATACCAAGACTAGATATATATTATTGCTACTAACCCGCATTCCTGGATCTACTAACCCGTATTACCAGTTTGTATTATTACGTTAATACATTTATTTTCCTTATCCATTTCTGGCGTTTGTTATTCATTGATATCGGATTTCATCCCGGAATCCACAACACTAAGGAATTAATGGATTTTATTTTAATCCAACATATTGTTATTTAATTCAAACGATAGAAGTTCAAAATATGTATGATATACATATACATAAAAAATAGTATCCTGTGATTAGCTCTGTATATTCTACTAAATATTTCGTTATCATATTTTAGATCATTTTCTGCCCTTAAACTGTGCATATCTTTTTTAGATCTTGTCAGCAAAGATTCTGATGTGCATGTATTTGATTAAGTCGTGATTTCGATATGATTAGTTTTACGCGGTCGAACCAAGAACTTGCGAGGCGAAAGCAATAATAGTGGAATGTAGCATTCATAGAAACTTTTTCATATCCATCGAACATGTAGAAAATACATTCGTTTGAAACCTTTTATTTCAACTAATATTTCCACTCAAGAAAACATCAAAACAATGCAACTGCTGTATTTCATTAGTTTTATTTTTTAATTGAGTTCACCTCCGACCCCAGCAAGACAGTTACTGGCTGTTTAATAATTAAAAATGAGAAACTTTAATAAGGAGTGAGAACAAAGGAAGTGTAATCAGGAGGACAGCAGATAGCGATTGATATTGCATTTAAATTCTTAGAGATTAATGTTAGCTGGAAAGCTTGGAGCCGAATGTGGGTTGCACAAGCGTGAAGTGCGAGAAAAGAAACTCTTACCTTAGAATTCACAGTTACATCTTGCCACACCAACTGTAAATTAGTGATGCATAGTCGCCAGCCTAGTAATGCACTTACATTTGAAGATTCCATAGCGAAAAGCGATATTTATTTTGTAATAAAATACAAAAATGATGCACAAAGCCAAAAAGGTTGAAGGAAAGACTTGTTTTATTCTGTCTCATAATTAAACTTAGGTAGCCACAATCCCTGGCCCAAACATACAGCAAACATAAAATATTGCTTTAAGAAAAACAACCTATATGTTGAGGGATCTCCCATTTTTACACAAATGGACTCACCCAGGGTATACATATACTACTGCCAGTGAATACCCGAACAGTCAGTAATCAGTAGTAGTTTAACGTGAAGGCGGTCAGTAGAATGTTTGGACAGTCAGATGGTGCAAGAGTCACAGTAACGAACACGTTAGACTCAGTAAGAATTCATACAGCCATACGTCTATATCAAAGATTATATATATATTTTTCTACTAACCCCGCATTCCTGGAACTACTAACCTGTATTACCATTTTGTATTATTACGTTAATACATTTATTTCCTATATTCATTCTTGGCGTTTGTTATTATTTGATACCGGATTTCATCCCGGAAACCACAACTATACTTACTTAATATTCTTAATATATCCCCCATAGTATCTCATAATCTTCATGAAGTCCTAACTAGTTCCTACATGTACAATATGTACACTGTAGCAAAGGGCTCAATACCATAAAAGTATTTATAGAAAATACAAAATGGGGCAACATTACGTCGGTGGGAAAGTATCTAAACCCGAGATGCCACATCAGGACAAATAATATTGCTGATTCTTCTTCGGATATTACCAAGTTGCACTACATAAATAGAAAAAAAAAATGTGTGGCAGCAATTTTATAGATATGGACGAATGATAGAATTATAGATATGTAAAAAATATTCTTTCGCTTAAGTCCTCATTAATGGTAAAAATATTGATAAGCGATTGAGGTATCGGTGAGATGAATTATAATTCCAGTCGAGGTTATGATATGGGAAAGGGAAGAATATATCTTTTCTTCCTCGTCACCTAGCTATGTTTAATTAACATGGAAGCCTGGGTCCTGTAGACTTGGTTAACAACTAGTGTGTGAGAAGGAAATGTCTGAATTCAAAGTAGTCTGAAGAGTATTTGTCAAGCCATTTGCTGAAGACACAGCATTGCTACTACAGCTGCACTAGATGTGGTGGACCTTCGACCCTAATAGGTTATGTGGCTTCTGATAGATATATAGATATTTATATATCGAAATAGATATATTACAAGTAATGTTCGGTAAAATATTCATGGTATCTCGGTGTTCGCCACGGAATTGCGTTTTACCAGAAAGGATGTGATGTTACATAATATATTTAAGTATTATTTAAAATATGTTTATATAGGCAGCATAATTTTATTCAAACATGTTTCAGTGAATAATATAGATATATTGTGTCTACTTATTCTCATATACATCCTATCCAGTTGTCCTATCAGTTTCATGATGTTAAGATGAAATTCATCAAGAAAGCCTTTGTAGATTTTTTTTAACGCAAGTAATTTCGATCGTTTCTAAGATCATCTTTATAGGTAAATTAAAAGATAAACTCATTGCAGCTGTAATAAAGTCAGAATTCTTTATATTGAAATCCTTGTTTTGCCGAATATTCTATAACTACCATGAATAAATTTAAAATTCTAACGTAACTAGAACAGAGCACATTCGTTCGTTGTTACAAAAATTACAATCACAACGAAATGTAGATTTTATCACAGTTACAATACGTTTGTCTTTTAAATTTACACTTAACGATGATCGTAGAATAGATCGAAAGTACTTGGGTTATAAAAAAGTACGGCGCTTTCCGTGATCAATTTCAGCTTAACAACAGCTATTAAGACAACTGGAAAAGAACAATAAAAAAAAATGAAAAATAAACACGATATGTGTATGTTATTCAATAAAACATCGGTGAAATATTACTTAACAGAAATTTAAACACCTTCATTTTCAATAATTGCACTGCAACGAGAAGGCAAACATTTGATACTATGTTTAAAAGAATGTGGATTTTTACTCGAAAATTAAAGTTTTAAAAACTCTTTTCAACTTCATTTTTTCTGAATGTTCTCGCATTTTTGAAATATTGTAGTCTTATTTTCTGTCAAATATGAATTGGAGAGTGTCCTTTTTGTTATGTTATGCTGGAGTATAACACCTTTTTCTGTGTACCAAACGCAGGGTACGTTTTACCAGGCAGGGTACGTTTTAATTAATGCTTTGTTTACCAGATCATGTTGCAGATAATGAATATCAGAAATGGTGGCGCTTCTATCATTTAATTGCTTGTATTAGATCATTGCAAAAGTGTTTCCCACATTAGAATACTCCCAACAAGAAAACAATGAAAATATTGCAAGAACTTTTACAATGATCCAATAATTGACAAAACATTTCATATTGCACAGGAAGCAAAGTAAGGAATTTTTTGTGTTAAACCATGGTTCTACCATAGGTTTCTCATTTTGTGTTACACTTTGTCTTTTTCGGGTTCACTAGAGAGATTATATACTATTTTCTGATATATTTTCCTTCTATTCACCTTTTTTAATACATTGGACGACTGACTAATATTTTACTGTGTTTTATCCTAATTTCCGATCAATATCATTTTAAAATGTTTTTGGTGAAAAGAACTCGAAAGAAAAAATAAGTGAAAAGGATATAATTTTGTATAAACTTCAAGCCTTTTATTTATTTAATTTTAATCTTTTTTTTTCGGACTTAAGTCGCATGTTTAATTATGAAGTATAAACAACATTTGTTTCATGATATAATAGATTTCATTATAATCCCTTCGGTTTCAGCAGAAGAATTATTGCTCTATATCAGTATGTGTTTCTACGTAGCGTCGTTAAAACACGGGAATTTAACTTTTTCACGAAAAAAAATGATGTCCATATCCTGTCAGATATAACTAACATAATTTCCTTGAAAACAAGTATTAAAATTATCAAAAAAATTTTTTTTTTCACATTATTATTTTTTCGCTAGAATGAATAATGCTGTTTATTTGATTCAGATATGATTCTGACTATCTCTCAGTATAGCTATGTATATATATATATGTGATGTATGTGATGTATGTAATGTAATATATATATATTTTGATTCAGATATGATTCTGACTATCTCTCAGTATAGCTATGTATATATATATGTGATGTATGTAATGTAATATATATATATATATATATATATATATATATGCAATGCAAATGTGTTTTCGCAAATGCTGCAAAGATTCAAACTGCAGGAAGATAGTATTTCATCATTCATACATACACAGAAGCAGGAATTTTGCTGTCTTTGAATAAAGTTGTTTTCTTTGAGAGAATAAGACGAAATCTGTGAAAACAATTTGATCTTAACGGAAAAAATACAAAATAATTCACACACGTATATGTTGTTGTTTTCACTTCGATTGCAATGATTGTAATCTCGTTAAGCCAATAACATATTTATGCATATACATATATATATATGTATACATACATACATATAAATATATATATATATATGTATGTATATATATAATTATATATATATATATATGTATATATATATATATATAAGTATATATATATATGAGTTTATTTGAAATTTCAACGTCATAAATCGATTTCGACAGTGACTTACAAGTATGTATCTACGTGCATGCGATCATTCATCGATTTTAGCTATTATTTTAACTTATACAAACTGATTGGCACTATGTTATGGCGTTGAATAAATTATGCCTGAAAATTGTTTACTTTGCATATTTTCTCAACATGGAATATTTACACAGTGATGATAAGATATCCGTTATAAAAATAAGCTGACTTATCTGATTTCGGAAAACACTGACGTATATTTAATGCACTTGACGACTTATCATACGAGGATCATTCAATAAATAAGGTGAATTTTTCGGTATAAGGACTTCTAATACAGATAGAAGCTTACTCTTTTTCATTTTTTTTGTTTTACTTCTTTTTCACATGGATTTAATTTCTTTTGCAGATTAAAAAAAACTTTGAGAGTTTTGCCGATTAACAAAGATGGCCGACCAAGAAGCGTGCTCCAGGATTAAACAGCGGTCAGTTATAAAGTTTTTGGTTGCTGAAGTGTGCAAACCAGTTGAAATTCATAAGAGAATGTCAACTGTGTATGGTGCCACATGTTTCAGCCAAAAAATGTCTACAAGTGGGCTAAATTATGTCAAGAAGGACGGAGCAGTGTTGAGGATGAAGACAGGCCTGGGAGGCTTACAGAAGTGAGGTCTCCTGAGGTGATCGAATCAGTCAATGACCTCATTCAGTCTGACAGAAGGGTGACAGTGGATGACATTGCAAGGACTATGAGATTATCTGTTGGGATAAACGCAGGGGTCATCAGTCAGAAGGAGTCATCTTGCATCATGACAACGCAAGGCCTCACACAGCAGCCGAAACGGTGCAGACCATCAACGAGCTGGGCTGGGAACCTTCCCCCTCATCCCCCTTACAGCCCAGACCTGGCCCCTTCAGACTTTCACCAGTATGATCCCTTGAAAGCGTTCACGAGTGACACGAAGTTTAAAAGTGACGATGAAGTCAAAAGTGTTGTGAGCGACTGGCTGAGACATCAGTCCAAAGATTTTTACGCTGAGGGTATACGGAAGCATGTTCCCAGATGGGAAACGTGTGTGACAGTGCTGGGAGACTACGTTGAAAAATAATTAAAAAAGTAAGCTTCTATCTGTATTAGAATCCTTATACCAAAAAATTCACCTTATTTATTGAATGACTCTCCTATATATATATATATATATATATATATATATATATATATATATATATATATATATATATATATATATATATATATATATATATATATGTATATATATATGTATATGTGTGTGTGTGTGTGTGTGTGTGTGTGTGTGTGTGTGTGTGATTTGGCAGCTACTTTTCTTTTAAACATGTTGTGTTGAATGTCAAATGCATATTCTCTTTTGAATTTTCTCATATTTTCTAATGAGACTTTGTAGTTGAAAATTATATTGAAATAAATATTGTCCGTCAGATAACCGAGTACTTTCTAACATCATTGTTCATCTTCAGGGTCAAAATTTGTAAAATGTCTTATATATATGTAGAGTCAAATTTTAATAAACATTTGCATATTGTCTTATAGTGGAATCATGTTGCTACATTATATTTTTTACAAACTAAATAAACGTTACAAAATCATTTTAATTTCAGAAGACGCGATGATATTATCACGTGCATGGCGAAGATCTTTAAACATGTGAAGGCGTGAAAAAGATTTTTATTATACAAGCCAAAAGATTGAAGAATACGTTATGAACTTTAAAAAGCTCAAAGGAAATAGTTATGTGGTGTATCTAATTATGTAGAACTATATTATAAACATTGAAGGATGTTTCCAGAAATATTGTAATCTATGCGATTAATAAGAGGTCTTTTTCTTTTAATATATATATATATATAGTGCTGTTCGATAAAAATGACTCACCTAATTTTTATTAATACAAAATATATTTGTGTATTGTTTTGAGGGTTAAAATGATTTTTAATCTTACTAATATGAAGACCCCTTCCCGACCACCTAGTAAAATTTTTTTATTCACCCTAAGGTATTCTACTGATAATTATAAATTTGGATATAAATGAGATTCAGGAAAAAACTCTGTGCAAAGAAAGTGACTCAGATATCGCATTCTAACGACGATTAAACTGGTAAATGTAAAGAGTATTTGACAAAATATTGAAATATATTTTACAAAACTCTCAGAACAATATTCTAGAGAATTCTAGAAGAGCTTAAGTTAAATCTAGATTATTCCAGAATATTCCAGGAAGCCTCTTAACGTGTAAAAACAGCTTAAAATAGCCACTCAATTCACAAACCAGAAGAAAGGGTAAGAACACGCATCAGAACCACTTAAGGCATTTATTATTGCCCTCTCAAAAGCAGGCAAGTCTACGAGAGAAATTGCAGAATTTGCTATAACCTCGCAATCAAGTGTCTCTCGAGTACTTAGGGCACATAATGATGCCACTCCTGGTCCAAGGAAGGAAACAAGGGGACGAAAGAAAAAGATTGGTGATAGAACTGGCTGGGTAATCAAGAGAGAAGTTGCGAAGAATAGAACTATAACTCGCCAAGAAATTACAGCCTGTCTAAGCGAAGAGCAAGGTGTTTGTCTTGCTTCTTCAACAGTCCGTCGGTGGCTGTTAGAACAAGGCTATAAATCTTGTACACGAAGGTTTAAGTCGCTAATAAGCAAAGCCAACAAAGCCAAGAGACTTGAATGGTCTCACTATTACAAAACTTTCACCGTAGAAGACTGGAAGAATGTTCTCTTCTCCGATGAAACGAAAGTTGAGCTAAATTCAAAGGATAAGGTGAGTCACTTTTATCGAAAACCACTGTACACACACACACACACACACACACACACACACACACACATATATATATATATATATATATATATATATATATCCCAAGCAAGTCAGTAATGTCCAGATTGATATTATATTTACATTTTAACGATGAATTTGGGCTGGAATACATGGACCGGAAGAGTGTTACACAAGTGAGAAGTGCGAGAAAGGAAACTAATTGAATAGAATTTACGGTTACATGTAGCCAACATAACTGTGAGAAATCTAGTGATGTGATTAAATTCAAAAAGTCCAAGTACCATGGCGAAGAGCGATATTTATTTCTACTATATACAGAAAATGTGGCACAAGGACAAAATGTGAAATGGCAGAAAAGGGCGGTCTTCTTCTGCCTTAACGTTAAACTTAGCTAACCACAAACACTGGCCCAAACATACAACAATGTTTCTTACACCAAAAACAATGCATTAATTCTTACCTTTCTTACTACATCCACTAAATTACCACATTGTCTCCATTTAAGTCCTTACTAAATCCCATATGTACAATTCATTTTCTGTGGGGGGTAATAAAACAACAATTTAAAAACTAGTTCCAATAAGTATTTACAGTATGAATACAAATCTATTGACAAGAAAAAAAAATAATGGCGAAGAGCCCATACAAACAGTTGCGATGAAAGTATTAGGTTGGTGCAAAAATAATGTCGTTTTCTGACATGATCTTGAACGTCAAAAAACGACATTATTTTTGCATCAACCTAATATTTAGAGAAAAGTTACAGTGAACCAACTTTACGGCGGTGGGAATTTGAATAAAAACGAATCGAGAAATCAGAACCAATAATATTTCAGATTATTCTTTGGATTCTATCTAGGATCTCCAGATATATAGTAGGAGGAACTAGACCATATGTGGCTGCACTATTCTAAGTATGGACGCATGATAGCCTTATAGATATGCAAGATAGATTTAGGGGAGTATAATTGTCTAGCAGGACACAGTGAACCAACGTTTTAGCAGCTGAACTAGCACTGAATTGAATATTGTCTTTCCACTTTATCTCAGGCAAGATCTTTACTCCGAGGTTGCGCAAAGTATCAATCTCCTGGAGGTTAGCATAATGGAAGGCAGAATGTATTCACCTACAGGATTAATAGAGAACAGTTCAGATTTGGAACCATTATAATTACAAAGCCATACTTTGTCCCCCGGTGCACAGGTATGTGTACATGTTTGTGCTGATGTAATTTGCGGGTGGCAGCTCGACTCTCCAAATAAGTTATCTGAAAGAAAGTTCAGAAATAATTTATCTGGAAGCCAATCCCAGTAATTTTTGTTTTATAAATAGGCGCTCCTCTCCTCCAGTCCATATTCCTGTACCTTCTCTTGAACAGTCTCGTTCCTTCTTTTTTGTTTAGAAAGTGGTTCCCAATTCCTTTCATTTTCTCATGCATTTATAGTGGTGCTGTCATGAATTTCTTGTAATATGCGAGGATGGTGGCAACGTATCTTCATACTGATGGTACCTGGTTGGCAGTTTTCTGGTTCCTTTTCCTGACTGGTAATTAGGAGTCCGAACTCTTGTGTTGCCTCTTGACTGGCTGCTCTGATCAAAAGTTGCATAATATTGGACTTCTTGCAATGCCATGACGCGCTTGGGCTGGCGTCCCTGTAAGAACATCCGGCGAGCAATCTCTAGGCTACATTATTATGTTGCAGTCTACGACAGTTCCTTTGTGTATGTTACATTATATGAGCGGCTGGTACTACTACCCTAGGCATTTTTTCCAATATAAGACATAATGACTATAAAAAAACAAAAGATATAAACTTAAACCAGTTCAGCAACAAAAAAAAAAACGTAAACACTTTAACCTTTCCTTCTTTAACTTTCGAAGTATTCGTACCAACTTCTGCAGTGTGAGGTAGTTGCTCATCGTAAAGTCTTTGGATACCATAGCTCTCTGCGAATCTAACCATAATTCTTGAAACCCATCCTTCCATTTTTTACGATTCCTGTCTACCTTCCTCTCCTTAGAAAGGACTGTAAAAACATAACTTGGAAGTTTATGTTATAGGGAACCCTCTCTTGAATCTCCAGAACATTCATATGTCTTTGACTGTCTCTACTTAACTCAGTCAGCTATCTCTTCTTTCTCTACCGTTCCCCTCCTCTCAAAACTGTTGCATGCTTGATAGTATTTTCGATAATATGGACAAGGTTAATTTCCTGCATCCGTTTGCAAAATTTTCTTTTAATGTCCACCATACCAGGTACCGTAAAGAATCTGTCACTGAATGCGCTGGCATCCAAACCCTTAAATTTTCAATCATTCATTCTCTCACGCTAGTTCTTGACTTCCCTACAGGATACCCCAGTAACTCTGATGGAAACGCTTCCCGTCTCGATCTTCTTTTTCCTCTGTCTTTGACTCTTGTCGTATGAGGCAGTTCTGTCCTGTTGGTAACGCTGATCATGCGGTAGTATCATTAAAAAATCCTTAAGCTCCCCCACCAGCTAAGAACCTCCTAGAAACAGAATATGTTTCTGTTATCAACGAGCAGACTGGAAATTATTGCGTGATTTCATTCGTGACGTACCATGGAATTAAGTCCTTAAACATCCCATTCAAAAATTCACGTCTGACCTCTCCTCCTCAGTGAAAGCTGACATCGTTGTTTTCATTTCAGCAAGGAAATACCTAGTTAAACCGCGTTCAGCTCATCTGTTTTCACCTGCCTGCTCGACCGCTATAGCCCACAGTAATGCCAATTTCCGGCTGTACCAGAGCGATACGTCTGATTGCAACAGACGTCTCCCTGTCTCTGCTCATAACGATTACAAGCGTGTCCATAATGAAGCAAAGTTACTGTTTACTGATAGAATGAAACGATGTATAACATCGGTACCCAGAGATTATTGGCGGCTATGCAAGTGTGTGCTTAACAATGCTCAATAAGTATATGACTATATTTCTGAAATGAGGTATTATGTACAAAATTTACATTATTCGGACAATTGTCCTCATCTTTGTCGCTATATTTATTACAACGTTTCGGCCGTTGTACGCACAGTGGATAAAGTCGTTAGTTAGATCCAGTGACAGGACCCAAAGAGTGTGAGTTCAATACCTGGTTAAGCCGATGGAGAAGTTAGAGAGGGTAATTAACAGGAGATAACTGATAACTGACATCCGTTAAACATGACACGTGGAACTAGAACAGTCTACCCCAGTGAGCGAAATAAAGGGTTCAGTTCGACATTCCAACCACCTGAAGAAAACTGGAGCATACAACGGCCGAAACGTAATAAATATGACGACAAAGATGAGGAAAATAGTCCAAATAATATAAATAATCTTCAATAACATCCTCTATTCAATCAATTCGAATTCCTAATATCTACAGCAGATACAGTTCAACGCCTTGCATGGAAATTCTCATCCAACTCAATGCTCGGCGCCTGATTTTTCACTAGAACTGAGGCTCAACTGTGTGATATATGCATAACCCCGTCGTTGGTCTCGGGCATCATTTCTAAATGAGATTACCATAAGCCAAGTAGAGCTGACGGTATAGCAGCCGTTGTCCGAAAGAAATATATTCCCGCGATGGCTTCGGTTCCCTCCAAATTATACAACTATTGCCTTGCTGCTTCCTTCTTTCCAGCTTCTTGGATGACCTCGCCTGTAGTCCCTGTTTTTAAAAACTCTGGAGAATCGTCTGATCCATCTAACTACCTACTTATTTGTCTCCTACCGCTTTTTAGCAAAGTATTAGTGGTCTTAATGATGATGTGGTTAACCATATTACATCTGACAAACAATATGGTTTCCGTTTTGCGCAGTCTACCGCTGATGTGCTTACCGCGATAACTGAATATGCATATCAAGCTCTTGATAATAACGGCGAACCTCGACCTGTAGCTCTAAAGGAGTTTGGCAGGGTTCGGCATGCTGGTCTTCTATATATGCTTCAGGGCTACGGCATTACAGGACGATTATTTGATTTAATCCAGTCATTCCTATCAAATCGTGAAATTGATGTCGTACTGAACGGACATGCTTCCAGATCATTTGACACTAACACGTATGTTACCCAAGGCTCCATCCTTGTCCTACACTGTTTCTGAATTTCATTAATGAACTGTCTGATGCCATCTGTTCCCAAGTAGGTACGGATGAAGATGAAAGTAATATTGTTTCCTGCCTCAACAGTAAATCAGTCAGCACTGCCAAAATTAACCTGGGCGCTATTCACGAAAATGAAATCCAATTGAAGGTTCAGTAGGGCAGGAAATGTCTCGTAAATTTTAATGTCTCCAAAACTAAACTGCTCATATTTAACCACCATGGAGAAACCTCGCTGAGCGCCATCAGCATGACTGACGATTAACTTAGAGTGAGCGGCTCACTGTACCATCTTTGCCTCACGTTTTCGACTGATTTGAAGTGGAACAACTACATTGAATTAATTGCTACATCTACTGCAATGAAATTGGTTTCAATGTATCGAGCCAAAAGGGCTTTCTCGTCAGATTCCATCTTACATATCTACAAATCTATCATTCGTCCGTGTATTTAATATTGTTGGCATATCTGGTCTGATTCCTCTGCTGTTCGTCTCGAGGTTCCAAAGAAAGATCTGCAATCTAATATCGGCTTCGATCACTCTCTCGCAGACATGATGTAGCTTCTCTCTGTCTTTTTTACAAATATTTTCATAGCAAGTACTCTTTCGAGCCTTTTTTCCTTGTGCCCCGACTACATGAATTTAGGCGTGCTACTAGATTGTCCTGTAGGTCCCGCCGTTTTGCTGATGAAATAGTTAAATATACCACCACTTCTACTCCAAAAGTTTCTTTTCTCGCTCTTTCCGACAGTGGAACTATCTTCCAGTTACTTGCTTCACTGATAACTAAAATCGTTAAAAATATAAATGTAGCGGCAATCGCCATATTCTGTTGTCTTGAAACCCGGTTAATGTTTTATCATTTCCTCACTCCCATCTACACCCAATCTTTTATCTCACTTTCGCTCTGTGTAACCCCGTGCGTACTAGTAGCACTCCCATCTTTCTTGTGGGGGGGGTGCATAAAAAAATAACAATAAACGGAAGGTCGTTTTTGACATCGTCTGTCCAATTTGAATTAATCTGAGCAATCAGGTTTAGACAGATGAGTACATTCTTGCGTCATCAGCATAGGTTCAAAGTTGAGAGCTGATGCCATCGTGCAGGTCGTCAAGGAAAATTAAAAATAAATTAGGACCAAGGACAAAACGCAGGGGACACCTCCATTACTTCAAAATATCAGGATAACTGACATCTGAATAAATTTGCGTAAATTTTTAAAACCTAAACAAAATACCTGAGCATATTGCAACTGGTTCCAGAAAATGCTTAATATGTGACCTTTATTTTTTGCATAATGGACTGGGCAGAAAAACTCGTATTAAACACGAGTATATACGTTTGGTTTTTGGTTAGCTTCGGTTTTTGTTTTACGGCATATCAAACTCAATGTGTTATATAATGCCGACAAAATGTTTATTGCTGGTAATATGTGTTTCTTCAAAAGTCTATATCTGAGAATATTTTTCCTTGAAGAAATCTATAGCTGGTCATATTTTTTTCACAGATTGTATAACTGTTTGTATTGCTGGTATTTTTTAAAGTTTTTCCTTCAAAAAATTATTTTTTCCTTCAAAAATTATTGCTGGTAATAATTTTTTATTACAAAGTATTTCTGGTATTAAAACCTATTTTTACACAAGTTTGGGTGTTAACTATTTTCCCATAGCTGGGATCCTAACAGATGCTACCACCCCGGGTCAAGGTGGACCTTGGAACACTAGCAATTTAGAGGTGGTTCCACGCTCCTCAAAACCTCCTGATCAGAGTCCTTGCTGTTGGACGTAGTTTATCGTCTTACCCTAGACACGGATGTAGTTTATTCTCATACCCAGGACGAGAGTATATAAGATATTCATATCAAGATAATTGCTTTAGACGTATAAATTATTTTCCCATTGAGTTGCTGTTTACTTAAATTTTGATGATTCTACAAAGAGTAAATATAGAAATATATTTTTTCCCAGATAATCACATGAGAAATAAAAATTGAGATGGCAATATTTTTTTAATATTGACGCAAATAACAATCCGTTTTTTACGTGCATACTGCCTAAGATGAAAGGATACTTTCAGAAATTATTCTAACAGATAGCATACGAAACACTGCAACCTAAGACGACAAAAAATTGCCAACTGGTTGTTATAAATAACATTTTCATTTTTAAGGTTATGAAGATTTCAGAATCGCTATATATTTCCGTATTTACGAAAAAAATAGTTCAATCTCTACTTTTTTTAAGCTTATCACCCCAAGCAAGGCTGGAAGCCACTAGCACGCAAGGGGTTACAGAAGGTTTGGAGGAAGAGCAGATAGGAGTGGTAAAGGAGAGGATGTGGAGAAAGATAGTGGATCGATCAAGGCAAGGGGGTTACAGAAGATTTGGAGCGAGAGCAGATAGGAATGAAAGGTGAAAGGATGTGGAGAAGGGAAGTGGATAGATCAAGGCAACTGGAGATGTAGATTGACGTTACACTTAAATAGTTGGAGATTGTATTTGTCAGGGAAAGAGGAATAAGGAAGGGAGTTCCACAGGCGATATGTGCGAGACATGAAGCTATTGGAGTAGAAGAGACATCTACATCTAACAGTTTAAACGGTGAAGGGGTGGGAACGGGATGCCAGCCTCGTAGGACGTTTAAATTCATGAGGCCTAGGAACCAGCGAAAGCAGTTCATCGGAGCAATTACCGTGAAAGTATTTGTAAAAAAGACAGAGCGAGGCAACGTCGCGTCTGTGAGAGAGCGACTGCAGACGAGATGACAGATCAGGGCCAATTAGATTGCATATCCGTCTCTGGATCTTATCAAGAACACTGAGGCAAACAGCAGGGGCTCCAGACCATATATGGCAGCAATACTCCATGCAAGGGCGAATGGTCGATTTATAGATTTGGAGGATCGATTCCGGGGAGAAAAATTTCCTGGCTCGGCACAGGGAGCCATCTTTGTTTGCGGTCAACTTTCCTTGAGGTTACTTCATGGAGATATAAAATGGATGGTGTTCTAAATTTTATATTTGAAGTGCCATTTTGCTGAGAGATAATTATATCTCCAAATATACTGAAGCTTTTCAAAGGGCATCATTATGTTTTTTTAGTGGAGCCGTTTGTCTTAAAATAATTTTAGTATTAGATTTAAAAAGAACATTCCAAATGCTTCCAGTATAACGTGTTTTCATATCAACTTGTTTGTCAGATCAGCATGACCTATTTTTCGATTCATCTCCCCATTTTAATAATCACATAAAACATGCCATGCTCACATTTGTAAATATTGTCAGTTATTGAAACTTACTTAAAGGATACTTTCATAATGTTAGATGTTTCAGAAATTATTCTAACAGATAGCATACGAAACACTGCGATCACACCGATATCCAAATAGTTGGCTGATTGTGTTTAGTCCCATATCTACCTTTATGCGTTATTTGATGCAAAAATCTAAATACTTTGAACATAATCCAGTAACTTCAACTATTTATAAAATGTAATATCGGTATGTCTACGATAAATAGGTATTGTAGGTAATGTTGCTATTATTAGGTATTGTTGCTAATTTTTTATATATAAATATGTATTGCTGGTGTTTTTAAGATGAAACAGTATTTCTCTACTTTCATAGTCCTGTTTTCCATTGTGAGTTCATTACTTTCCCATAAGTGGGACCCAAATAGGTAATACCACACCGGGTATAGTTGGAATTGAGAACAACAGCAATTAAAACTATCTGATGTGGGAACAATGTAACGGCGACTTATATCTCCTTATTCTATGTGTTAAATAGTAAGGCAGATAGGGTTTTAAACATCGCCTGCCAACTATTCATCGAGAAAGTATATTCTGAATTCTGGAATTCTCGTAAATGGTACTCTTTAACATGAGACCACGTGAGCATGTAATAGAAGAAATGATCCCCGCAGAAAACAGTTCCTTGGAACATCAGGACAATTCTATTATAGATACATCACCAGAGGTGTTATGCGTCAGGAGTAACCAGGCAAGGAGCACAGTATTCAAGCAAACATTCCATAATATATTTTCTAACCTAAACTTGGCGCAAGACCGCTGAAATTTGATGAGAATCATTGTAGATCGAATTCAGCTTCTTGAAATTGTAAGACCGTTAAATTCTATTTCGTGTTTTAGCGCCTCTTTTTCGTTAAGTCAGAATTCGAAACTGAACACATCATTAGGTTATTTCGCAGGAAGCTCATATTAAGTTTAGCCTTCCGACAGTAGACTCATTTAAAACCTAGTATACTTATAAATGTTAAAAATATTATAAATTATTCTGGCGGCATTATTAATTTTATCGTACGCAAAGTAATGGAAATAAACACGTTAATACCCAGTGAGCTGTAAAATAAAAACACTAAGACTATCAACGTGTATTTATTTATATATTTGCAATAAATGTATTTAAATACTTCCAGTCCTATCTGTATAGGGAAGGGAGTTAAATCAACTTTATATTAGTAATTGTATGCGAGATTATATCCCTTTGTCATTATAATAATCTATACAAATAAAATATTTATCTTCATTTACACAAAAGTATTTCTCGAGCAAAATAAACCGTTTAATTAATGAGTCCCTTAATTCTTACCTTTCTTAGATTGCAGTCTCTATTCCGATGAGGGACTCACATACCTTTGTCTATTACATAATAATCATGATTCAAACTAGTCTTGTAATTGCTTTTGTCGTCGCTGGCTTTGTCGTTCTGTTGCTAATCTTTTTCTTCCGAGAGATATTTCCATTTCACTAATATATTAAACACATAAAATATTTAACATGGAATAATATTGAGCAAAAAGTTATTCATAAAATACCAAGAATAATTAATGAATCCCAAATAACCTTGAATGTCTAAAACATATAAAATGAATAAAACTTTTCATTGGTCGGTATTTTAGTAGTGAATTTTTCATCACTGTTCTATTGAATCAAACCATTTGTTTCAAAACTTTGATTCATTGAATCTCTTAAAACTTTCTAACAATTAACCGCCATTTTTGTGAGTATGGTTATGCTAGTATATAATAAAAGGCGAAACATTTGGAGAATTAAAAAAAATAAAAATACTATCTGATTCTGCGATGACAATGATTGGGGGATTAGCGTAATTCTTCTTATTAAATAATGGAAAAGCGCATGCGCATAAGTTAATGGCACATTCCCATGCACATAAATAAGATCATTACACACAAAAGCACACACACAGAAACACACACACACAGAAACACAAACACACACACACACACGTACACACACACACATATATATATATATATGTGTGTGTGTGTGCTGGTATGCAGAAAAATAGGAAAGAACACGTTAGGTAAATAATCCGGAGGTCTTTAGTATTTTTGCATTTATTTTTAAAAAAGACAGTGCTCCATACAGAAGTAGAGCTTATATGATAATATTTTTAAAAAAATATGATTCCTTCGCTACATAAGAGTTCTCACGTTTCAAAAGCGAGAGCCGAGACCCTCAATATAATTTTTGAAATTAAGTTCAATTAAGGTGTCTGGTGTCGCTTCATCGTCAAGCGAGAATTTGGGAATAAACTATCTTGTTGTTTTCAGCAATTCAGTACAAATTTGCTATTCCTGCACTGAAATGTACCAAATCATTAACTGCCATAACTATTACATTTTAAGTAAATTCCCGTTAAAAAACTCTAAATCTATCAGGGAAACCCCCTGTAATTGTATAATTAAGGAAAACTGCCCAGTTGAGGGCCAGTGTAGATCCACTAGGGTAGTATACCAGGCAACCATTACCCCTAAGGAAAATACGACGAATCATAATATTTACATCGGCATTTCTGCAAGAGAATTTAAAAAGACAATCAAATCACATGGACATTGAACAATTCAAAATGAAAACACCAAACAGCCCTTTCGAAAATAATTTGGGAATTGAAGGAAAAGGGTCTGAATGCTGAAATAAATTGGAAAATTCTAGGTTTCGCAAAACCCCCAATAATTTTAGGAATAGGTGCAAGCTGTTTAGAAGAAAAAAATCAGGATAATAAAATATAAATATCAATGTAAACTATTAAATCAGAGGGAAGAATTAATCGTGAAATATAGGCACACAGATAAATACCAAAATATATAAGAGTATAGGTGCATATATGTGGTGGTTTATGTTTACGTACAGTCGCATACATGTATGATCAGGTAAATATACACGTATATGTATGTATGAAGATATCTACGCATATAAGTGTGTTGGACAGCTGGAGTTATTCTATTTGGTGCTCTGGTATTACACACAATTTATAAATCTATATATCAATTAAATTACATTAATCTTAACGGACTTAACTTTTAGTACAAAAAGTATTTACTATGAATCCCCCCAAAAAACACACTCCGTGAACTTTATAAGAAACAACATATAGTAGGAACTGATATTAAACTACAAACAAAAATCCCAGTCGAAATAAACCCCAAACCCAAACCGATTCCTCCGAGATAAGATACCTTAGGCACCCACCACTCGCTAACACAAAACTACTGTCAGTAGCAAGGCGCCTACCAGATAAGAATGACTTTGAAAACAAATTTAAAACAGTTCTCCGAAACAAGCACTTGGAAGCTGACAAACGTCGTTAAAGACGCTTTGAAATAGTCTATTCCGATGTTGAAGTAATATTTGTTTTTGCTCTAATATATATATATATATATATATATATATATATATATATATATATATATATATATATATATATGTATATATGTATATGTGTGCGTGTGTGTTTGTTTGAGAGAGAGAGAAAGAGTGTATCAGGATAAATAGAATGAAAAATGGAAACATATACAGATGAACAAATATTGACTTGGAAGAGTGAAACTGACAGTTCCGATGTAATATTGATTACTATGTTCCCGCTATTAATATATATTATCACTTTTATTTGACTCGCATATTGGGCTCATTTTCCTCATATATATATATATATATATATATATATATATATATATATATATATATTGTCATCCACTGACAGACTGTTTCGCTGTTTCACAGCTCATCCGTGTGGCTAGACGTCCGGTTGCCTCTAGCTAGGAAACCCGACTGAATTGGCGTCAGTCGGAACTTCTACCACTAAGCCGTCGGCTCACGGCAGGGATGAAGGTGAATTTTAGCGTGTTTATTTTTAGATTTATATAAACCCACAGGGACTGACAGTGACTCAATTCTGCCGAATATGCAAGGGATATTGGATCTGATGGAGATATTTGCTGGCCTCGTTGGAATATGAAATGAATTCATTACATTCACTCAAATGCTGATACCCTTCGAAATGGTATAAATTCAACTCTTCTTCCCTTACATACGTGTAAATAGCAGAACAGACTGGGTCCTCTAGCCGTGTTTGGCAAACAGTCTATGAAAAGGAAAACTCTGAACACCACTTCTACTACGGCTGCAATTATGATCCTAAAGATAGGCCTCGTCATCATGATTGGTTAACGTGCATTGAAAAAGGTTATGTTGAAAAATAAATATTTCATGTGTAAAACAAATGCCGCAGATGCTTCGATCTCCTTACATTAAAGCAATGCACGCGCGCCTCGGTGAATATATAGACGTCCTATATTTTCGCGAAACCGGTTGCTTCGCCCGTTTTTAATATGTCTAGTAATATCAAGCTTCATAATTTTATTGCTGTGATAAAATTTTTTAATATATATATATATATATATATATATATATATATATATATATATATATATATATATATATATATATATATATATATATATACGGTCGTTATAACCAGGCGACCATAATATATATACATATATATATGTGTGTGTGTGTGTGTGATTTTTTTCTTTCTTAATCATTTTTTTCTTAATCGCTTGATTAAGGTAACCTCAGATTCCTTTCTTTTGACGCGATTGCCGTCAACTTCCGTGTGCCGTTGTGCCTGCGTATGGTATTTATTTTAAAATAGTTTTCAAATAAAAAAAAACAAGTCAGAATAAAGACTGATTCATAATAGATACGCAAAAGACAAACGGATTGTAGGGTGGCAAACGAAATCAAACAGAATATATATTTGGTGACTGCGTTAAATATAACAAAAGAAAAAAAAACAAGTTTGTACGTTTTTTTCCTTGTTTTTGAAGTCGATGTTCTATAGTTAATTCCAGACAATATCAATTGTAAAAATCTGAATGACCTCCAGGCAACGGTTTGATATTTTGAGTCGTCAGACGTGATTCCATATCTCATAAAAGAAATATCTCTCACGTATCATCTATAGAATGTGCCTGCTGATGGACTATGCTAAGAAATATAAGTTTGGATTGCGCATAGACCTTAAATTAGTTTTTTTTTTTAATATGCGTTTGAACACAGAGAAAAATAGATATATTATCTCACAACACATTTTTTTTTTAGATAAGCTTCCTCGTTTAAAATCATATGTAAATCCTGTTTCGAACACGAAGTGTCAGAGACAGATGAGTATTTGAGTACCAGACTTACTGTTATATATCGTCCTCTGCTTATAAATTTCTCCGGAATAAAACAAAATATTATTTTTATAATGAATATAAATAAAATATTGGTTGAAAATATTTGACTCACTTTATTAAACCTGCGTTAGTCATATGGAATGTTTTGTTAACCCTCAATTTTTAAAGTACTCTTAATTCATTTTTGGGGGTTTGTTTCTTTTGCTCCCCCCAATAATTCTGTTGACACAATTGCAGTCATGATTCGATGCGAATCACGCATAACATCAGAAATATTTCGAAAGTGGAGGTTGAAAGATGAAAATAAAACTCTTAAAGTAAAATGGAAAAGTTTAAAACTGTCAAGAACAATTAGATCCTTATATGAACATTGTTGTCTGTGTCTACAGGAGAAAAATGCAGATTATCAGGTTCTTGGATAAGGATACTTTATTAAATCAAAGATTTGAATTAACTGTAAATTGTAAACATACTCTAATTTTACCCTACAATCCTGCTAAACCTTAAAATTTGAAAATTGCTTTTGGTTAGAATTAAATTGAACTCTGTTGCGCCAAATATAGCTTATCTTTCTGTCGGTAAAATTAATTTCGATTTAATATCATTATTGTGGAGAAGTTCTAGCTCAGGTGCCCTGGTGACAAACGCAGGCTTAAATATAAAAAGTCATTTTTCTTGCAATTTAAATCGTTATAGAAAATATGAAAATTATTAAATGATTAGTAGTTTCATGAGAATAAAATGAAAAATCAAAGGTATCTGGAAACGCATAGGAATAGCTGAAAATGATTTGAATTAACTAAGTAAAGTATTAGGATATAGAATCATTTTAGAAACAAAGTAAAGCTTGCAGAGATATTATATTATAATATACCGTACCTATGAACATTAATGGGTATGTCCCAATTCTTATAAATACGTTGGACACTACTGTAAGTGGAGGTAGACTGCTCGTGCACCACCTGCGGTGGTTTCCCTACTTTACGTCGCTGGCGAGTATTGTATTTCGTTGATGTTATAAAGATTATCATTTCATTTCCAACCTCTTTTTTTGGTTATTCCTCATTCAGTAACCCTATCTAGGATACGGCATTTTGGTGACGAGGATGGGATATTGACTCTGTGCAGAGTAAACCTAAAAAGGGGGATGTTCTATACCATACCTATGAACATTAATGGGTATATCCCAATTCTTCTAAATACATTAGCCACTGTTGTAAGTGGGGGGTAACCTGCTGTCTAAGTAGTCCACCACTAGCAGTGGTTTACCTGTTTTACGCCACTAGCGAGTATTGTATTTTGTTGAATTTTTTAATGATTATCATTCCAATTCCAACCTCCGTTTTGGTTATTCCTCATTCAGTAACCTATTCTAGGTTACATCATTTTGGCGACGACGATGGGATATTACTTCTGTGCAGAGTTAATCTAAAAATGGGGAGAGTTACATGCCGTACCTATGCGCTCTAATGAGTTTGTGCCAATCCTGATACATACGTTGGATTCTATTGTAAGTGGGGTAATCTGCTGTCTATGTAGTCCACCACTAGCATTAGTTTACGGACTTCACTCCGATGGCGAGCATTTTATCTTGTTGATGTTATCAAGATTAGCATTTCATTTTCAAACTCCGTTTTGGTTTTCTCACATTCAGAAACCCTTCGTAGGTTACAACAAATATATTACCTAATCGGTAATTATGTCAGCGAATTCTAAAAAAAAAAATTTCACAGCTGAAAAAGTTACTCGAAATAAGCGGAGTGCTTCTACCGACAAATAAAGAGAATACGACAGACAGAACACATAAATAACGAGAAAGTTTTAACAGAAAATAAAGATATGACAGAAATTAAAGAGGGAATATCATCTCAACATTTGCCATGGAAACAGCGAAAGAGAAGCGACAGGCGTATATGGAAAATTGTATAAAGATGGGAAAAGAAGTATATCTCTTACAAGACAGCATACATTAATTTGAAGATTACCAAATGTGGAAATTGGTGATTGTGAATTTCTAGCCTAGACGTAGCAGCAACAAATTCTTGACATCACGTCAAGAATCAATCGCTAGCGATCCTTTTTATCCTCATAATTTTTAATTGTTATATTTTCGTCCATATCACGCACCTAATTCAATAACCACGCCCTATCCAGAGTGGATCTTGAGCTTTGTATTAAGCGAACTTTATAATATGGTATATGATCTCTAAAGAAATTCCTGCTATCTATACGAAGGCTTACAGCCATATCGCGTTAAAATACGGGTTTCTGCTACGATTAGCGAATTTAAGCAGCGTCAAGTATAAATGGGTAACGGTTTGGGGATGCCAGATGCTGTAAGCTTGGGTGCGCGTGCTTAATGTTTAACGGCAATCTGAGAGCCGATATCCAATTCCAGTCAGCATCGAAACATTCACTTACGCGGAAATAGCATAGGGAAAGTATGAATCTACTTCTTCACCTTCCGGCTCTAGGTTAATTAGTAGAACTTGTGTAAGTAAAAATAATTATCTCAAAACAATAAAAAAAAAATTAAAATCAACCAATATTCTCTGGCTTTAAATAACCCGCATCAGGCTGAAAAGCCGTAAGAACAAAACAATAAAATAATATTAGAAAAATCCAGTTGAAAGTTCTAATTCAGAATGAGTAAAGTACCCTGACGAAATTTGACACTCACAGTATATAATCTAGTTATAGAAGTAGGGGAAAAGTCCGCGTTACGTACTTGTCATGTTTGAGTAAGCGGATGAAAGAATAAGAACCAAATGATAGAGAAATAAGTAGTTATATAAGAAAAAGAGATGAATTTGATGAGAGCTCTGAACATCCATTTCCTGAAGGTATATGGAACGTAAATGAAGATAAAACAGTTTGCGGATGAGAGAGCTGAACCATCCACAGGCAATTCATATCTTGCTTTAACTTGCTAAAATCACCTTACTGTAGCACACGCTAAGACAGACATGAATATATAAGCTTGGCTGTTGCCGCTTTATATGCCCATAGATTAAACTAGAAACTTTATTTGCTTATCAAAGTCATAAAGTTTGTCTAGGAATGACTCTCTAAAACTATATTTCCTTTACAATAGCTTTCGATATATAAAGGCGTCCGAAAACTGGTACAACGGTTAAGTTCGGTCAAGTTAATGCAAGTGACCAAACGACTTAGAACTCAAAGTTGGTAACGTCTTCGTAAAAAATTTCAAAACATAGGCTTGAATTTATGATAGGATGGAACGGATAATTAAACATGTTCCTATCGGATTAAACGCTTTTAAGGATCAAATAATATATATATATATATATATATATATATATATATATATATATATATATATATATATATATATATATATATACGAGGGTCATTCAATAAATAAGTTGAATTTTTCGGTGTAAGGACTTCTAATACGGATAGAAGCTTACTCATTTTTTAAAATTCTTTTTCACATGGATTTAATTTCTTTTGCAGATTAAAAATAAATTAGAGTTTTGGCGATTAACAAAGATGGCCGAAGCATCCTCCAGGATTGAACAGCGGTTAGTTATCAATTTTTTGGTTGCTGAAGGGTGCAAACCAGTTGAAATCCATAGGAGAATGTTAACTGTGTATGATGCCACATGTTTCAGCCAAAAATGTCTACAAGTGGGCTAAATTGTTTAAAGAAGGACGGAGCAGTGTTGATGATGAAGAGCGTCCTGTGAGGCCTACAGAAGTGAGGTCATCTGAGGTGATCGAATCAGTCAATGACCTCCTTCAGTCTGACAGAAGGGTGACAGTGGATGACATAGCAAGGACTTTGAGCTTATCTGTTGGGACAAACGCAGGGGTCATCAGTCAGAAAGAGTCATCTTGCATCATGACAACGCAAGGCCTCACACAGCAGCCCAAACGGTGCAGACCATCAACGAGCTGGGCTTGGAACTGCTCCCTCATCCCCCTTACAGCCCAGACCTTGCCCCTTCAAACTTTCACCTGTTTGGCCCCTTGAAAGCGTTCACGAGAGGCACAAAGTTTAAAAGTGACGATTAAGTCAAAAGTGTTTTGAGCGACTGGCTGAGACATCAGTCCAAAGATTTTTACGCTGAGGGAATACGGAAGTTCGTACACAGATGAGAAAAGTGTGTGACAGTGCTGGGAGACTATGTTGAAAAATAATTTAAAAAGTAAGCTTCTATCTGTCTTAGAAGTCCTTACACCGAAAAATTCACCTTATTTATTGAATGACCCTCGTATATTATGAAAGTCCGACAATTATTTTAAGATATTTTTATGCTTATACATTCTTTTTATAGATACAAATATTTAAGTAAATGCTCTATTTATAAAAATATTGTTAATAACATTTACCTGTCTGAATGTCCAAGAAATGTTCATAGAAAATATGCATCATATAACAGGAATGGAACATGTATCCTACAAGAAACCGTCATATAGCCTTACGTGGTTTACCGATTGAGCCACAGAGGAGCGTTTAGATTAGCAAGGGCGATTTTACTGTTTTTAAACTACAATTCTCTATGATTTTCACTCGTAAATTCATATCTGCTCGAAATGTATCTCAATGTAAACAAATGACGTCACACATTATGAAATGGACAAAGTCCGACAATTATTTTAAGACATTTTTTATGTTTATATATATATATATATTATAGATACAAATATTGAAGTAAATGCCCTGTCGGAGGACGCATATTTTCTATGAAAATCTCTCGGACATTCAGGCCGATGCATGTTGTTAATACTGTTTATTATAAACAGATCATTTACATAAATATTTTGTATCTATAAAAAAGAACGTATAAACATAAAAATGTCTTAATATATATATATATATATATATATATATATATATATGTGCGTGTGTGTGTGTGTGTGTGTGTGTGTGTGCGTGTAATTTGGCAGCAACTTTTCTTTTAAACATTCTTTTGAAATTAAAATAATTTTGCAACGTTTATTTAGTTTGTAAAAAAATAAAATATAGCAACATGATTCCGCTACAACACAATTTGCAAATGTTTTTAAAAATTTGACTCTACATAGACATTGTTAAAAGTTTTGACCCTGAAGATGAACAATGATGTTCGAAAGTACTCGGTTATCTTACGGACAATATTTATTTCAATATAATTTTCAAATAAAAAGTCTCATTAGAAAATATGAGAAAATTCAAAAGAGAATGTGCAGGACTATGTTGTCTTTGACATTCAACACATGTTTAAAAGAATATATATATATATATATATATATATATATATATATATATATATATATATATATATATATATATGACAATATATATGCTCCTGAAAAATTTATTTCGGTTGAGCTCTCTGGGGAGGAAGTGTGGGTTTGTAAACAGTGACTACTACGGCTAATAATGCAAGGCTCTTCAGTAAATCGAATCGAGTTCTCTCAGTCACTGTGTGTTTATCTAAAAATAAATACGCTTAAATTCACCTTCTTCTCTGCCATGAGCCAACGCGAATTCAACCGGTTTTCGATTCTAGCCAGAGGCAACCGGACGTCTAGCCACACTGATGAGCTGTGATACAGCAAAACAGTCTGTCTGTGGATGACTATATATATATATATATATATATATATATATATATATATATATATATATATATATATGTATATATATATATATATATATATATATATATATATATATATATATATACACACACAGATATAAACATACGCACATACATATATATATATATATATATATATATATATATATATATATATATATATATATATATATATAATGCTCCTATTGAAACAATTGACAACAAAATAATATAACAGGAAATGATGGGTAATCCCTCGTAGTATGTTTTGATTTGATGGTTAGAACGTTATGTTCACAACTATGTGACCAGTTTTGGAATCTCACTCTTATGAATTTGTCATTTTCTTTTGTTAACATACTGGCTAGGCGATATCAGCGTGCGTTTTGTGAAAGTGCTGGAAAATCATTCACCGGGGTACCCAAGGCTTTTGAATGAAATTGGGTAGACCGAATAATGCGTGGGACCTCGTTAGTTCAGCTAGCAGGAAGTTATAATTCATAGTGACTCAGGTTTAAGTCTTGTTCCAATTGTTGATCGCACTCAAATCTAACTGCCGTCCGCTCAGCATCGTTTGACACTGTGGGTATTGTACAAAGAAGAATTTGTCGAAGCCGGGTTCAGCAACATGGATTGGCTTTTTTTATCTGACAAACGCGTTGGTTTTTAAATAAATGGCAGGCCTTTATTACTATAATATTAAAATTAGAATTATGAGCTTTTCTGACAATTATAAACGCAGGCTGGGCGTAGGTTGTTTTGAAGCTCGGCAAATTTCAGCAGGAAAAGAGTGAACTGTGAAATGCGAAATAACTGGTAATTAAATATGTGGCGGTTCAAAAGAAACAGAATGTAATTTTTTACAATAGCAGATCAACTTTCGGATGTTAATTGTTATTATCATTAAAATTAAAGAAATGTACAAATTATTAGTAATATAATTCATTATTATTATTAAAATTATAAAAATTAGGATTATAAATTTCATTAGAATTAATTTGCTTTAACTTCCAATATAAAACATTACGCATATGCATACACATACACATATTTATATGACAAAAATATACTTTTATAGCATGTTATATTTATGTGCTAAATTACTTGATATCAGTGAGAAAGCGTATGTCAATTTAAGATTGGAACTTGAGGTCAACACCCAACGTCAACAGTCTGTTTCATGATTAAAAACAATCCTTATGGACATGTCGAGTATATTTAAATATGAAACCGACGACCGTCCCAATTTTACATATATATATATATATATATATATATATATATATATATATATATATATATATATATATATATATATATACATACATACATACATACAGACGCACCAGCACAACCTATACATATATATATATATATATATATATATATATATATATATATATATACACTCATTTATCAGGTCATCCCAGGAGGAGTGCTACTGTCAGTATGTCACAGTTCTACCTAAAAGAATGGTCAGGTCATCGGAGATTAAACCATTTCCCTCGTCATATTCTTATGTTGTGGAATGTGGCTAATCGTCCGACTGGATTAAGATCGACATCAACTCAAAAGATCGATAAACCATATTGAAGCGTCACTGCCTATTAGCGCAAAGGGTTAGATTGCTTACCATAGCGATACATGCTTACCTCGACTGAACTTAACGCCCGATGTTGCGGTTTCTCTTGACAGAATTAACGGCCACATCTTCCAGTTGGAGGTTATTTGCTGAGGTTTGATCCGTAGAAAGAGGAGTTCCCCCAGGTCCATTTGCTAACAAATTTTCAGCATGAATGAATAGATATCCATTGTAGAGAAATGCACAGGTGTCCAGCTGAGCATAGATCAGATAATAGCTTCAAGTCATGGGACTAATGATGGTGATGATGCAGATAACGTGCAACATTGTTTTTATAAATTAGATTTCGCCCCTGACTAGAATCGTGTTTGAACTCGTATAAGTGCATAGGTTCATTGCGGTAAATTACACCTTGTTTTCAAGTTTTGAGATAAAACATTGAACTTCCTTCCTCTTGACAAATAAACGTAAAACTGTTTTTTCTAAGGATATTTTTACGGCGCTGGTGAAGCCTCTTGTGTATGTAGCCAAATTTGTCTGATTTTTAGTTACATTTCTTTTTATTGAAACGTAAGTAAATTTCTAAATGCTTTTTTGGAAAAAAAAATAGAAGTAAACCAGACTTTCGGTGATAAGAAAAGCTGTTATGGAAAAGGAAATCAATAACATAGAGAATTTTCCATATTGTTCTAACACGATTCAAGTCTGGCCTGATCATTGTACGAAACAACGACATAGAGTTAAGGAAGAAAGATGCGTGAGACGAACAAAGAATGTCCGCCATGAAAAGAGAAGAAAAATATATTTATTTGTAACGATGGAGAAGCTATATTTAAAATGTTCGTCAAAAATATTGGGGTGAATATATTCGGCTAGTAAAACGTTCATGGAAATAATAATATATTTAGGTTACAGAGTAATTTAAACATAGAACTTTATTAAAGGATATTTCCATTCTAATGCACATCCACGTTGTCGAGTGTAAAGAACGTTCGCATTCTAACCATGAGACCCGCGTTCGAAACTCATCATGGTCAGGGAGGAGACTTGGGTCTCGTCGATATCTCTGCTAACACGAAGTCACAATTCACCGTGGCCGAGGCCTTATTCAAATTGTTGATCACACTGGATAACTCGCTATTTCCCATAAAATGTAACTAAGATCTGCTTTGCATAATTATAGTATAAACCACAGGTGGTCTATGTGGGTAATGAAAAAACACAAATTCGCCAGAGCAAGTTTCTGCAATAGGGATTTTCTAGCCTCCCTTGTAGACGGGGATCCTCGAATACGAGTGGCCAGCTGTATACTTCCTTTACTATTTATCTTGGAACAAAAGTATTTATTTCTTTAAAGATACACATACGCGCTGGTAGATATACACTTCAGGGTATACAATATGTATTCATGACAAAAAAGATATAATATAGGTGTGGGGGGAATTCGTTTATCTGTTCGCTTGAAGACCTGAATATTTTTTAAGCATTCCACCCCAAGCAAGGCGGGAAGCTACTAGCACGCAAAGGGTTACAGAGAGTTGGAGCGAGAGCAAAGAAGAGTGATAAAGGAAAAGATGAAGAGAAGGTTAGGGGATAGATCAGGACATCTGGAGACGTCGATTGACATTAAATTGGAATAATCGGTGATTATAGCTATCAGGGAAACAAGAAATGGGGAGCGGGTTCCACAGGCTAAAAGTGCGAGACATGAAGCCATTGGAGTAGAAGAGACGGCTACATTTAACAGTTTCGACAGTGAAAGGGTGAGAGCGAGATGCAAGCCTAGTTGAACGCTTAAATTCATGAAGTCTGGGAACCAGCGAAAGCAGCTCATCGGAGCAGTTACCGTGAAAGTATTTGTAAAAAAGACAAAGGCAGGCGACAGCATGTCTGTGAGAGAGCGACTGCAGACGAGATACCAGATCAGGACCAATTACATTGCATATCCGTACCTTAAGACAAACAGACGCTGCTCCAGAGAATATATGGCAGCAATACTCCATGCAAGGGCGAATGGTTGATTTGTAGATTTGAAGAATCGACTTGCGGTGGACGAAGCTATTGAGTGTTGGCTCCCTGTGCCGCGCCAGGAAATTTTTCTCGCCGGAGTCAATCCTTGAAATCTACAAATAAACCATTCGCCCTTACATGGATTATTGCTGCCATATATGGTTTGGAGACCCTTTTGTTGTCTCAAGGTCCTTAATAAAATCCAAAGATGGATATGCAGTGCAATTGGCCCTGATCGGGCATCTCGTCTGCAGTCGCTCTCTCACAGACGTGCCGTTGTGCCCTTCTGTTATTGTCTTAAAAAATTAGCATTTATCTTACATTTCACTTTTTAGACGGCTGAGCATATGTATGGCACCCTATCCAAATTGTAGGTGTTTGTTTAATCGATATCGCTAATTTTTATATTCAAATTTTAGGAACAATATATAAATGTTCATTTCGATTTTTAAAAATCTTGCCCCATATTTTCCTATATAAAACTAAATACCGTATATACTGAAGTATACTGCGAGTTATTATAATATCACTTAAATGGGAAAGATGTTAGCATAGCCTGTGACATTAATTGTGAATAAACCGCTTGCAACCGGAGAGGAAAGGTTTTAAGCGAGTCCACCAAAATAAAGTCAGACATATTACACTGACATACAGGGGAACGATTATATTGAAACCAAATGCTAAGTCGGTTGCTAGAAAAGTTTGTTCACTCTGCCGTGCAAGAACATTTTTCTCGGCAGAATCTGTCTTACAAATTTATATGTCTACCATTCGTAACGAGTAAGCAGTTATGAAATCTTAATGAAAATAGCAACAAAGAAGAACTCATGCTGAATCAGGAACACCATTTTAAATATCTGGGAAATGATATAACAGGGGATGGGGAAAATGACAACGAAATCCGAACACGCTTCAAACTAGCAAACGAGGCATACAAAAGTTTAAAGGATTTGTTTATCAATATATATTCTATAAATAATAAATGCTGTCTATAGCATGTATGTTGTTATATATATATATATATATATATATATTGACGATTGTATATTTATTAATGTAAGATATGTAATGTATTTATTTCTTTATCTGTGTTTTATCATAAGCATACACCATCTATATTTCGGTATATTTGCTTCCAGAACAATCGCCGATTTAAACATCTTGGGTCTAACAGAGAATATATTATATAATATAAGGAATGCATATTTGTGATCATATTCTACTACAGTTCAACGCTCTAAAAATACATATACAGTGTTAGGAGCTTATAAAATATTTGAGCGGATTTTACCGTACGCAAAGCTATTCCAAGAGATACAGCACAAAATCAAGTTTGAATTCCCAGGTGAGTTCGACTTATGTGGGAAAGATGTTAGCATAACTCGTAACATTGTTTGGGGATATCCCGCTGGCAAGCGGAGAGGAAACGTGTTTAGCGAATACAGAAAAATAAAGTCTCACATTCTCCCCTGACATGAAGTCGGACAATTATATTGAAACCAAATGCTAAGTCGGCTGCTCGAAAAGTGGATTGACTCACTTGTGCTATACAATTTTTCTCGACAGAATATAACTTACAAATTTCTATGTGTACCATTTATAACGAATAAGCAATGAAGTCTTAATGAAAATGGCAAAAAAAAGAACGCATAGGGAAACTTGTACAAAATTTTAAATATCTGGCTTTATGGAAAATTTAAACCGAAATCCGAATACGCTTTAAACTAGCGAAAGAGGTATACCAAAAGCTTTGCAAAATATTGAGAAACTGTAAATATTCGCCAAACAAAAAATAGATAGATTGATATGTATATATTTTTTAATATAATACATGTAATATATTTAGTATTTTGTATTATAACCATATACAATCTATTTCCCAGTAAATTTCTTTTCAGAACAGTGTCCGATTTAGTCATCTTGGGTCTCACAGAGAACATATTATGTAATATATGGAAAACAGATTTGGGACAATAATCCGGTAGCTCTAAAATTAGCAATTATTGTGTTCGGAGCATTTAAAATATTGGAGAAGAATTTGAGTGCTTAAAATGTTTCGGAAGGAAACAACAAACGAGCCTCTTTGATTTCATAGGCAATTTCGACTTACATAGCATAAAACAAAAACAATGACTCACACTGCTAAGAAGTAGAGAGATTATATTGTAACCAATTGCTAAGTTGGTTGCGCAGAAAGTTGGTTCACAAGCCGTATTAGATATTTTTTCTCGACAGAATCTATCTTGCGAATTTATATGTCTACCATTCGCAGCGAGTAAGCAATGATGAAGTCATAATGAAAATAGCAACAAAAAGAACAAATACAGAAAAATGAACATTTTAAATATCTGGTAAGTGCTTTAACAGCGCATGGGAAAAGTGACACCGAAATCCGAACACGCTTCGTACAAAATATTAAATGGAGGATGGGGGAAAAGACGGTCCTCATTTGTCTTAACATTAAAATTAGCTAGCCAGAAACACTAACCCAAACATACAAACAATAATCTTAACAGCAAAACAAGACATTCTTACCTACCTTTTTTTACTACATCCAACTTAATACCTCGTGTCTCTAACCGGCAACATCAATTGGGAATAAACTTCTTCTAACCAGAGAGGAAACTAGTTTAGCGCGTCCACAAAAAAAAAATCTCATATTTTCCACTGTCATGAAGTCAACATAATTCAATATCATCATAAGTCGGCTGTACGAAAAATTGGTTCACTGTGACGTGCTAGACAATTTTTCAGGACAGAATCTATCTTACAAATTTATATGTATCTGTCTGTATTTCTGAGATGAGGTATTATGTACATTATTTACATTATTCGGAATATTGTCCTCATCTTTGTCGCCATATTTATTACAACGCCCCGGCCTTCTTCAGGTTGTTGGAGTGTCGAAATGAACCCTTTATTTCGCTCACTAGGGTAGACTGTTCTAGTTCCACGTGCCATGTTTAATGGATGTTAATTATCAGTTATCTCTTGTTAATATCCCTTTGAAAGATCTGCACTGCCTGGGCCGTCAGTCTTTGGGTCCCGTCACTGGATCTAACTAACGCCTTTATGCACTGTGCCATTTGCCCTTGAGGACATCTGTGTATGAATTTCTGGGTGTTATGTCTATTTATATGCCTACCGTTCGTAGCAAATAAGCAATGAGAAAGTCTTAATGAAAATTGCAATCAAATGAACACATACGGAAACAAGAACACCATTTTAAATATATGGGAAGTGTTTTAACAGGGGATGGGAAAAGTGACAGCAAAATCCGAACATGCTTCGGACGAGCAAAAGAGGCATACCAAAAGCTTAGTTAAAGAGATGAGAACCAGTTCACACTATACGCAGACACTTTTTTGAAGAGATTAAAATTATGCAATTTTCGTTGACTGGCTATACTATACTCAGATAATCATTTTCCGGAGGGGTTAAAATTCATGTATTTTCAGTGACCTGCTAGGCATACATTGTCAGGTTTGTCTAACCTTAACAGTACATGTAAGCTACTTTAGCATTATGTACAGGTAATCGTGACAAAAGGGTTGTCATAAGAACGGCGAATTAACACAAAAGTCAGCCAGTGATTTATTTGCCACGGGTAAGAGACGCGTAGGCGATCATGTATCTTTCGATACATGCCTGACAAGGCTGATATTTTTCCGCAGTAGATTGCCTTTTCTTTCTGCGGTAAACCAGTTTCCATCAAAGGCTATAGAACCCGGACAGTCCTTCTATTTACCCATAACTTAGGGGTGAGGCGATCATGTATCTTTCGATATATGACGGACGAAGCAGTTTTTCGCCCGCAGTAGGTTGCCATTTCTTTCTGCGGTAGACCAGCTGCAATCTAACGCTATAAAAACCCGGTCTGTCCTGCTATTTACCCATAGCTGTCGGGGGTGGGGAGAAGAAGAGGATCCATACCTTTCCCAAGGGTATTAGCACGTATGTGAATGTAATGGATTCGACTGGAATTCGAACTCGGCTCTCCGATTCCATTACTCCACCGTGCCTCCTCCAGAAGTACGGTATCTAAATCTATATTTGCATCAGACATTTTAAAGCAAGTGGTTTTTCTCACCATTCTGGGGTAGTTTTGTACAAAACAAAGAGAGAAAACAATTTATTTGCTGTTCAGGATGGTATATATTTGACGACGTTAAGATTACAGTATTGATCTGAAGCTGGAATCGCAATATACACGTACTTGATAAAAAAAACGCAGTTATTTCACAAAAGAATAATGGATCAGGATCAGGCTATATACTGAATAAGGATTATACACGACCATAACCAGGGGCGAAGGGTCATTTTATGCAACACATGCACTTCATGCTTTAGAATTTTTCCAAAATAAATAAATTTGTGTAATATATCTGTTTGCGATATTTTCACTTCTTAGGTTAATTGTTACAAACGATATTATTTAGCGAGTGTAAATAGAGAGTTGTTTAGCGAGAAAAGACGCAAATAAACGCAATGATTATACAAGCCTTTTTATTTTAGAGTATGCAAGACAGAATATTATGAGTGGCTTTAGCTTTCCCTTTTTTATTATTCCCTTCATGCTGTGTACATGAAAAAGAGAGACAAACTAATAAAGTGTTGGGGGGCACTAAGTGTAAGCCACCGCAAAGCAGAAATTCTTTTGCTTGCTTTTTCAGCTGTATTAATACATCACTTCTCTCCGCAATCGACGATGTTTTTATTGCGTGCGTCGGAAATCAAAACTTGACTATTAAAAGGACTTATAGTCGCATATAATAAGACAAAAACTGAAGAGTTTATAAGGAACGTCTGACGACTTTAGTGTCTACACAAAAAAAACGTTACTTACATTTGAAAACTTTTAACAAATGGACAGTATTCTTGACCCCTTCTGTAAGACCCAGATTCAGTCATGTGACAATTACCCAGAAATATTTTTAACTAGTCCATACCTGGATCGCAAACGGGAAACCGGCGAAGTATATTATTTGTGATTGAAAGGAAAGTTTTATCCGTTTCAATGCATTAAGGTTTAATTTTAAATGTTCAAAAGTATTGTTTTAAGTTATGTGAAAAGACTTCTTAATAATATTGTATCTGATTTCATTAAACATGTTTAATTTTGTTAAAGGACATCTTTTTTAAATGCATTACAGTACCTAATTTGAAAATTAAATTAAAAGTATTTACATTTGTAGTTCATATATTAATGTTGATGCCATTTTAAAGATGAAAGGTTGGACGTTATCCTACACAAAAACATTTGGGTAATTAAAACAATTTAAAATTAACCAATATTAATTTATTTTACGTCAAAAAGGGTATCAATTCTCAAGGGAACCGTGTTGGTAGAAGTGTATTTTCTCATATTACAATTAGTTCAAATCTCATTCACAGATGGTTGTGGAGAGGCAAATAATTTTCCGGTAGTTAAGTTCTCCTTTTTTTCTATCCACTGTGGTGATTATCCCGCATAATAGACTGCATGCCTTGGTTCCCAAGTCACCCTTCGCCATTGGTATATACGTTATTTTGTTGATAGAAATTTTTAAATGAATTCAACTAAAACAATGTTTACCCAGAACGTAATTACCCGCATACCATTTAGACAAATTAAGCTGCGTGCAGATAGAGTTTGAGGACACATAACCAAGTGGATAAAGGCGTTAGTTAGATCCAGTGTGAGTTCAATACCCGGCTAAGGCAGTGGAGTACATTCAGAGGGCTATTAACAGGAGATAACTGGTAATTGACATCCATTAAACATTACAAATTACCAAGCACAGAAACTGAAATTTCATGTTAAACCGAAATGCAATTTCAGTGATAAATATCAAGAAACCATTGAACATTTTGTATCAGTTTGCACAATAATTGCACCGACCGAATATAAAACACGGCATGATAGATTGAGCCAATATCTGCAATGAAGAAATATGCAAATTTTACCAGAGGCAATTTTAAGAAAATAGTATGAACGACACCCCGAAACGGTTACAGGGATAGGACTTCAGTATCTGTCTCTATTTCTGAGATGCGGGATTATGTACATTATTTACATTATTCGGACAATTGTCCTCTTCTTTGTCGCCATATTTAGTACCTCAAGGACACATAGCACACGGGATAAAGGCGTTAGTTAGATTCAGTGACAGGACCCAAAGAGTGTGAGTTCAATACCCGGCTAAGGCAGTGGAGAACCTTCAGAGGATAATTAACAGGCGATAACTGGTAATTGACATACATTAAACATGGCACGTGGAACTAGAACAGTATACCCCAGTGAGCGAAATACAGGTTTCACTTCGACATTCCAACATATTCTTCATATATATATATATATATATATATATATATATATATATATATATATATATATATGAAGAAATATATTTTTAAGGTGTGCTATATTTATGGTATAAACTGCTCCATATCAGAGACAGAGCGTATGTAAATATAAATATAAAATTGAACATTGAAGTCAACACTCAGAGGCGACAGGCTGTTTCCTCCTTTACACATTCGCCACGCCGCCTGAAGATTGCGTCTAGCATGAAACAGCCTGACGCCTCTGAGTGTTGACGTCAATGTTCACTTTTATTACTTATAAAGAAAAAAGAAAAGCTTATTTTAGCGGACGCATTTCCTCCACTGAAGGACTTTATCAAAAGACATTTAAGGGTGTTATTTTGCAACAAGTATTTTCAAACAAAAGTAAAAATGATATTTTTTCAATTTCTTTAAAACTTAAGAGACACGTAAATATTCATCAAATTTTATGAAAAGTCAAGGTAAATAATCGACGATGCTAAGAATTATGATTTAATATCTATGAAACGAAACTGACGAAATGATGTTGGATTTTATTTTATTTTATTTATTTTAGTTTAGAATTAAGTTATTAGATATTTTAAATAAAAGCAAGTTATGAATTAAAAATTTATCTAAAAACATTTTTTGGGTTTTTAAAGACTTGTTGCAAAATAAAATCTTTAACATTTGCCTTCATAAAGTCCATCAGAGGATGAAACGCGTCGGCTAAAATATATTTCCATTTCGTTTTTATTCATGATGCCCATTATAATTATAATTTTAAAAGTAGAATCAAGTGCTTTGTTGAATATTAGGAACCTGTGCTGGACATTGATTGTTTGGCAGCTCGGAAAAGTTTAGGTATCAAGAGTAGAGCGGGCTGTAAAATGCAAATTAAATGGACGGAAATAATGGGGGTTCAAATGTCGCAGAATTTAATTTTGTTTTAGAAGAAACAGATACAACTTCATACCAACCGTACAGCGGGCCATCGGTGACGAAGAAGATACACAAACTAGACTCGATATAGCGCGGCTACTCTCTCAATTCTCAGCGATACTCATCCAAGTATTCAAATAACATCGGAAGAGTGACCCAAGAGCCACAATTGATTTTTGTATACCCTTGCGAGACCCAGTTACGGCTCTGCGATGGAACGACTAAGGGTCAAAAAGCAGCCGTGCCTCTTGGAGCACTGTTCCAAGGTTATCTGAATACGTGGATGTGGATCGGTGCGGAACTGAGTAGCGGCGCTATATCGAGTCTCGTTTCTGACTTCTTCGTCAACGAGGCCCGTGGTTCAATTGGAATGACGTTGTATCGAAACTGTCCATGTTCGATTCACGGTAGTGAAGGCGCAAAACTGATGAGTCCCAAATAGGACGAAACGGACATCCAGTTCTTTCTGCATTCTGTTGAGGATTATTCTCGGCTCGACGAATTACTATGTGATTAGCATAAATCATCCAAAATAATTATATATATATATATATATATATATATATATATATATATATATATATTAATGAATAAACATAATATCTCACGTCGATAGCACGACTCTGTGTAATCACCACCTGATAATTAATTAACTCCGAGTCGGGGTATCGACGTGGAATATTACATATATTCACTAATGTATACTAACTACCGCTGTTATATAATAAATTGAGCATTGTTTTTATAACACATGATTAAATATATATATATATCGATACCTATATATATATATATATATATATATATATATATATATATATATGTTATGTGTGTGTATATATATATATATATATATTATGTGTGTGTACGTGAAAGTATATGCGTGTATATATATATTTTTTTTTACCCATAGCTATCTATCTATCTCTGATCTTTCTCTGTCTCTCTCTGTCCCTGTCTGTCTGTCTGTCTGTCTCTGTCTCTTCTCTCTCTGTCTCTCTGTCCCTGTCTCTCTCTCTCTCTCTCTCTCTCTCTCTCTATATATATATATATATATATATATATATATATATATATATATATATATATATATATAATGTGTGTGTACGTGGAAGTATATGTGTGTATATATATATATATGTTTTTTACTCATAGCTATCTATGATCTTTCTCACTATCTCTCTCTCTCTGTCTCTGTCTGTCTGTTTCTCTGTCTCTGTCTCTCTGTCTCTCTGTCTTTCTCTCTCTATATATATATATATAATGTGTGTGTACGTGAAAGTATATGTGTGTATATATATATATATATATGTTTTTTACCCATAGCTATCTATCTATCTCTGATCTTTCTCTGTCTCTCTCTGTCTGTTTCTCTGTCTGTTTCTCTGTCTCTGTCTGTCTGTCTCTCTCTCTTTCACTCTCCCTCTCTCTCTCTATCTCTTTCTCTCTCTCTTTCTCTCTCTCTCTCTATATATAATAAAATATAGTTCGAGTTATCATATATGTATCGGTTAAAATGCTGGATATCAGGGATAGAACTTATAATATAAAAGTGGACATTGTTGTCAACACCCAACGCCGACTGTCCCTTTAATGCCTAAATGCAACCATCATGTTCTGACGATTGCGTTTTGTCTTTATTCCTGTATCTGTGTGTGTATTTGTTGTGTGTAGATTTCCAAAGTGTTAAAGAGTTTCCAGAATATTACGTCTTAGACCAGATTGTAAATGTACATCGACATTTCATTGATTTCCAAACGCCAGTAAAATCTCAAGATAGCATCGAGGCTTCACATAAAATTTCGAATCGGTCAAATAGCGGAGTTTTCTTGCAAAGACCATTTCTTTCTATGATCAGTTTGGCTTGAAAGGTCGGGTCAAATATCATCCATATTCGTAACGTGCCGTTTATATTTCCACATGTACAACAGCGTTTACAGTGAAGGGTGTAGTAAGCAGGGGAAAAGATTTCGTTGCAAGACGTCGTTGCTTCGGGCCAGATCACTAGAGGGACATGATATATGAGGTATTGTCGAATCGATTTTCATATGGGAAACAGAAACTGCGGAACAGATCGGCATTGAGGAAATATGGAAGAATTAGTATCGTCATCTAAAATTAAAACAATTTTCAACAAAATTTATCACTCTCAAATATTTTATTTTCTATTCATGAATTACGTTATGTTATTTTATCCTAATAATTTATTTCTATAAAATATTTAATTCTGCACAGATTTTTTGTCTTGTCTTTTTCCGTTAAGAATAAACTTTCAGCAAAATAAATGTTATTCGACAGAAGGATTCTGAGGATAGCATGGACCAACTATGTGAACAAAGACGGACGTTTAATGAAAATGGAAACAAGAATGATATTTATATTAACACCAGGAGAGCGGCAGTTAAAATACCTAGTGAATATAATGAGGAAAGAAGGCTTGGAAAACTGAATAAACATCGGGCAGATTAACGGCAAGATGGACAGAGGAAAACAGTGTAGAACCTACCTAGCGTATTTAAAAAATGGTTCGCAGAATAAGCAATAGGAGAGATAACTCAGACAAAATATATTAGAAGTTACAAAATACAGGACGTTGTGGAGAACAATAATCGCCAACACCCTGAACACGTATTGCACAAGAAGTAGTAACAAATCAATATTATGTGAAACAGAAAACTGAACACGATGAGAAGTAGCGAAAGATGTCTGCCAGGTACATATTGAGAGAAACAAGAAAAAGTTGCTGGATTGCAGTTTCGTATAAAATCGCTTATATCACAGAAAATGTACACAAAATTCTTCAGGGATGAAGGAAAACATTGGAAGATGTGGTCCGGCCCAGAAATGCTGAACATATTTTAGAACTAACTATTCTAACGTAACTGGTAATATTTCATTTTATCCGATTCTGAAACCTCGTTTTTGAGCGTAAAGTATGGACAATGTCTGAGAAATTGCTCGTACTTCGTCTGTAACTTCCAATTCAGTGTTGGCCTATTCTCTGCCTGCTTAGTTGAATTATTAATTCGACACGGAATTCTGACCGTTTCTTCATCGTGTCGACTTGAATATTCTCCACTAGTAGCATGCCAGCCAGGCCCACGGTTGGGGTGAGATGGTCGCCGCCTTGCACCCCCCAACCCAAGCACTGCGTTCATTATAACTTGTGGCTTGGCATGAGATAGGTAAGCCTTAAATTCTCGACGTTGTTTTGTATAGATTATCGTCGTGAAACGAGCATTTTCTCTGTCCATTTAAGCATAAACCCACCCCATATTTGATTCCGTGTTCCTTGTGTATGTATATGTAATTTTTTAATTTCTTTAAAAAAAATTTATTTTAATTCTTTTTTTTTTTTTAAATTTGTATTTTTGTTTTTTTTTTGCTTTTTGTTAACCGGCACTATTGGACCCCCTAACATATCTTATTTTAGAACTAACTATTCTAACCTATCTCGTAATACACATTTTTTTAAAATATAGGTCAATGGGACTTTAACTAAGTTAAAACTTAGTATTGTACACATTCACAATAGTATGTCATTCCTATCCCCCAGTTCTCTCAACTAGTGTAAGCCCTGCGACTATCCCAACTACATCCCCCTTCTATTGTTTTGTTTTGTCGTCGTTGTATATGTTATATGTAATAGGAGCAGGTGGGCTTTCCTACCGTCCGGTCTACACTCCTCCCCCTCTATTGGACACGATTAGAGGCCCAAACCTTGTTTCGTGTTTAGGAAGGGGTTCCCGGATCTCTCTCTCTCTCTCTCTCTCTCTCTCTCTCTCTCTCTCTCTGGCCTCTGTACTGGTGCCGCTGTGTTTCTCCCGTTATGCGTGTAGTGTGTGGCATTGCCTGTTCATTCTGAGGGTACACGGTTGACAGTTCCCTTGTTGCTGTTTCCGACTGGTAGTTATGAGCCCTAGCTCTTGCGTAGCGTCTTGAGCGGCCGCTCTGATAAACAGTTGCATAATATCGGGGTGTCTGTAGTGCCATGTCGTGCATGAATAGGTGTCCCTGCAGTCATCTGCAGTGGGCAACCCTGAGGCCACATTATGATTCAGGCTGTGACAAACCCCATCTCTGCCCACGTCATGGGTGATAATCGTCGGCTTCCCTTAACTCAGGCCTTCTCTTTTTCCAACACCAATTACCCTGGGTTAAAGCTGGAATCGAAGCTTTCATCCTCTCCAGGAAATTCAAGGTCAAACCGCGCTCCTCCCCCTGGTTCACAGCTGCTTGCTCAGCCGCCATTGCCCATAGGAACCACTTCTTCCACCGTTTTCGTAGTGATATGTCCGACTCCAATAGACGTCTATTTACCTCTGCCCGTAACGAGTGTAAGCGTATCCTCGACGATGTCAAGTCACTATTTGCTGCTCGGATGAAGGAACGTATTGCATCCCGCAAATTTGGCTCCAAAGATTATTGTCGCCTCTGCAAGAGCGTTCTGAACAATAACAAACCCACCATTCCTCCCCTGTTCAATCTGTTTGAGGTCCTGACCACCTGTGCTGACAAGGCCGAATGCTTTGCACGGAAGTTTTCTTCCAATTCTACGCTAGACTCTTCCGAGGTACCCTTGCCCGATTTCCCTCCCAGAACTGAGGCCCTCTTGGACGGATTGCACATAACCCCGTCGTCGGTATTGGGCATTATTTTTAACTTAGATCACCACAAGGGTACTGGTGGTGACGGGATACCAGCCATTTTCCTGAAGAAATGCGCACCTGAACTGACGCCTGCCCTCTCTAAATTATACAACCGCTGCCTCAAGGGGTTCTGTTTTCCTGACTGCTGGAAGTCCTCAACCATTGTTCCTGTCTTTAAGAACTCTTGTGACCCCTCCGACCCTTCCAATTACCATCCTATCAGTCTCCTACCCCTCTTCGGCAAAGTCTTCGAGGCCATTATCAACACCGAAATGACTAATCATCTGATATCTCATGATCTGCTCTCAGACAAGCAGTATGGTTTCCGCTTTGCCAGATCTACTGCCGATGTGCTTACGGCCATCACTGAATTTGTCTACCAAGCTATCTATAATAACGGTGAAGCTCGTGCCGTGGCCCTTGACATCTCCAAAGCATTTGATAGAGTTTGGCATGCCGGCCTTCTTCGCAAACTCCAGGGTTATGGTATCACAGGTCGATTGTTTGATCTAATACAATCATTCCTGCCAAACCGGGAATTGAAGGTTGTTCTCAGTGGATTCATCTCCAGCTCCTATCCCAATAACGCAGGTGTTCCTCAAGGCTCCATCCTAGGCCCTACTCTGTTCCTCATATTTATAAACGACCTTCCTGACGCCATAGACTCCAAAGTCGACATCTACGCTGACGACATCACAATTTACTCCTGCCTCAAACACAAATCTAGTGATGCTGACAAAGTTAACCTGGCAGCTCAAATTGAAAAGGACCTCCAATCGGTTGTGAATTGGGGCGAGAAGTGGCTGGTTAACTTTAACTCCTCTAAAACAAGACTGCTCTCTATTAACCACCGCAAGGATCCATCCCTGCATCCCATTAGAATTTCTGAAGACCAACTTCTCGAGAGCTCCTCTCTGCGGCTGCTCGGTCTCACGCTGACCGCTGATCTGAGATGGTACAAATACATCGAGTCAGTTGTATCATCCACCGCAAGTTGGTTCCCTGTCCCGAGCCAGGAAATTTTTCTCCTCGGAATCGATCCCCCAAGTCTATAAATCGACCATTCACTCTTGCATAAAGTATTGCTGCCATATATGGTCTGGGGCCCCTGCTGTTTTCCTCAGGGTTCTTGATAAGATCCAGAGACGGATATGCAATGTGATTGGCTCTGATCTGTCATCTCGTCTGCAGTCGCTCTCTCCCAGACGCGATGCTGCCTCGCTCTGCCTTTTTTACAAGTACTTTCACGGTAATTGCTCCGAGGAGCTGCTTTCTCTTGTCCCTTGGCCTCGTGAATTTAAACGACCTACGAGGCTGGCATCCTGTTCCTACTCCTACACCGTTGAAACTGTTAGATGTAGATGTCTCTTCTACTCCAATAGCTTCATGTCTCGCACATGTCGCCTATGGAATTCCCTTCCCTATTACTGTTTCCCTGACAAATACAATATCTAACGGTTTAAGTGTAGCGTCAATCGACATCTCCAGTTGCCTTGATCTATCCACATCACTCCTCCGAATCCCCTCATCTTTCATTCCTATCTGCTCTCGCTCCAAATCTTCTGTAACCTCCTTGCCTTGATCGACCCACTGTCTGTCTCTTTCTCCACATCCTCTCCTTTACCACTCCTATCTGTTCCTCTTCAAACCCTTCTATAACCCCATGCGTGATAGTGGCCTCCAGCCTTGCTTGGGGTGATACGCTCAAAAAAAATATAACGGGATGGATGTATAATTATGTGAAGAACAACATCGTTTTTTTTTCCAGTCGTACAAATTTGTTGCCAAAATAACCATTTTTTATTTATCTTTTTTAGTCAAGGAGTCCATTTTGCAAACGATGTCTGAAAACAGTTAAGGCGTATGCGCATTTCACGCAATAGCGCGTCCCGTCTAGGTGGGAGATCAGGTAGGGGTATTTCAGAGAGGTGGAGTGTAGAGTTGGAAGAGAACTTCCGAGCAAAGCACTGAAAGATACCTGCTGTCGATGTCTAGACTTTAATCCGTCGTCGAGGCACCATGTGTACTGCAGCCACAAAACAGGAGTGGTGTATCTTGTACAAGATAACCTGCCGGAGACCAAACCTATCTAGTTCCGTTTTGAAACCAGAGCTTTTCCTTTTCCGAGACTGGTTGCCAAACAAGATTATAGCAACCATTCTATCCTGCTCTTTAACCATAGCTGGGGGGAAGAAAGATTCATACCTTTCCCAAGAGTAATAGCACGTAAGTGAATGTAATGGATCCGACTGGAATTCGAACTCGGCTCTTCGATTCCTCTATTCATTGCTCCACCGTGCACCCCCCACAAGATGTCGAGACTAGAAATTGATTGAAAGAAAGAAGATTTGCTGTTGTTCAGCGCACTCTAGCAGAGCTGTCAATATTTCCTACAAACGAACTTTTGATAGGCCATAAGTCGTTTCATTTCATCAGCAAAAAGTAACTTCTTTTACTATACACTTGAACTTATTACGAGCAGAGACAATGATCACGCTGTTTCGATGCTACCTGTAGGTCTAAAACAGACGGAAAAGGAGAATCATGCGGGATATCGCGGCCGACAAGGCAGCTGAAAACCAAGGATATGATCGGGGTTTTATTTTATGCAAATAATGGCATAAAATGACGTTGCACATCGACAGATCGAATCCAGTTACGAACATTGAGATTCTTTAGAAAGGTCCATCCTTCCCGAACATGGATTTGAGTAGAAAAAATTCCAATAATTATTTTCTAATGATGTTCATCTCTTTCTGGTCTAACGTTTTTGTTGCTGTATAATGTTGAAACAGTGCATTCGACTGGAAATATTATACAGATATGCTGAACCTGAAAATCTTCGATAGACCGACTAATGTTATATTAAAGATGCAAGTCGCAATAGGTTTGACGAAGAGATAAGGTTGTAATATCAATTATTTTGAAGTAAAAAATGATTATTAATGTTAACCTTTAATTCGTTTTTTTCATTATCTTGTTATTAATTAATTTGGGTGAGAGAATCAAGGTCTGCAATTAACTTGGAAGTAACTGCAACCCTGCTGTGAAATCAGGAAATAAAACTCTGTTGATGCAGCTTCAGTGCACTCACTTGTCAATTTTATCAATTGATGAAAGGAATCTCACATTCTATGGTGGGAAAACAGCCTTAATCAGCATTTATGGTGTTAGTGTTTTAATGACGTTTTATTTTAGAAAATCAAAGTATGTTTCATTATTGTTCTTGCTAAAAGAAAAAAAAATGATGCTACTTGATTTCCGTACTTGAAATGAGTAGAAACAGACTGTACTAGCCTTCACAGAACAGCAGCTGTTGAAAAAGCGATTTTAAATACTTCATCAGAGATTATATACGACGCCTTATCTATTATTTTTAAGAAAACTATGAAGAGATTCACGTGATTGTGACGTAAACATGCAGAGCAATCATTTGTATTACTAAGTTTTAAATGTTATCGATCTATCTGTCTGTCTGTTTGTCTGTCTCTCTCTCTCCACATATATATATATATATATATATATATATATATATATATATATATATATATATATATATATATATATATATACACATATATATATATATATAATGTTTAACCTATGCTATCTTTATGGATAGAAGAGCTCAATGTCAGGAATAGGGCGTATGTACCGTTTATAACTGTACACTTTCGTTTGAACTTGTTTTATTAAGTAACCTATTTTACACACACACACATACACACACACACACAGATATATCTGCTCTACTCTGTATTGGGCACTCTTTTAAGAATAGTAATTGTTGGTTATTGAAATTTATTCCGTATACACCAATATTATACGTATATATATATATATATATATATATATATATATATATATATATATGTATATGTATGTATGTATGTGTGTGTGCGTGTGTGTGTGTATTTAGGGAGCAATCCTTCTTTCATGCACATTTCATTGAATACGACAGTCAAGGTGCTTCTATTTAGGTGCTTTCTTTAGTTATTTCTCATGCGATTTAATATGGACACAAAAAAACTATTTCTTGTTTAACAGTCAAAATATTTAATCCTTGAAAATGGCTAAATGTATAGCCGAAAGCGCTCTCATAAAAAGAACATTCGGACAGTTTTATAAAATTTATCATCCCAAAAGAAAGAAAAAAATATTATATCTCATGTGAAATTGTATAAAAAACTAAATAAAAGCCCCTTTGTTTATTGTATTCAATGATAATTGCATATATATATATATATATATATATATATATGGCCCGATATGTGGCCCGATGATTGCATCTAGCATGAAACAGACTGTCGCCTCTAAGTGTTGATTTCTATGTTCACTTTTATATTTACACCCGCTCTATCTCTGATATTGAGCACTTTATCCCATAAATATAGCACACTTTAAGACTATATTTCTCCATATATATATATATATATATATATATATATATATATATATATATATATATATATATATATATATATATTGTTGTGAATATCAATTTTTAGATTGAGCATAAAGGGAGATTACATCGATATTAAGAGATTAGCGTAAAACATATTCAAGAAACATAGACCTATTGAGAAAGGAACTGATAAAATTGTTCAAAGATCACGAGCAAGATCTCACCACTGTCTCCAATGCTAATGTGATCAACTTTCTCGATGTGACCTTTGACTTGAACAATGCTTATTACAAACCATATACCAAAGACCTATAGAAACATAGGTACGTCATTAAGGATTCAAACCGCCATCATAAAATTCTAGATAATTTACATAAGTCAATCCAAGTTATATTCTCTACTAAAGTCAGCAATATAGAAATATTTGTTAAGAATAATATTAAATATATAAAAGCTTTAGAAGTCATCAACCATAAATAAATTTAGAGTATTTAGGAAAAAAAAACACAATAAAAAAATGTTAAAATTAATAAGAAACCCGTAGGCACGACATTATATGATTTAATCCACCTTTTAATCATAATGTTCAAAGGAATATTAGAAGAATTTTTCTTTAATCTTTCGCCAACACTAAACAAAATAATGTTAAGATCAGCTATAGCCGAGTAAGTAACATCGATAAATATATATCCCAGCTTTATAAATTTATATTAATCAGGTACATTTTTAACAGAGTAAATTTTTAAAAAAAAATAATTAAATGCAACTGCCAAAGATATATGATCTCTCCCTTAAACTGTCAATGTATGAATGACAATAATATATGCCAAGCTAGCAGACATATCGGTAATGATGTCAAATCTTATTTTGGTTCCGCTGAAAATCCTTATAAATTTCCATTCTACCATCATCGAATGAGTTTTAGATAATGTAAAATACATAGAATAGTCCTGCTCTCTCTAAATATTTCTAGGAATTAAAGAATAGTAATAATAGGAAGTACGGTGGAGTAATGGATAGCGGCTCCGTTTTAAGAAATCCAGTGGAATCCATTACATTCCCTTACGTGCTAATAAACATGGGAAAGGTATGAATCATCTTCTTCTCCCCACACTCAGATATGGGAATATAGCAGGACAGACAAGTTTCTATAGCCTTGTATATCGCAGAAAAAATGGCAACCTACGGCGGAATAAAATCTGCCTCGTCAGTCATGTATCGAAATATACATGATCGCCATAGCACATAAGTTACTGAATAATAGACACATTTTGCGTGGGATATTCGAGCTAAAGTTAAATATTACAATGGGAAAGGCAACAGGTGTAATTTATGCATTGTTGAAAAATTAGTTTTTTATTTTTAAACTTAAATACACCTAGCTTATTAAACAAGAGAAATAAATAGATTTCAATATGTAGGCATATAAATAAATATATGCAGATTAAATTTACTTTAAATTATGTTTTTTTTTTTTTTTAATGAACCAGTAATATCCCTTTATACCTGTATAAAAAAATGATATGCACAACTCTAAAAATATGTTTTCACACACACACACACACACACACACACACACACACACACACACACACACACATATATATATATATATATATATATATATATATATATACGCGGAGGCTCGGCGGCTCCCAGTCGTGTCCGAATATCGGGTGTCCGTCATGAGTCCTATACGACAGAATGCCAATCGCTGAGGATATTGTTTTAAGTGGTCATGGCTGCGCGACGGCCACGCACACATTTTGTAGGGGCGAATACAGGGACCTGGTGCACTGACTGCCACAAGGTACCCAAACGACCCTCCTCAGGTTTTGAATTCAGAGTTGTCTTTCTCCTAGACCAGTGGCCATCCAAGGCTATAGAACCCAGTCTGTCCTGCTATTTACCCATAGTTGGAGGGAGAAGAAGAGGATTCACACCTTTCCCAAGGGTGTTAGCACGTAAGTGAATGTAATGGATTCGACTGGAATTCGAACTCGGCTCTCCGATTCCTCAATCCGAGCCGAGTTGATTGATTGAATATATATATATATATATATATATATATATATATATATATATATATATATATATATATATATATATATATATATATATATATATATATATATATATATATATATATATATATATATATATCCGTTTAATTTACATGCCAAATACTTATTTTTTTAAACAATAAACTGTAATCCCCGGATAATACTTGATTGCTCCAACATTGCGGTAACAAACCATATTTATTAAATTTAAATTACGTAACTGTCAGTCTATACTCACCACTGTAGATTGCGTTGTGCATGAAACTCCGAGTCCTACTACCGGTGAAGGATAATATGTATTTTTAATAATATATATATATATATATGTATCACACACATTTTCTTTCAGTTAATATATTTGTTAATATCCATTGCTGGTTTTAAATAAAATGTGGCCGAACTAAGGTGTTGTATCTAAACTACATATGGCTAGTGATAAAAGCTAATTTCATGCCTTAGTTAACACAGATTAAACTACATATTTATATTTATGAATGTGATTAAAATTTTTAAATGTTTGTATGTTTTTCGGGTCATACTGTATGTCAAATTATCGCTTTCTTCCTTATAATATAAGTGACACCACCCAAACATACTTCTGTATTTTAAGCGAACACCCATAAACCATATTTTATCCCCTTCTTGAAAGAGATTCTCTTATGAAGCATGTACAATCATCATTAAAACAGGATCTCTACTTGAAGGACATTTTGTATGCCACGTGTACAGCAATAATTTCGACATGCGTTGTACATTCGAGCTGAGGTTTTAGAATGATTGTTTTCCCAAAAAGCCGTAGGAATTCTCACTGAAGAGTTGGGCATAGTGGATGTTCTGAATAATGGATAAGAATCTATTCCTCGGCGTACAGCGTTCACGCAGTGACTGGAGCTTAGTAGAAAGTGGGGTACATTCTAGCTATGCATAAAAAATTATTACCTACCCTTTTGTCTGTTTTACGTGACTGCGTAATTAGCAAGAATAACTGTCTCATTTTCAGATTATGATTTAAATATATGGGAAGAATTTCAACGGATAAACGTAAATGAAAACCGGAAGCAGATTGGAATAGAGAAAATGGCTTCCAAAAGTTATACTAAAAAAAAAAAAACAGGAAAATAATACCGAAATGCTATGTAATATCGGTTCTACCCTAAAGTTAAATTCGTGCTGGATAGTTTCCTTAGAGATTATGAGGAGAATTGAGGAAACACATATGTGGTTCTACATAAAAAATGTTCCAAATACTATAGACGGAACATTTGAGCAATTTGCATGTTTTACCATGAACGAAAGAAAAACCTAATTACAATAAGAAAGCGACAGTTGAAATTACTGGGACAGATAATGAAAAAAGCGGGCCAGGAGAATGTGACACTCATAAGGCATATTGGAATGAAGAGGAACAAGGGAAATATTAAGTAACCCTAATAAAAGCTTGTTTACATCGATGTTAGATGAGAGTGGCAAAGACAGTAAAAACATTGCTAAAAGCTATGAAGGATAAAAAATTGAGAAGAGCCATGATCTAATATTGGTGCGCATATATTTACAAGTTCAATATGGTTATCCTACTCCGACTAGCGAGGTGTTCCCATTTACAACGTAACTGTGAGGAAATAGATGGAATCTCCTCGTTCTAAATAGTGTTACTGCTAAATGATAAGAACGGCCAGATTTTTCATTTGAAATCGTTCAGCTTCCGCACAATTTCTGCATTGACGACGCTAGGATATCTGCCCATTATAAGAGTGAAAAATGTATATTCAAACATTACAAAACAAAAAAAAGAAAGAACATTATCTATAATGTTAAGAGCATAGTAATAAGTTTTGTGCAGTAAAAACGTTTCCGTTCACGCAGATTCTTCAAAGAACTGTATCGTTTGACCTATCACATCCATAGTGCATTTTTAAGCCGGAACTAATTGGTGCATTTGAATAGAAAACGCCCTATGAGATGAAGGTACGTCTTGATCGATGGTCCAAATCGGATTGCTCCTCTGAACAATGTTTTCCCAATTTGTGGTTTAAGAGGAAACAGAAGAACGAAAGGAAAGGCCTATATTAATAATTCTTTCATCCTCCCATTCGTTCTGTCTCTGACATATGGTACAACGGTTGTCGGAAAAAGAAACGCAAACTGTTTTCGAATATTGATTAAATCCTCTTTTATTCAATTTGCCCGTATATATTTGGGGAAAATGTATGCAATCACCCACCTCTGGTCTGTTCTATTGCCATGTATATAGCCAAAAGATTTTGTGTTTTGCATGACATGGTGCGTGACAGAATATAGTTGGTTTGCTTTGGTTTGTTTTACGGCATATCCACCTCAATGGGTTATTTAATCCCTAAAAAAATTTATTTCTGGTAATATTTTTCTTTCAAGAATTTATAGCTGGTAACATCTTTTTCCCACAAAAATGTATAACTGATAATATTATTTCTCAAAACGTATAGCTGGTAACATTATTTGTTTCAAAAACGTATAGTTGGTAATATTATTTTTTCAAAACGTATAGCTGGTAATATTATTTTATTATTTCTTTTACAAAACGTATAGATGGTAATATTATTCTTTTCAAAAATGCATAGCTGGTTAATATTATTTTTTCCCAAAATGTATAGCTGGTAATATTATTTTTCCCAAAACATACAGCTGGTAATATTATTTTTTCAAAAAACGTATAGCCGGTAATATTTTTTTTTAAATTGTACAGCTGGCAACATTATTTTTCCAAAAACGTATTATCAGAGGCCTTGCTGTTGGACGTAGTTTAACGTCATATCCAGGACGCAGATGAAGATTATCGTCATACCCAGGACGCGGATGTAGTTTATCGTTTTACCCAGGATGAGATCTGGATTTGCGGATGCTGTTGGACGTAGTTTATCGTCATACCCAGGACGCGGAAATTGTTTAGCGTCATACCCAGGACGCAGATGTAGATTATCGTCATACCCAGGACGCGGATATAATTTATCGTCATACCCAGGACGCGGATGTAGTTTATCGTCATACCCAGGACGCGGATGTAGTTTATCGTCTTACCCAGGTCGCGGATATTGTTTATCGTCATACCCAGGACGCAGATGTAGATTATCATCATACCCAGGACGCGGATGTAGTTTGTCGTCATACCCAGGACGCGGATATTGTTTATCGTCATACCCAGGACGCGGATGTAGTTTATCGTCATACCCAGGACGCGAATATAGTTGGTGAGTAAACATTTGGGAAAAAAAAACACACCTATATGAGCCCAGGCAATATGGCTATGGGTGAAATTAATCCTGGAAATTAACCGTTCCAGAGTGGAGTTGTTATCCCTAGTCTTGTTTGAATCCAGAATTGTACTTCAGAGTAGATTCTAAAAAAATATTATTCCATGCATTAGTCAAGTTTCAACAATGATCTCATCTTTGTCGCCATTGTTGAAACTTGACTAATGCATGGAATAATAATGCAAACACAAAATGTAGTTAGAATAAAATGTATTGAAACAAGAAAGTGTACACAATATTTACATATAGTCTTTTGTATATTCCTGGGAAGACCGTTCCTGGAGAATGGGTTGACTAAGTCGCAGTCGGGCAGAGTCTCTAGTTGGATCTCTTGATTTGCCTCCCTGTCTTCCGGTACCAACCATATTTATATCGTCGGTACTCTACTATGCAAATTAGGTGGATCCTACCACAACAGGATTAGAACATGTTGATGCATTGTTTTCCATGTTCTTTCTGCGGATGCAACAACAACTACTTCAAATCGGGATATAAGTCCAATTATCTGAGTTGCGAACCACTAAGCTATGCTTATATATCCTTCAACCACCTTACATCTACTAAAATCTATGAGAGGATTCAACAGCTGTTCACAAATCAACAGCCAATACGACAATATTAATTATTAAAATTCCTATCTATGATTCTTTTTCCGTTCTGTCTTTCCAGCTGATGTTTGTGCAATATTTGTGTTAACGTTAATCTGACCCACTCGAAGAGAGTGAGAAACTTTTGGAGATCCCTGGGAAATCGGTATCTTAAGTTAAGTATTTTAACTAATTTCCAATACGATTCACAGGTGGAAGGGATTCAGTTCTGGAACCAACTCAGTAACCTAGCAACATTCAATATTTTAAAGTATAAATGAACATTTCTAATTACATTATTATCTATTATTCCATTCAGAGTAATATCATCATCTCTGTTTTTATTATCACAAAGTTATACTCCCCGATCTCCTTCAGCTCTCTTTCAAAACGAGTAAGCTTCAGGGAATTTAGAAGGGAATTTTTATTCATGAGATGAGCGGATATTGTTCTTCTTCAAAAGTCAGTATCTAGGGTAAGCTACTCTTGAGCCTTTTCGTACTACACATATATATCTATTCTAATCCGTTCAGTGGATAAATATACAATTAATATGCCACTACATTATTGGTGTGGAATGTTGACATTTTGATTATATCATAATTTCCTCTTCAAGTTGAATGTGCTATACATTTTAGATGTTACTGCTGTTGGTAATCTTCAAGTGGTATGATTTCTGTTATAGGGTTCTTTGTGATTTTTTACCACCAGTCCACAAAGTTCAAGAGTTTCAATTTTTAAGGAAAGTGACAGTTGGAATTCTTAAGGAGAACTGAAATAAAAAGAACATTCTTGCTCAGAATGAGAAAAATACCCGTGGACATTTCTACGACACAGAGTGTGGAAGCAAAATTTAGAAAATTTCTCACGCAATGGAGACAGGCGGAGAGGGGGATTCATGGAGTATACTGGGGATGGGGGGTATCGTCAAAAGGGAAAACTTAATAAAAGATACAAGGTATAGGACGTTGTTTAGAACCACGATTGCCTATGATCCTGAAACATGATTATTGTGAATATGCGAACCGAGGAAACGTTACTGTGTTTGCATTATTAATATTGTTCGGACTGTTGTCCTCACCTTTATTTATTATTATATTCATTAAATTTTGGTCGTCATCAGGTGATTGGAATTTCTAACTGAACATTTTATTTCGTCTCCCGGGGTAGACGTTTCTAGTTCCAGGTGTCATGCTTCTTCTAGATATCTCAATCATCTTCCTCTTAACTCAAATCTTCCAGCATTTGCTTGATACTGCATTAGCCAGGTATTGAACTCACAACTCTTTGGGTCACGTCACCGGATCCAAGCAATGATTTTATCAACTAGGCCATCATATTTTCTTAATTAACAGAAGCTTTTATTTGAATCAATTACACAAGTAGAATTAACCCACTACGGAGTAAAATTACAACCATACTAACCATCCGTTTATCTTTAGATTAGTGAGATAAAGGTAGCGATCTGTTTAGCCAAAATTCAGTCTTTTATTGGTGAAACTGGCGTGACCTATCAAGGGAAAAGGCCTAGGCATATTATATGGAGTCCATGCGCTGTCCAGGATATATGCTTCCCCACCTTCTAGGCAGTACCGAAAACATCAAGAGGAATACAGGGCATTATATTTGAGGATAGCTTGACTGCAGAACTTGCCGGAAAGTCGTCCGTTTTCAGATCCAAGAGCCGTCGGGAGTGCACTCCGCGTTTTCTGTCTGGATTTATTTCTATAGCCTTTTTCGTGTTTGGATATGACCGCAGGGCATAGGAGAGTTAAAATCCAGATTTTCCTTCCTCTAGTTGGACTGACCATTTTTAGAATCCCAAGACCGAGGGAACGGACAGTAATACTGACCAATTACTACGAAAAGAAGAAAAAAATATCATGACGGAAATATAAATGGCGACCATGACCCCCCCCCCCCGGTTTCACTTCACTAAAATTCCCCAATATGGTGTTAATATGCCGCATATAATTACTAAGTTTCGTTTTCGAATTATTTCTTTTTTTCCTCTTTTCAATCTTTTATATGTGTTCGTAACGCTTTTATGTTTTAGAAAAGAAGGTAAAACTTTATTCAGTCTATTGAAATCGGGATATATATATATTATATGGGTTGCGAACCACTAAGCTATGCATATATCCTTCAACCATCTTACATCTACTAAAATCTATGACAGGATTCAACAGGTGTTCACAAATCAACTGCCAATACGACAATATTACTTATTAAAATTCCTATCTAGTGATAAATGTCGTATATTCCATAAGTATCATACCATACATATTCGTTTTTTTTTCTCGATTATTAATCATCTGCCAATCGCTACATTAAGTCTTTTGAAATATACCGATAGCTGACAACCAGAATGTATGTATGTTTTTAAGAAAAAATGGATTAAATCCAGAAAATAATCCATATTCATGATATTTTCATATATCCTCCTCTAATGATCCGTGTCACAAAATAATCTGATATATCTAATACCACCAATTATGTTCCACTCATAAATGGCGGTCTCAACTTTTCATGCACATTCTGGGTACGGGAACTCACGGCTCCCCACAACTTTTTATCTATATTAGGTGAAATTATGTTTGGTAATTTTGCTATCTCGACTAAATCATCTTTTACCATCCATTTACACGAAATTGTTCAGAAAGATGTTCGCTGTTCTCATCTATTCCTCTTGGTGTCTAGATGACGTGTAAGAGTCAAATATTTCCTGCCGTGTTTCCGTTGTAGTCGTTGGTATTCTCATAAACCTTCTGTACAACCAAATGTCTGTTGTTTTACGTATCGGTACCATCTATCAATTTCAACTGTAAAATGAAGAAACCTACTTGCCTTTCATTAGACAATACCCTGAAAATTACCACTTCTGTCTTTTGTAGCTCTCGCCTTTCGTACAGTATTTCCCATCGGCTAAGATGCATCCTTGCCAGTAGAATTACCTAAAACATCACCTTGCCTCTTAGCACTGAAAGTTTAAGTTGTAGAGAGAAGTATTCTGACGTTCACGAACACTACTGACGGGATACAAGCAATCGCGAACCCTATACATAAAATCTAAACCAAAATTTATCATTTACATGTAATAAATGTCGTATATTCCCTAAGTATCATACCATACATATTCGTTTTTTTTCTCGTATATTAATCATCTGACAGTCGCTACATTAAGACTTTGATTAATGTAGGCATACTTTAGGTCATCTTCACAAACCCAGACACGTAATACAGAGTTACGTCTAATATGTACACAAGCCTTAATAATACGATGCTTACTATTGGCTATTTACTAAGCTCGATAGACTTACCGTTAATTCTAAATGTACTGTCAATTACCAGTAATTATGCAATGATATTTACTGTAATAATACAAATCAATAATCGATAATATATTCATATTCAGCATTAGAGGAATAATCAAATTTATAATAATCACAAATATTTAATAATAGTTCGAAAACATGGCAAACTGTATTGGCAGATCGAAAAAAGGCACAATATAGCCAGCGTTTTAGATTGGTGGCACGGTAAGCTATTAAATCCTCAAATATTTACCCGCCAATATACCTAGTTCAATCTAGTGAGAGTCTTGCTACTTGTAGCTTCTTAGCATACGGGAAATACGGTATAACTGTAAATGTTAAAAAATTTAATGCCATCTTTCCTCATTATGTAACCAAGAAATTCCAACTTGCTATTCTGATTCGAAGTATCATTGAAAATGTTCTTTTTGCTTAATTTTCCATAAACCTAAGATATTCAATCCATAGCCTTCCCGGCATCCTTCCCAAGAATCATCTTCATATTGCTTCAATTTTCTTCATCTGTGTAGAGATTGTCTAGCATTCACTGGGGTATAGCAGGAGCGATATTGCATAGTAGTCCAGTAAACTTTGTTCACTTTCCGATTGAACATTTCCTCGATGGCTAAAGTCATATAAACCTAGATTCCAATATTTTTTTGTATTATTTTATTTTTAAATATCTCAGAATTTAGGTATTTTCCATACATAATCTTTGGTTTTTCAGATTTACTTCAAACGGCGCTGGATTATTTAAATGAACGAATTAATCAAGATTAAGCATTTGATAATCCCTACACATAATATATATATATATATATATATATATATATATATATATATATATATATATATATAATTTTTACCGGCTTACATTTAATCAAGTTAGTCGTTACAAAAATTGTATTGTCATTGCGATATCCTTTTACAGGCGTTTAGTTGTTGACCATATTCCCCATAGTCTATGAATATAGAATCCAACGCAGTACGTAATTTATTCAATGAAACAACGTCAAAGAAAGATTAACACTCACGAGTCAGACACTCTACTGAATCTGACTATATCGCTAATACCACCAGCAGCCGTTCCGTAATTCATCAGTCTTCGATATCAAAGGCAGGCTGTGCATATTCGGGAAAAACATGGCCGCCTTTATACACGTCTATTGAATCTGTTGAGGCTTCTGATTGGTTAAAGCCTTCTATTGGTGAACTATAAAATGAGTCAGCTCATTTTTGCTGGCTCCCTAGCACACCAGGGTACCTAAAACTCCAACATTAGTAACGTAATGTTTCGTTATTTCATGCCAGTTGTCAATTCCATAAGGAAACGTAGAAAAGGACAGCTGGGATATTTACTTTAATTCGTACACGTAAAGAACGACAACAGTTTGTCTTCTTGTATTAAAATAAGATACTTTGTGATGTTCAATATGAGCCTAATTTGAAGTAAAACATATCTGTACATGTGACAATGGATTTCTATTTATTCACATATTATATAATACATATGTGTGTTCGGAAATCAATTGCTTTCAAATTGCAAATGAGAAGGTATTAGATGCAACGATGCGTATAAAGACAAACATTACTTTTAATCCAACTGTTCATATATATATATATATATATATATATATATATATATATATATATATATATATATATATATATATATAGGTAACCATACTCGTGTCGAAAAACCTTCGAATTCTTGATTTCACAATAGCCAAATCAATCACGAAGGGAAAAATGGTTTAAAAGAAGAAAGAACCAGGAACATGAAAGTCTGTCGAAAATAATCGCACATATACAGGTGCAAGGCCTAAAGAAAATACCCCGATACGAGTAAACAACTGACCAGCTGACTCTAATGATCTGCCTATGTGAAACCTTGGTAGGGTTGTCTGGCTCATTAGGTGTGACTATATATATATATATATATATATATATATATATATATATATATATATATATATGTGTGTGTGTGTGTGTGTGTGCGTGCGTGTATGTAAGTATGTATATGAAAAATTAAGGATATTTTAGATATGATACAAAGAAAAAATATCAAAAATGAGATTGTAAATGTAAATAAAATATTAACAAATATTTATTTACAGTAACTTTATCGCTTTCATGTCGATTTTCAAAAAAATTGCATATTCAAAGATATCTGGCTATACGGTAGTATATTTCGCATATATATATATATATATATATATATATATATATATATATATATGACTACATATGCGCACGAACAACTAGAGTCGATGAAATGTACCACCAAAAAATATTCACCGTCGTTCTCCACCGTGCACGTGTGAACTTTCTTCAATATGAACTTAACTTCAGTTCGATGAAATACTAAGAACGAAACGGGACAAACGTTGATATATTGATTTCCATGTTCATATTTTTTTCACCTTACTCACACACACACATACATATATATATATATATATATATATATATATATATATATATATATATATATATATATATATATATAAATATATATTATATATATATATATATATATATATATATATATATATATATATATATATATATATATATATATGAAAATGTGGAAATTGACGTTAATACCCAGAGGCAGTATTCGGTTTCATGATTAAATTTTCTCGACAGTCCATGATGACTCCTTTTAAGCATGAAACAGACTGTCGGCGCTGGGCGTTGACCTCAAGGTCCACTATTAAAGACACTCTATCCCTGATATCAACTAATTTAGGCCTCAGATAGAGCATGCCATAAAACTATATTTTTATCATATAAGTATGCGTGTGGGTCTGTCTGCATATACATAAGATTTTATATTGGGAGTTAAAATAAATTAACTTTAATAAAATTTAAATTTGTAAAATTGTATAAGCAATAATAATTTACGCATGCATTTTTGTGTATTTTGTGTTCGTAAGTTGACAGAAAAATCATTAGCATTGCAGTTGTTGCTATTTTCTTTGAAAAGGCACTTAAGAAATTCAATATTACTCACCTTCAAGCTTATAGGGATAGAATTTCGGATCAAAACTTGTAATAACACGTTAGAGATTCTTTGATTATGGCTACTATGTTGTGGTTGGATTTAAACAACAGAGTTTCAATAAGAAATTAACAAACTCCAGTTTAAATAGTTCTAAATCAGAATATTCCTTGCCAACACAATATATCGGATGTGCTATTTTGTTTTAAAATTATCATCTTTTTCATAGATTTGATTGATTTATTGTTTCATTTTTACAGGTTATCAACCCTTTTTAAAGGATTATAAAGACATAAATATTTCTAAATTGTAAGAATATTTTGGTTATAATAATTATTTTACTGATTTAATTTTATCAACTAATCAATTAGAGGTGGATTTATATCGTAACCAACAGTATGTATTGCGCAAGTGAATATTCCCCTACCCCAAACTGAAATTAGAACGAGGTTTTCAATTTGGAACTGTTATCCTTTACACCATATGCACATCCAAGCTTACGGCACCGTTTATTCCCAAGGAGACCCCCATCTAGGTAGTGGCCAGGAAACCTGTATTTCAACGTGATATGGCTGTAAGCCCTCTCTCGATGGAGACAAAAGTGTTTCTTCGGTTAAGGTGTGAACACAGAAAAAGGTAGGTGACTAATAATTTAAGATACATGTCGACAAAATGAGAACATGCTTTCATTGCGGGAAACGAATGAAGAAAAAATTGCAGAATGCGAGATAATTGTTGATTTCTAATTAACTGCGGGAAGACAGAATGCATGGTATCTGAAAAACGCGACAACATGAGGTACAAAATTGAGAACGTTACATCAATGTAGCTTCATACATATTTGTGTAAGAAAAAAACGGAAGTAGTATAGCAATAGCTCCATTGTTTCCAGAACATAAGAAATGCACAACTACTTTTTAAAATCATTTGACGCGTATCAAAATTATGAGAAATGACGATAAAAGAACTGATTTCAGCAAGACATAAGATTGCGTTTGACGTTGCATTTAAAATATTGAAATATTTTACGCGACAAGGAAGAGACAAACGAAAAGGGTGTTCCAAAGTGTGAGAAAAGAAACTATTAGAATATAACATATATAAATATTCAGCAGTAAAACGGTGAGACCTAATAACCAATCTAGTATAATGCTTAAGTTGAAAACAGCGATTTACCAAGTACGAGAGCTCATTAGAATAAATGCCGTGAAAATATTTATAGAAAGGTCAGAGGTATGCTACATCACGTGTTTGTGAATGTCACTAAAAGCTGAGATACCAGGTCAGGATTGATATCATTACAGACATTTGATAGAAGGTTCTCCAGATATAGACACGCAGCACTAGACCAGATATGGCAGTAATAGTCAAGGCAAGGACGGATGGTAGATTTAGTAGCGTGCAAGCTGGATTCTAACGAAAATAAATGTATGTCGCGTCATAATAAAACATACTGCTTAGTAAGAAACGTAACAATTGATTCATTATAATACCAACAGTTCAACTCAGTACATAACTCAGTCCAAGAAGGCGCAAGGAATTGTCCTCCAGGAAGAAAGAATCAGCCATTCTAGTGGAGGGAACATCCTGTTATCTATGAAGAGTAAAATAGCAGTTTTGCTTTGGAAGAGTTAAAATATATACGCCATTTTTTACACCGCAAAAACAAACTGATTTTCGAGAGCAGCTGCCAGTTTACTTTGATGTTCTTATCACATTTACTATAAAGACGGGAAGAAATAGAGTGTCATCTGCATAAATACGCAGAAAATATCGTTAGAAAGAAAAATAAATAACAATGCCCAGCAGCTAATTAATATCTTAACTCATCTATGGAAGAGAGTACTTGACACTTTTCTTACGGGTAGAGAAGAGAACTCGAAAGGAGACATTTTGTTCTGCGGAATAATACAAAGACGAATATAGAAATATAGAATATGCAAAATAAGAACCAAATGGATGCATTTACTTACGTATAGATGGTAATGGTAATATTGTCCATTTCCCAACTATGAACATTTGGCATTTATTGACCGCGTAACTATATGTATTTTAGGTTGAAATTGATAAAATATTTCTCTAAAACAATTCTTTTTTTTTAGAAAAACAGGTTTCTAATCTCTTAATGTTCCATTAGTGGTTTCCTTCTCATTCTCGATCCTAGAAGGTTCTGGAAAAGTTTATCTTGAGTCCTTTTACGTGCAACCGCGGGCAGGAACAGACAGATAAAGTTAGAATTACTAGGACACCTAATGATGAAAGAATCCCTAAATATGATCACATTGTAGGTTAAATTGAGTGTAAGAACAACAGACAAAACAACGAGCAAAATACATTAGGATTTTACGTCAGTTGATGATAGATCAAGGAAAAAAAGTATGGAAAACAGTGAGAAATAATTAGCTATAAAAAATGGTCGCAGATTTGCATTTAAAAAAATATTAAATGCGGCATTCATTTCATTGGTTAACCTCTTTCTATATACAGAATATATATTAAAATTAAATGCAAACATTTATTATAACTAAGCATAATTAATAATCCCAAAATTATTGTCATTGCTTTGCCAAATTCTCTGAGGGAGAGCTTACGAAGTTATAACAGAGAATGGGTGTATTTTTATCAATAACAATTATGCAGTTATATTCCTTGCTGAGATATCAGTCAGTAATATGCCATGCCTTATACACACTTAGGTGATCATCTATCTTTTACATGACTGACGAGACAGTCTTTTTTCCCGCGATAGGTTTCTTTCTGCGGTAAACCAGTTGCCATCCAAGTCTATAGAACTAAGAAATCAACGTAAATTCCGGCCATGATCATAACAATATATCTCCACGTTCCAATTTCGAACCACATCTTGAATGGCTTCAATTTTTTTTTTATTTTGCTTTTCTCATCTTTATCTATCTTATTTCTTTAACAATTTGACCCCAAACAAGACGGCAAACGCCATTCAGAAATAAGAATTTAAAAAGAGTCAAAGAAACACGCAGAAAATAAAGGAACAGGGTTCAATGAGATGAAAGATGAAGATTGACAGGTATTCCAATCCTCGACGATCGTGATAAACAGGAAAGCAGGAACCCATAAAAACCTTCCTTAAGGTGGATAATACACGAGAGGAAACTAATAGGGTAGAACTTACTGTTAAATCTATCAATTTTAAAATTGCGCCATCGTGATACCTAGCTGTCAATCTAATGCTGCGCTTAAATTCATGAAGTCGACCTACCAAGGAAAGTTCATCAGAAGAATTACCGTCAACATTTTTATAGAAAAGAAACAGGACAATATATTAGGAGAAAACGAGTGAAGCCGAGATACCAGGTCAGCACCAACAACATTACCGAATGCTCTCTCGATTATATCCAGAATCGCTAACATATATCAAAAGCTCCATATCAAATGTGACAGCAATATTCAATGGATGGAGGAATAGCAGATATATGAATTTACTAAGTGCAGCTCAAACAGACATAAGGTTAAATATCGACCGTAATATTTACCTATCGACCGAAAAGAAATTAAGAAAATATTTCCTGTATAACCATGTCAGCATTTTTTCACAAACATGCTTTTGGTTTGGTTTGGTTTATTTTGTTTTACGGCATATCAACCTCAATGGGTTACTTAATGCCGACAAATATTCTTATTGCTGGTAATATATTGTTTTGTCCAAAATTTGTTTCCGGTAAAATATTTCCTTCAAAATTTTATTTCCGGTAACAATTTTTTTCAAAAAAGTATTGCAGGTAACATTTTCCCATAGCTGGGACCCTAACATGTGCTACCACCCCGGGTCAGGGTGTACCTGGGAACACCAGCAATTACAAGGTGGTTCCACGCTCCTCAAAACCTCCTGATCAGAGGCATTGCTGCTGGATGTAGTTTATCGTCTTACCCAGGACGCGGATGTAGTTTAACGTCTTACCCAGGACGTCATACTTTTGGATTTAAAATATTAAATTTCGTCTTTGTCAGCTGTTGTTAAAAAAAAGGTCCCATTTTTAAAAGATATGTAATTTAAATATTTTATCAGTTTAAAACGCGAAAATCAATATCTGTTGACTAGCACTTGGCCGTATTCAGTATTTAAAATTTATGCATTAAACCAATTGAAATGAAGGAATATCACTTCTCCTGTCTTATTTTTAAAGTAAAATACATATTTATTTTATCCTATCTATCGTTAAGTTTATAAAGTATAAACGTATGTCTCTTTGTCTGTCTCCATATGTGCCTGTCTGTTATCCTATCTATCTATCTATCTATCTATCTATCTATCTATCTATCTATCTATCTATCTATCTATCTAATCTGTCAAAGTCCACACATACCTATCTTTACTTTAGGTAAGCCTATGAAAGTCTAACAGTCTCGCTTTATCTATCTATCTATCTATCTATCTATCTATCTATCTATATATATATATATATATATATATATATATATATATATATATATATATATATATATATATATATATCATTATGTGGATGTGTATTCATTATTTTGAAAGTCGATCGAATCATCCTGACCCCTTCCTATTCCACTGGTCAAACTTCTTTTTTTCGTTTCCAAGTCTGAGTCGAGGTTTCAAGCTTTAAGTCGAAGACTTCTTCAAGCAGCAAATCATGGAATTCTACTGAAGCACTCGTCTCTCTCTCTCTCTCTCTCTCTCTCTCTCTCTATCTATCTATCTATCTATCTATCCATCTATCTATCTATCTATCTGTGTCGCTATATAGAGGCTTTCAATTCTTCTACTTTGCAATTTAATCAGGGCACTCTGCTCAATTTAACTAATAGTCTGGAACGAAGCATGAGTCAGACAGCTCTTCCTGCATTAAATTACATAGCGTAATGGAAGCACAACTCTGCCTTATCTGCCGCTCTCTCTCTCTCGCTCTCTCTCTCTCTCTCTCTCTCTATCTATCTATCTATCTATGTCTTCTCGCTCATAGGGATCTCTGTATGGTTATTTATGGAATCCAACCTCAAAAAAACGTGTTGGGGTTGACTAGATCTAGGATGCATACGAATCTCCCGTCACTCAATCAAATCTTTCCACGGGTGCTACTGGGTATCCCTAGCATGTCCAAATATGTCCATCTTGTTCTCACCCTATCAGCTCCTGAAGATGCCCCCACCCAAGAAAGAGGTCTTTCACCCAAAACAAAACTTATTTTATTTCCAATACCATCATAAAATTATTATCTGATCTTTGGGGCGGTCTCATAGTCCTCTGTTGACACTAGCGCCCTTTTCCACGCGCCGTCCGTTGGTCCTAGCTTCCAAAACAAAAGAAGGTGAGGAGACATCTAATTAATGCTGGGCGATTCAACTTTGCCCAATTGATTACAGGGCTATATTCTAGCGAGTTCCTTATTTATAAAATGGAAACAAAGTAAAATTATATTTTCTTTTGTTTTCAGTATATCATTCAATCTATCTACTTTCTTCGTCTTTGTTTTCATTTTCGATTTAGTTAAAGGCTTTTTTTCTTTCTTAAAGTTTTCAGCATTTTTACAGTGTCACAATTTAGCTATCCGCCTTTCTTTTTCTTCATTGCTAGCTAGATTTGGTCTACCTAGATTTGGTCTAGCTAGATCTGGTCTAGCTAGGTTTGGTCTACACGTTTGTCACTCACTCTACCCCATATTGTATTCATTTCTATGCTTGGTCGGCACAGGGTATTTTTGTGGCCTAGCATATGTGCTGATTCCTTAAGTTTACGAAGGCCAGAGCGTACAACGGCCCAAACGTTGTAATAAATATGGCGACAAAGATGAGGACAATAGTCCGAATAATTTAAATAATGTACATAATACCTCATCTCAGAAATTTAGACTGAAACAACATTTCACTTGTCTCAAGTTTATTCTTCAT
>OZ038496.1:84902161-84904661 GCA_964036315.1 Acanthosepion esculentum
AAATAGAACACATTCGTTTGAGACAAAGAAAAAAACGACTGAACTGTTACGTAATACCAATCCTCCTATCCGGTTCGGTTCTGTTCGGCATCCGTCCGTCTCGGGAGACGACGGAGTAGCGCGTGTGCGCTACGAGACTGGGCGGGATGTATGGAGAACTAGGGCTGCCCGGACATCTACTTCCCCCTCTCGGCCTTGCTAGCAGAGTCCAAAGGAGAGGATGAACCAATAAAGTTTGGTACCAGCGTGGCTGCAGAGTGCTGTCCATCCGCCTTAGGGGCTCCACTCTGGATTTGTGTAGGGTTTACTCCTTAGCTTTTTCTTCTACCGAAGATTTCCACAAGACAGTGGAGCTATTTAACCCATAGCTGGGGTTTGATTCCTGGGCACCAGGGCGAGTCCACACAGCGGTGGGCCTGCATCCCGCATGTTAAGGGGGCCAAACACCTCACCCGTCCCCTGTAGTTTAGCCCGAGTGCGCAAGGTGCTCGGTTGTCATGTGTCGCCACGAGGAATCACTACATAGGGCTTGCTGATGGAGAGGCTATATACTGGCAGGAGAAGATTTACGCACTGGACTCCCCTTTTCGCATTGCTGCTAGCCAGCGGCGGTAACTGAAAGCGAGAAGCGACAAGCACTACCACTACAGATTACCACACTAGACGCATCACAACAGCCGTTGAGACACATCCAATCCTCCTATATGGTTATTAATACTAAACAATCTCTTCACAGTGGAAGAAGAGACTAGAGGAAACAGAAATGTTGTTCTACAGAAAAATAAAGGCTGAGCACACAATGAACAGAACATGTGGGCAGTGGCGAAGTTTTTAAAAATATGAAAACGGAACTTAAACTTAGCATCAGAAATAGACAGTATATTGGTATATCACATAATGAGAAGAAGAGGTCTTGTAAAATCTAATACTCACAGGAGAAACTGAAAGCAAGAGGAACAGAGAAAATCAACACATAACTTAATTAGTGAGCTGGAAAAATGGATATCTAGCATGGATAAAAAAACATGACAAAATTTACTGAGAACTAAGGTACAGGACTCTTAGTAGGACAAAGAGATACTGATTTACATAACTATTCACTAGTATCGTGTTGCCACCTCTTTCTCTGCTACCCTTGCATTTAGATAGCCTTTCCTATTCAGAAAACATAACTCGTTAGATCTTGTTTGTCTTGTGAACATATTACGAGAAATTTATAAGGATGTCATGATGATTTTCAAAGATTAGCTTAGTTTTGGCACGTCACCGAACGCATGGGAAACCTTGCAGCATAGTGATTTTCCAAGCGTAGCTTAGATGTGGCACATAGATTGACCCCACTACTCGGTCGTAATCGTTCTAGCGAGATAAGCTTGCTAACCATTACATCACCTCGGGGTGCCTAACTTTGGAGGATAGAATCCACTATTCAGTTGTAATTGTTGATTTACTAAGCAAGGCTTATTTGTAGGCCGTAATTATACGGTACCCAGTGAGGATCGAACTTATTCATATGTTGTAACTGATCTAGCAAGATCAGCTCATACGGTGGCGATGCTTGGTGATAAACCTGTTCAGAAATATCTTTAATTTCAACTGCATACAACTACGTTTCGAAATCAATGACTGAAAATGGCTTCGAATGAATAAAGTTTATAGTTTTTAGAGAGGTTCATTATAATTCAAAATCTCGTGGACTTTTGCTACCTAAGCTATGACAAAGAACTCTACGTAATAACAAACAACGCAGCATTTAACAGCAACCAAATCTAAAATGGAATGCACATATATTTCGAAGAGAAAGTTATGAGAGAATCAAGATGTTGACTTTTGATTGTGCTTCTGGTATAAGGTTAGGACTTAAGCCTCATCAATAATAGAAAAAGTGATAAATGTTAGTCGTTTCGAGAAACCTATTTTCCTGAAAAAAAAGAAGGTTTTTAATGAATATATTTTATTAAATTACAACCAACAGTGCTACTAGCCGAACGGTCAATATTTGCCGCAGATTTTCGCATTAGGAAACAGGCTATAATTCCGCCTCGTTTCCATCCATCGTATCTAATCATGATAAATACCTAAATTCCCACAAGGCTCCAGGTTTTCTATGAAATTATATTTAGTTATCGAGTCTGAGGAGAATAAACCCCGGGAAGCAAGATTATTCGATCAGAAAGCGGTGACAACATAGCCAGAGTACATAATATTGTTCTGATCAGAGAATCGGCTAATAGAATCAGTCGTATAAGAAGGGTAGGTGTAAACCTTCACATTAAAGCGATAATGGTATTGTTGCCAAAACTGAAGAAACACGAAAACAGACACATTTCTTTGTACGTTACCTATATTTTAGGGAGGATACATTGTAATGCATGCTACTATTTAAAATTTGTGAAAAGACGACATCAGTTACGAACGGACAGAATTAACACTGCGATGATCAAACGAGAAAACACTGCAAAAACATCTGGTAGAAAAACTTAGGACTGATTGATATATT
>OZ038496.1:84907161-84944661 GCA_964036315.1 Acanthosepion esculentum
GAGGTAGATATAAAAAATGGTAGCAAATAAATAAAAACAATTTTTAATATATAAATATATATATATATATATATATATATATATATATATATATATATATATATACATATATATATATATATATATATATATATAAGGTGGGTTGTGTCTATGAAAGTCTGTGCATATTATGTGTTTTCCTATGTGTAATAATCAATATGTAGCGTAGCCTGTCTGTAAATATACTAATTTACAATTTGGTGATTGATGCTTTCGTTCCAATAATTTGAATATCAAATATTGGCTTATTTAAAAGCAACAGTCTAAATCACAGATTAAAATTGCCATTCATCTATGGAAAATGACCTTACATGTTTAAACTGCATTACTCGCATCAACTTTCAATTGCTACAAAACAATTTCACAATTATATGATATTTGTTTTCATATAATTTAAAAAATGTTGTGCTATATCAAAGGAAATGATTATTGACAAGATCACTTCCATTTATTTAAGCCCATTATTAAAATGTAAGTAATATTAAAATTTAAAAGATAGCATTTACTCACGGGGAAGTGATTATGTTTCGTTTATGTCATGATTTCCTGCAATTCCTCCTACAAAACATGACATTCATTGACAGACCACTGTTTTTTTTAGACATGAAAAAAGGCAGTGCTTTTGATGGATATTTTTCGTAAAAAAAATTCACTTCGTTTTTTAGAATCTTCCTATATTTCAGTTAAAATCTATAAATTTAAAATTCAAAATTCAAGTTGGCCGACCATTATTTAACTTAACTTTGTAAATATCGAATGTGATTAATCATTGTTCTTGCAAATATTGACATTCATGATCTATGAATTATTTTTGTATTATTTAGTTTACTGCTATATCTTTGTAGCAACTTGCAGTGTTGTGTGTAACTACCCCTCGCGCAGCCTATTCTCTGTTCAATTTCATTGCCTTCTGTATTAACTATGTTATATTTTATTTATAACATATAAATCCTTCGATATATCTCAAGTATTTACATATTACTAATTCACATGCTGAAGTTATGAGATAGATTAAGGCGATTCTGTATGATTTAATTCTAATTTTAGATTATTGTTTTATGCTTGTCTTCTGTATTAATTATGTTATAACAGATACATCCATCGATATATCTCCAGTATTTACATTTTACTAATTCACCTACTGAAATTTCGAGATGGATTAAGGCTATTCAGTCTGCATTAACTCTAATTCAAGATCATAGTGTTGTTTTGGAAAGTTTTATATTGACTTATATTTATTAGAATACAGAGGATGTTGACGTGCTATTCAAGATTATTCTCATCCCAACTATGAATTCCTATGTAATCAATATACCCAACTAGTCATCATTGGAAGGACAGAAATAATTCTGTGGGTAGATTTTTTTGGTATATTATATGCAATTTTTAAATTATCAGTGTCCATCACTTCATATCTGTACGTGTATATGCGCAGAGCATCGTCTAGGAAAAGATTAAACAGATTGGAGTCGGCCGATATACCACTGCAAAAGCGAACAAAAATTTGGTAAGCATGATATGCGGGCTTAGCCGGTTAATCCCATAAAACATATCTCGTCGGGTGATCGTATCTCTCCACGAGAGCCACAATCACCATTTTCTGTCCAATCTGTCTCTTTCTTTCTTTACGTTAGACTTCCTAGTACCTCTTCTCCTATCTATTTAACAAGATCGTGAGTTTCAAATTCTCCAAATTCTCTACTTTCGTTATGCGTCCTCGGAATTTCAACATTCCCTTCCTGATTGTAAATACGTGTGATTTGTGTTGCAATTTTTGTTGGAATTTAAATCTGCCTCGATAATCATATGCTCACCTATGGCATTCTTCGCATATTTCTATAGAATCAAATTTAACACCTGTATATAATGTATAGATATTATTCTTTGGGAGGAGCAAACATCAAAGTATGTCACCGTTTCATTCTCAACCGTTTGCAATACACTATTATCAGTCACGCATACTGGCTGCCAACCAAGGCTAGAAAGTTGTGTCTGTACTAATATTTCAATCTTAATTGTATGGTTGTGGGCAAAAATGTATTCATTAAATTCACAATTGTATTAGTGCGATATAATCCGACATTTTTATCAGTACCGGAAATAACTGACTTTTACCATGCTTATCATTATAAGTCAGATTCGACCGAAAATAGAATATTGCTACATGATTTAGATTGGAGGGAATTAATTCTCATATTCATGTATTGGCAGAGTTCACCATATGTTCACTGTCTTGAGGAGGAAACCTTGTTCTCCAACGCATCCTTTCTCCAAGATGCAGCGTCCAAAGCCTATCGCCACCCTAAAGCTACTTACATGATAAATGAGTTCCAATAATTGTTACACTGGTTAAGAGTTTTACATTGAGGACGCACCATTCTTCTTCGACAAAGTCAAATCATTTTAGTTTTCAATTACTTCAAATGTAAAAAAAAATCAACAGAGATATTTTTCCAAGAAATACTACTTAAAAAAAAAATACACCTGTTAAGCGGCTTTCCTGAAAAACAAAAATTCTTCAAGAGTTAATCTAGCATTATCTCATAATCAATGTTTCCTGCTATCTCCTTATTCATTCATTTATTTCACCCATCTCATTAATTCTATCCATTTTATCACTGGCCATGTAATTTAATTGCCCTTGAAGATTGTATGGAGTAAAAATTAAATTTTTAAAAAAAGTTTTATTGTAAATTTGAACACGCTTCGCAAAATATATTTTACAGCAGCGTTTAACTTTTTCTCTGGGCCGCCTTTTTGGAATTAAAATTTTACTCGCGCTTTCAAAAATCTTATGTGATATAAAGTACATAAAAACACCGAGAGAGGTTTAAAGGTGGGTAACCGTGGATTCAAACATTACCATTGATAACTCTCTCCTCAAATTTGCGGACTCTAGTTACTATATTCTTAATACTTGATATAATTTAATAATATCACGATAACATATTTGGCCAATATGTATTTATAACTATTTATACTGGGACCCATGCATGTAATTACAAGTAATCCATAATAATATTTTGAATTGTGAAAACATATTCATTTTTTGCATATGAATTTTTTGAAACTATTTCTAAATATTTAATTTTTTTCAATCATTCCACCTCAACGGCTATCCTCTTCCGCCGCACATATGAACATTGTGTAGACCTGCAAAGGGTGCTAATACTGTGTGTCTAACTGCACTTCTATCTCCAAAGTTTGTTGAATGGCATGTGAGAAATACGTATGCAGCTTATTTTGTGTAATGTATGTATTATAAATAATCATGGCTTCTTTTAGAATATTTGGCGCAGTTGGGAAGCGAGAGGAGAGTGACAGTGAATTAGAGAGCGACAAAGAGAGGGAGAGAAAAGAACATTTTACTATGTGGGAGAGAACAGCATTTCGTGGAATGTAAGATGATTAGTTACGTCTGATTTGATTGTAAAGAGCTTCTACTTACCATTCTTCTTGTAGCCCCTGGGCTAGAGAACAGCTGGAGGCTTTGAGGTTTAGCTGTCATAGAAAAACTTCTTGATGAAACAGACATGGCTTTACATATATATGAATATATATATATATATATATATATATATATATATATATATATATATATATATATGTATGTATGTATGGGTAATACGTATTCGTAAAAGAACAAAAAGAAATGAAATTTAAAATATTTTTATAAAAGTGTCTTACTGAAATATTATATTTCCTCACAAGTTTATTATAAAATCAACAGTAATGGAAAAGTTTCCACCAAAATAAGTCAATTGTTATAGAAATGAACCATAATGAACTTTTTCCCTCAATGTTGATAATTATTGTTAACAGTTATCTTATGAACAGGGTGTGTTACATGAACGATAGCGGAGGATGTAGTGTCTCTAAAATTTTAAGGACGATGGATAATGATTTGTTCTATACTTGGCTGAAGCCTTAACAACAGTGCAAAAGTGAGCAGTTGAATTTACCCGGGAAAACGAGAAGCTTGAAGATGACCCAAGGTCTGGACCTCCTGCAACTCACACTGTCGAGGAGAACATTAACATAACGACGAAGGATTCTGAACTTCTGGATATGTAAAACTCGTTAAAAGACGACTAAGCATAAAGGAACGTTCACTCAGAAAAATTGGGAGGTGTCGTAAACGAATAACGGTAATTTTAAATTAAAAAATTATCTACAACGAGACACCCGCTAAAAAGAAAAATTGGCCGACTACAAAAACATGCATGGATTTAAAAGGAGCACAAATACACCGTGTTGACTTTGAAAGGTAACAAACTTTAAAAAATTATTTTTTTTTTAATTATTTGTTCAACAATATAGTGACGAATTACCTCTAATAAGAAAATCAGACGTGTCATTGAAATACGCGAACAGAAGTCGAAAACGAAAAAAAAAAGTCCGACGCTCTCTGTTCACGAAAAAAAAAATACCAAATTTGATTAGCACGGGCGTGAATGTAAAAGCAAGACATAAAATTTAAAAGTCGTACGTTGTTTCGATTTTTTGGTCAGCTTATATGATATTCGTGGATACACAAATTAAAAGTATATTCCTTGTTGCATGTACACTATCAGCTAAAGATGGATGAACTATCCAAAGTCATATATGAATTATTCAAATCCCAGCAGTTGAGTCAGCAACGTCAGCAAGAACAACAGATAGCACAGCAAAAATATCAATAAAAAATATGGCAAGAAAAACTGATAGCAATGCAAAAATATCAAGAACGTCAAGAGGAAAGACTTTTGGAAATTCAAAAGTTAACACTGGAGAAATTAAACCACTATCAGGCAAATGAGGGAAATTCTTCATATTCTAATAACACCATATTTAATTCGCTGGAAACTTTCAACGAAGAAAAAACGTTTGAAGCGTACTTTAAACGATATGAAGATATTTTCTACACAGACTGTGAAAACTGGTCGAATTCAAGAAAAGTCAGTCTATTAATAAGAAACCTAGGTACAGCAGAACATAGCAAATTTGTAGATTTTATTCTACCGAGAAAAACAACTGAATTGGAATTCTCGGAAACAGTGAAATTGCTAAAAGAGCTGTTTGGAGCAAATCTGTCGCTTTGGCATAAGCGATGGTTATGCATGAATGTCTCTAAATCCGACGATCAGGATTACTTAACATATGCATCTATAGTGAATAGACATTGTGACAATTTCAGATTGGCAGAGATTACGGTTGAAGAATTCAAGTGCTTAATTTTTGCTCAAGGACTGGTATCCAGTAAGAGTGCCGAAATAAGACGTAGAGTTTTTTCTAAACTCGAATCTGAACAAGGCCTTACCCTGCAAATGTTTGCAGAGGAGTGTCAACGGGCCGTAAGTTTAAAAAAAGAGTCGCAAAAAATCGAAGAAGCTGGTATTGCTTATATTAAAAAAATAAAAAAGCAGTCAAAGTACCCATCAGAGAAAAATTGGAGAAAAAATTCAGCGTATTTTAATAATAGACAAGAAAATAAAAATAACGAAAATAAAAAGGTCCCACCATATAATTGCAGACGTTGTAACAAAAGACATTGGGAGGTAAATTGCCCATATAGAAATAAGAAATGTTTCGTGTGCCAAAAGAATGGTCACAAAGGATCGTGTTGTAAAACGAAAAAATTCAAGAGCCGAATTAGACAAACAAATTCGAATATCAAATCAGGTAGAGATTTGAGGAAATATGTGACGACTGAAATATTCAAAAAGAATATCAAATTTCAACTCGATTCGGGGTCAGATTTAACAATAATGAACGATAAAACATGGAAAATTTAAAAAAGGCCTACAATAAGGAAGTCAACGAAACTCGCTCGAACGGTAACTGGAAAGCAAATTAACTTCGAAGGCGAGGTTGTACTTCCAATGAAGTTGAATGGGATCGTTAAAAAAATAAAAGTTTTCATTCTGAGAAATGGAGAAAACTTGTTGGGTACAGATTTTTTTGAAACATTCGAATTGTGGGATGAACCGTTAAACTCATTCTGCAGAAAAGTAGAAAGTAATACGCAAACAAGACAGGACATTAAAGATGAATTAAAGAAAAAGTTTCCGGAAACCTTCACACCTGGTCTTGGAAGATGTAACAAGTTTGAAGCTAAATTTGAATTAAAAGAAAATACTATGCCTATATTTAAAAAGAAACGTAACGTGCCTTTCGCAAGTGTAGAGAAAGTTAACGAAGAACTTGATAGGTTGGAAAAAATGGGAATTATTTCAAAAGTAAAATCTAATTCATGGGCTGCGCCGATTGTGTGCATAAAAAAGAAATCAAACCAAATCAGAGTCTGCGTTGATTTTTCGACAGGGTTGAACTCTGTAATTAAGGACTACCATTACCCGTTACCGAGTCCTGAGGAGATTTTTAACAAGCTAAATGGCGGAGTGATTTTTTCGAAAATCGACTTATCAGATGCCTATCTCCAAATTCCCGTCGAAGAAGAATGTTCGAAGTTACTAGGGATAAACACGCATAGGGGTTTATTCAAGTACAACAGGCTTCCTTTTGGTATTAAAGTGGCACCAGACATTTTTCAACAAGCCATGGACGTCATGTTGAATGACTTAGACTTTGCGTGTGCCTACTTAGATGATATTATATTAAGGAGTGCAAATATCGACGAACATCGAGAGCACCTCAAGCAAGTATTTAAAAAGATTCAGGACTTTGGATTTAAACTCAAAGAATCAAAGTGCGAATTTGTTTTGGAGGAAATTAAATATTTAGGTCACATAATCAACAAAAATGGCAGATTTCCAGATCCGGAAAGGTCCATTGCGATTAGAAACATGCCGACGCCCACTAACGTGGCGACACTACAGAGTTTTCTGGGGCTCGCGAACTATTATCAAGCATTCATTAAAAGAATGTACAATCTAAGAGCTCCGTTGAATGAACTACTGAAAAAAGACAAGGCATGGGAATGGACGGTAGAATGTCAAAAAGCCTTTGATGAAATTAAGAAAATGCTTACGTCCGACCTCTTTTTAACCCATTACAATCCTAAACTGGATATTGTAGTGGCAAGTGATGCTAGTTCATACGGGGTAGGAGCATGTATTCAACACATAATGCCAGATAGTTCTAGAAAACCGATTGCGCATGCTTCGAGGGCATTACTCCCAGGAGAGCGAAGTTATTCACAGATAGAAAAGGAGGCGCTGAGTATCATTTTTGCCATAACAAAATTTCATAGATACATCTACGGCAGACATTTCATGTTAGAAACGGACCATAAACCTCTGATCACTATTTTTGGGTCAAAGAAAGGGTTACCCGTTTACACGGCAAATCGACTGTTAAGATGGGGAAACATTCTTCTCAATTATGATTTCCACATAAAGCACCTATCATCCAAAAGTATAATTCATGCGGATACCTTATCAAGACTCGTACCGAATAAAGATGAAGGATTCGAAGAAACAATTATTGCAAATATCAGAGCAGATTATGAGGTGAAAAGCATGGTAAACAACATTATAAGAGAGCTACCGCTTACATCGAAGGAACTCAAAAAAGAATCTGAAAGCGATGATTTCATTTTAGGAATAAAAAGTAAAATGGTAGCAAATGACCAAAAAGTTCAGGAGATCTATTCAATTTGTGACGCAATTTTATTATATGGTGAGAGAGTAGTAGTACCAAAAAAGTTGCAGAAAAGAATCCTACGGGACTTTCATATGGGTCACCCGGGGATTAATAGAACAAAAAGCTTAATGCGAAGCTTTGTATATTGGAAAGGAATGGATGTGGATATCGAAAACATGGTTCATCGATGTAAAGGGTGTGCGTTAGCAGCTGAGGCACCACCTATAGTACACAAACCATGGCCCAAGACGGATCATCCGTGGGAAAGATTACACATTGATTTCGCTGGTCCAGTAGAAGATTATTACTACTTGATAGTGGTAGATAGCTTTACAAAATGGCCGGAAGTACTACGCTGCAAAAAGCCTACGTCCAATACCACAACAACTTTTTTGCATGAACTATTTGCACGGTTCGGTGTGCCAGAGTGTATTGTGAGTGACAATGGTACACAATTCACTTCTGACGAATTTAAGGAATTTTGTGAGTTATATCAAATTAACCACATAACGACGCCGCCGTATCATCCGAGATCCAATGGACTCGCAGAAAGATTTGTAGATACGGTAAAGCGCGCTCTGAAGAAAGCCTCAGGAGTTCCAACGGAAAAGGCGCTTCAGCAATTCCTACAAGTATACAGAATCACGCCTAACCAGAGAACACCATCAAACATGGCACCAGCTGAATTAATGTTCGCTAGGAAAGTTAAGTCAGTGTTTGACTAGCTTTTGCCAGGAAGAAATAGAATAAAGAACACTCTGTATACAGCTAGAAAAAGATACCCCCCCCCGGAGAGAAGGTGTTTTTCAAGTGCTATAGAAACAACATTGAGTTCTGGGAGCGAGGCATAGTGGATAAGAGAATCGGTGACCTGATTTACATAATAAAAGGGCCGAAGAATACTCATAAGAGGCACCAGAACCAACTCAAAAAATGCTATGTGCTAGAGCATGAAGAGAGTATACCGGATGAGGAGGAAGATCCCATTGATGTAATGTATGATACTTTTCAAGTAGAACCTCCGCAGAGTGCTCCTGAACCGAGAAGATCCGGTAGGAAACGAAAGTTCACGGACCCATTGGACGTGAATCCAAAACGAAAAAGATATTGAAGAAAAAAAAACAGATATACATATGAACTATGCAAAGGGGATCTACAAAGAAATAACCATAATCATCATCCCATATAGAAGCCAGTTTGAAATCCAAAAGGATTCCAAGGCTTGGGAGGGGGGTGTTGGGGTAGGATACACCTAATCTGCATAGGTGACTACCAACTATATAAATAGTGGTTGGTACCGGAAGACGAGGAGGAGGAATCACGAGATCCAACTAGAGACTCTGATCGACTGCGACTAGTCAACACATTCTCCAGGAACGTCTTCCCAGAAATATACAGAAATACTATATGTACTTATTGTGTACACCTTCTTGTTATAATACATTCTTGTTCTAAGTATATTTTGTGTTGCATTATTATTCCATGCAATAGACGAGATTCAACAATGAGTCAAGACTCAACAATATCTAACAGTCCCCCCACGTGGGATGTATGCGGCACAAAACCAAGTTTACCGTGGTTTCTCCGAGCCCGTGGGTTCTCCTAGCCTGTAGGCTCGGCCAAAAATATTCCCTTATAGCCCGCATAAACGGGTTCAAGTTTGGCCTACCTCCACGGACGCAATTTTGACCTTCAGCAAAGCCTTGTCCGGTTTCCTCTCTGTTCAAGGCTGAGATTTCGACAGATGAACAATCTGTTCGACTGTTATATTTAACAGCACCCCCAACGAGTGTTGTATGTGGCACAAGGCCGAGTTTACCGTGGGTTTTCCGACCCCGTAGGTTCATCCAAAAATATTCTCTTAGAAAACGTATAAACGGATTCAGGGTCTGTCTACCTCCCAGGACTAAACTTTACCCTTCGGAAAAGCCTCGTCCTGGTCCGTGTCTGCTCAAGGCAGAGAGTTCTTCTGTTCGACTGTTCCCCAAAGCCCTCACACCTACTAATCACATAGTAGGCGGAAGTGTCCAATATAGACTCTTCCGTGGAAGGACACCACAAAAATAAGTATACGAAAGATACACCCATAAATACTGAAACGAACGATAACAGTTACTGGATTTCAGAAACCTTTTTTTTAAAGTTTTTTTTAAGAGAATGCTTTTATTGATTTCAACCTACAGTAGAACTGGCTGCTCACTCAACAAGTGCCGAATATTTTCTCATATGGAAATGGCAAATATTCCTGTTACTATTAGCATACATATTCGAATATTACAGTTTATAATTTTACTAAATATATAAGGAAAACCTTTTACGCTGACGCCAGGAGTATACGGTTTATGATATCAATTATTTGGGGGCAGTCTTATATGCTGGGGAATTTAATGTGCTATTAAGTAAGGTAATGTGAAAGGACCGAATATACAGAATTCAATAATTACAATGCAAGAGATAATAAATTCATGAGATAATAAACCCAACAAAAATTTATGAATAAAAAACTATGAAAACACGAAACATGATTGTAATAGAAAGATCGAATTCAAAGCCATATTACTTGGAAACGGGTAATGTGGCTAATTCAAGAATTCATTAAGTATTTCGAGTTCCATATTACCGAAATGTGTTTTCAAGTGGTTAACAGGGTGACTCTAATATCCTTGTGAACTTAAAATATATAATAATTTTCTTTAATCAAGAAAGGCATATCAGGCAAAATGAAAATTATAAGCTAATTTATTAAAATTTGATAATTATTAATGATTCGTTTATTTTGCTTTTTCGCATTTTCATCTCATGATATAGAGGGTAAGCCTGGTTTTAGTAAATGAGATTCTGCATTAGATATTCAAAAGAAAAATGGAATTAGATGTTCCTCCTTTCTCTACCCAGAACTGAAGTTGAATGCATATTTCCAGAAATAAACACACACACACACACACACACACACACACACACACACACACACACACACACACACACACACACACAAACAAACAATTAATAAAATGAGCTGGGATTGAAGTAATTAACATTTTCAGAAACAATGATCGCTTTTTTAATATTTGGCTTTTAAGAAGCTATCTTCATTGCATGAATGTTTTTCTTTTGACATCAGCGTTGGCTATTCATTTTATTGTCTGTACAGTGTTATGGTGAATATCTGCGCTCCTGTCGTATTTATACCCTTGGAAAACCCTAGGGTTATATACATCGCTAATAGATCTCTATCTATAAAAGGCAGGATGTGTGTGTGTGTGTGTGTGTGTGTGTGTGTGTGTGTGTGTGTGTGTGTGTGTGTGTGTGTGTGTGTGTAACGAATGCACGGCCGCAATTTTCGACGGATTTGCACCAAAATTTACATGCACATGCTCCAATTTAGTAGACCGCCTTTGCATCTCCCAACTCCCTTCGATAGTGGAAATAATCGATTTTTTCATGCTTCTACGCAGATTTCATGTAGTTTGCGGCCATTTTCTACTGGCCAGAGTGAGATCCTATAGCTGGCTGCCACGAATAGGCAGGAAGATTCTATTGGCCAGCGTGAGAGCCAACAGCTGACTGACACGAATGTTAACTAGCATGCTAGCATGCAAAAAACATCGATGGCTGCATTCGTCACGAGTGGGAAAATTTTAAATCTGCATGGCACTTTACTCCAATTGGCTCATTCGCTTGCTTAAACTCAACGTTGATTCTGATTCCGCAGAACTGCGTTGTGTGTGAAAATGTAGTTGTTGTTAACATTCTTTTATTCATTCGATTTTTCCAGTTACGAGTCCTTTTTTAAACCTGATCGTTTTGTGTTCATTTTGTTTAGTTCTTTTTTCGTAACACATTTAATGTTTAGTATAGAGCTTAGAAAAAAAAGAAGTAAGGAACATAACAAAATCAGCACGGCAAAGGGCGCTCCTTTAAAGGCAAGTAAGGGCAAAATTATTTTAAGTCAAGTGATAGCGATTGCTGTATGAGTCGTACGATTTTTGAATCAAGCACGGTAAACGCCGGGCTATGCTGCTAGTGAGAGATAAATAAGGGTAGAAGCTGAAGTTATTCAGTTTGATGAGTAACTGATGATTTTATTCATATTAATCGATTATCAACCAGTTGCATGTAATTAACAGCCTGAAAAAAATTAGAATCCTGGAATTTTCTTTAGCTTTTGGGAGAAGGGGTGGATTCCAATGTTGATTTGCGCATAATTGGATAAGAAGAATCTAAACGGAACAGGAACTTGTGCCACAGATTAAAAATTCCGAGCCATTATATGTCTATATCTCTGAGATGAGGAATTATGATCGCTTGCATTATTTACATTATTCGAACTGTTATGCTCATATTCATTTCCATATTCACAACGTTTTATTCTCCGCCATCTTCAGTTGATTGGAATTTAGATCCTAACCCTTTAATTCGTCTACCTGGGTAGATTGATCTAGTTGTTTATTTAACTCAACTCTCCAAATTTTGTTCACTGAACTCACAAGTATATGGATCTAGTCACTGGATCTAATCAACGTTTTATCCAATTGTCCATGTGTCCATGAGGGTGTCTGTGTATGAATTTTGGGGACTTATAAATCTAATGTCTCTGGAATCATTTTTTACCAGTGCACATATTGCAATAATTTCTGTTATTATTATCGCATGTTTACTAGCGCTTACATTGCAATATTTGTTGCTATTCATTTCCTTTTATCTGGCACTCCTTATTACTGGTTCCCATTTTCTATTTCTATACTTGATCGGCCCAGGAGATTTTCGTACCCTAGCATATGTGCTAATTCCTTAAGCTTTCGTATTTTCCATTGATCCACTGTGTCTATTATTTCAATCTCATCCCACAGGGGGCGGTGATCTACATTTTCCCTCCACATGTTGTCAGCTACGCCTGTTTTTTCTATTTCCTCTCGTGTTGCAGCTTTACGGTGTTCTTGTAGTCTTACGTTAGGGGGCGGCTTGTCTCATCCACAGCTGCACGGGATGACCTTAGTTAGGTATCTCCACGAAATGTAAACAAAAACAGTATAGCTTGACAAGAAAGGCCTTAAATTTGATGAATTTTTTTTTTATCTGATTAAGTATATATATCATTATTAAGAAGAAATACCGAAGTATTTTTTGAGTATTTTAAAATTTTTTTTACTCATTCTTAGCATGTCCGAAATTTCAGTTAAAAATCTTGTTTTTTTTCAGCAAAATTATCGAAAAAAAATCGATATCAGCCATATTTTTAAAATTTTTTAAACTAAGTTAAAATCCGAGTTTAAATTTCTTTTAAAAATAAATTATAGGTTGTTCAAAATTTTTTTAACGAAAATTATCTAATTTAAAGATTATTTAATATATTTCTAAGGAAACTTTTACTTACTTTCTTCGAAAAAAAATGTGGTTTAAAATAAAGGGAGGCGATCTTAACATCTTTCGCTATTGACAGGCAATGAGTGATGTGTTGTCATCACATATCGTCAGCTAACGTGAGATCCGAATGATCATACGGAAGGACGTAAATGACGTCACGTAGCTGTAGCCTCCTAAAGTCAATACATATCTGCTTGATAAAACATTTCTATCCTAAGTAAAAATCATCACAAACATATCAATAGTTATTTTGTTACACTCTGCAGCCTATTTGCCCTGAAATAAATATTGAAAAATAACTTATGTCATCATCTGAACAAAATATCAAGGAAACTTTTGATCTGCACCCCATGAAACTAAGTATTTCCTGAAAGCAAAGAATGCTCTTTCATTTCTGAGTGAAATTGGTTGGTGGAATGAAAATGATTATAAAAAATTTTTTCTGGGCACAAAATATGAAAAAAAATAGTTAAAATTACTATATCTGAACATTAGAAACCAGTTTTTTTTTTTTGCATGTTTTTTATTTGAAATCAGCATTGAGGAAAACAGTGTTGAAATTAAGCCAAAAAAAATGACTTCGACATTGCTGGGTCAAGGGCCAGCCAGCCAACAATAACAAGTTGTCACCACCATGTAAAAAAAACCAATTTTTTCTTTTTTCTTTTTATAATTTAAGTTTGAGAAATGGCTTGATGTATTTTTGTTTTTTAACACATTTTGAGCAGGGTGATGACAATTAATTTTTATGAGCTGCAGACAGAATGGACCAAGGACTCGGAGGCAATACTGGATAGTTTGTTTGAATTCACAATGATCACCGAGATAGTTATATGTTGTTCTTTATGTCTAGAAATGAAACAAACTAATAAGGAGCAAAAAAAAAAAAAATTGTAAATTTATATAGTATTTTGATAAATAAATGATGATGACAAAAATTAAATAATATCAGCTATTGCTTGGTAATTTTCTTTTCTTTTTCTTATTTATATGAAAAATATGTAAATGAAATGAATTAAAATCTCAATGAAGACTATTAAAATTAAATCAAAAAATATAAAAAACGAAAAAAAAAAAGAAAAATATTGTCGAAAAATATCTGAGTGCGCCAAATTTCAGTGCTCGGTTGGATATGTTATCTTTCTTATTTCATAACAAAAAAATATATACATGAATTAAAAAATCTATAAAAAGAATTTCACAAATTCAAGAAATATATATTGAAAAAGTAGCTATATAAAAAAATTAAAAATAAATCAAATGGTACAGTATGAAAATGAATCGTAATTGAAAAATTGACCGACGGCTCACTGAAAGAAAAAAAGTGAAAGCTGTAAAACAACTTCAAAAAATTGAAATTGCAATGAAATATGTAAAATGATAAATGAAATAAATGGTATTTTTAAAAATGTAGTAATGTTGATGGTGAAAATGGCTTAGGATGATGTTCAAATTTTTGTAATGAGTAAAAACCGCTAATTCAAAATGCACAACATTTGTCTCGCTAAGAATTTTTCACGCCATTTAAACTCAAGTCACGTGACCTTTTATACTTTTGTTACCTCTCATACATTTTAATAACAACCGTTTTAACTTTTTTTTAAAGACACAATTACATTTTTTAAGTACGTGTGGAGTTCGGAGTAGTCAAACAGATACAATTTATAAAGCACTAAAACAAGATCTATATCATAAGGACACTTAGAAAACCCGACGCGGCTTGTAAGTAATTTTAAAATATTTTACCAACTTAATGTAAAAAATGTATTATAGTTAAATAATTAAGAAATAACTGAATAAAAAATTTATTATTCATCGGAAAAAATTTTTGCTTTCAGAAAATATTGTCCATATTAATACAAACAACTAAAAGCAAATAAAAGCATTTGAAATTAAATAATATATTTGTTTTATTGAGTTTTGTATATTACAGTTCAAAGCTATTTTTCAGGTACGTGTGGAGTAATTACAAAGAAAACGAAACGTGATTTGCATTCTTCAAAGCCTTGTGCTTTTAACTATTGTAATAACTAAACCCGATGCGAGCGAATTTCTAGAGTTTTCATAAAATTAGTTATGGTGGGGGGATAATAAATATAAAAAAATATTTCTGCCATGACTATAATAAAAAAAAACATATTTATAATAATTTCGATCATCTGTGAATAGTTTCTGAAAGTTTCATTAACATCCGACAATTATTTTCATTTTTGCAAGATTTCGAAAAATAATGTGTGTCATACAAAAAAAATGTGATAAAAATTGTATATGTTATTTCACTGGTGACCGTGATACAAAGATAAACAAAGTTTTTTAATCAAAATTTAGAATATTCTAAAAAGAAGGAAAAATTTTTAAAAAACAATGAAAAAAACTTTGTTCTTTCCTCTTCCACATAATATAACCGTTTAAAAGATAAAATTTTGTTTTCGTCAAGTTTGGCGTCTTTTTAATCATGCTTATGCCATTTTTTTAGCGATATCGTAGAGGTACCTAACCTTAGTCATGTTCTTTTCTATGGTGTTGGAGGAAGGTCTTACTCGGAAGAGTTGTCTGCGAATCGTTGAATTTCTTCTGAAGTTTTTCCTGATGTTCAATGGGCAACAGATCTTTTGTAATTTCTCCAATAATCATTTCAGAATGGATAGGCAAACTGAAGCTGTTTTCTGAGTGCCGTTATCATCTTGCATTCTTCTAATAGATACATTCTCGATTAAACCACCAAGTTCTGTATGATTGGATGTGCTATCCAATTATACATAACCTGGTTTTCCAAATTAATTTCAGTAGTGATACGGCACGACGTTGCTTAACTTCGGTGATCATACGGGAACCGGTGTTTGAACAGGGATGTGACAGTAAGCCTGTTTATACCCATTGAAATACAAACATATAATATCAAGTTGGTTGATATAAATAAAAAAAGATACCTTAGCCTTAATATTTTGAAATTTGCATTTTTCTGTATTTAATATGTTATGTATAAGTGAAACTAATGAATCTCTAAACTCATAAACGGAAATCTATTCTTGAAATAAACGGAAATGTATTTCGCGTTCCAGAGAAGGGGTGGCCAATTTAGGAGGGCTAGGCCAGAAGAGGTCACTTTATATGGCAGAGAAACAGAAGACTGGAAGCAATCGAAATATGGTTCTACAGAAGGAACGAAGAAGTGTTAAGGAAAATGAAAACCGAATAATAAAGAAACAGCTAACAGCTATTCACCGAGGAGCAAGGATGAGATGGAAATGTTAACACTTACAATAAATATTCAAAGCAATATGGTCAGTGGTAGGCAGCAAGGAAGCTATGTGACCAGTCTTTGTGAATAGGCGACGGAAGGGCGGATGTCAGTTATGACAAGATAACATACATTACTTAGTGCTGGAGAGCCTCGATCTCGAACGACATGATGGGACACGACGCATAAGAAAAGAATTCCAGTTATTCATTTTAGGAGAGTTTTGAGCACGCCTACTAGGAGACAGCTACATACAGGCGTGATTATCCATTTCCCCTAGGTTAATTGTAGGAAGCAATGACAATATTTTCTATATACCTGAACGGGAATAGGGAATGGCATGCCGGAAATCTTTGAATATTGTCAGAGTCCTGTGTCATGTATTGCCTGGGCCCAAACGTCTACTGCATCGTGCATCGAATAGAATGGTGACGTCTAATATGGTATCTTTATTTCAGTCCTAACCTCCCGACCATAGATTGAGAATTACATGAAGACAGAAACAGTACAGTAATGTCAAAAGATGTAGGAAGATAAAAAGGGAATATGAAGAACGGATATATATATATATATATATATATATATATATATATATATATATATATATATATATATATATATATATACCCAAGTTTAAGATTGGTATATACGGAGTGAAATCCAATAACCAACAATTACTATTCTTTAAAGAGCGCTCAATACAGAGTAGAGCAGATATAATTATTTATTTGAATATTACAACATAAATATGTTATAAAATCACGACAAAAGTAGCCATTTTGTTTCAACACTTCTTGTGTCTTGTCAAGTGATGATATAGAATATAGAATAAATGGTTTTAAAAGTTTCAAATTAATCAACGATCCTTAGCTAGAAGTAAACGCTGTTACATAAGCAAATTTTTCGAATCACCCTATACTTGTATCTTGATTGGCTACTCTAGCTTATATATATGTATATATATATATATATATTTTTTTTTTTAAATTATTTACGAAGCCAGTCACACTGATTTTTTTAAAAATCGTTTCCCCGTCTAATGCAACTCTCATCAGTAATTGCTCTCTCTCTCTCTCTCTCTCTCTCTCTATATATATATATATATATATATATATATATATATATATATATATATATATATATATATATATATATATATACACGCACACACACAGACACACACATATATGTTGCCTTAAATAAATTCAAACGCATTGTTTCAAGGATCCTTTTTCGACAAAAACTTCTTCAGAAGAATACGTTGGCATCTTCTTATATATACCAAATTAAACACGTTCGCGCCAGTTGATAGTAGAAAGAGGATCCATGTACATCCAAGCTATATCAGTCAGTCTGTTATGTGTCATTCGGGATACACACTTGAGCGATCTTTCGATTCATGGCTTACAAGGCCAAAGATTTTACCGCAGTACATCTCGTTACTTTCTGCGGTAGACGAGTCGCCCCTAACGGCTATAGGACCCAGTTTGTTATTCAACCCATAGCTGGAGGGAGAAAATATGGATTCATTTCTTTCTTAAGAGTATTTGCGCGTCAGCGAACAAACCCAGCTAGAAGTCGGCCAATATATCTAGTGACGTAAAAAGAGATACTCTATGAAATCACATTTTTCTGCTTACAAGCTGAAAATAATATTTTTCTTTCTCACACACACACACACACACACACACACATATCACACACATACACACACATACATACATTTTTAATTAAAGTGTTCTATCTTAAGTTAGTCTGAAAAAAGATGAAATAGGTAACATAGGATTTAAGAAAAAAATTTGCTTCATGTTTTGTAAACTCTGAAGGAAGTTTGCTAATAGAAATTTAAATATACCGTTTCTAGAGTTTGTCCTAATACGCTTATAACTTACCCTTGCTTAATTCTAGGTCGACAGGATTTTGTGTGGCATCAATTGGTCTCGAGAGTCCATGGGTCAGCGCCCAAATGATTAAGCCTCCGCTGAGCCCAATTGTTATGGCTGTACATGTCCATATTGGAGTGACAATGTCGATTATGACAAATGCATGTGAAAACGCTCTCTCCCGATGTCGCCGTGTTGTTTTCTTTCCGTCGAACACGGTTAGCCCCGCTGAAAGTCTCCGTGTGTCCTCGCTCCAAACCTCGGTGTAAATCGCATGGACGATTTTCTATGACTCTTTCCATCTCACGATGTCCATGCCCAGTTCCATCATATTTATATTGCAGATGTCCTTGAACCAAAGGTGAGGCCGCCCTCGGGCCCTCTTGTCAAAGGCCAGTTCCCTGTACAGAATGACACCCGAAATCTTTCCGTCCGGCATCCGGTGTAGATGTGCAAACCAGCGGAGCCGACACTGTTGGAGAAGGGCGACTTATTTGGGTATCTGGGCACGAGTGAGAATTCCGATATTGATGACATTCGGAACAATTTAGCCTAAATTTCGTCTCAGAGAGCGAAGTACACAGTATATAAGGACAATAAAATCTTCCTAATAGATAAATTGATAAATACACATTCACATTTGTGGAATTCTAAAACATTACAGCAATATTCTCAATTACATGACCGGCTGTTCATTGCTAAGGGCAGTGTTAAATTTTATGTAAACAAATTTAAGTCACTTCAGTATCTGTCTACATATCTGAGATGAGGTATTATGTACATTGTTTACATTATTCAGATTGTGTCCTCATCTTTGTCGCCATATTTATCACAACGTGGCCGCCCTTCAATATCTGTCTATATTTCTGAGATGAGGTATTATGTACATTATTTACATTATTCGGACTATTGTCCTCATCGTTGTCGCTATATTTATTACACTCCGGCGTTCTTCAGGTTGTTGGAATGTCGAATTTAACTCTTTATTTAGCTCACTGGGGTAGACTGTTCTAGTTCCACGTGCCATGTTTAATGGATGTCAGTTATCAGTTATCTCCTGTTAATTTCCCTCTGAAAGTTCTCCACAGCCTCAGCCGGGTATTGAATTCAGACTCTTTGGGTCCTGTCACTGGATCTAACTAACGCCTTTATCCTCTGTGCTATGTGTCCTTGAGGAGATAACTGATAACTGACATCCATTAAGCATTGCACGTGGAACTAGAACAATCTACCCGAGTGAGTGCAATCAAGGGTTCAGTTCGACATTTCAAACACCTGAAGAATCCAGGAGTTGTAATAAATATGGTGACAAAGTTGAGGACAATAGTCTGATTAATGTAAATAATAAAATTTAAGTCATTTATTAAAAAAATGTCAGACTGAAGAAATGAGTTTAATCAATGTAAGTATAATTTGGCAGTTTAGTTGATTGCATTTAAGAAAGCAAACAGAAATTATACTGGCCCCCTTATAGAATGAATGTACGCTAATATCTCTAGCATCTCGCAATCCTTTCCTGTCACTTTGTCTCTCGTAACATTTCGTCCTGGGTACGACGTTAAACTGCATCCAACAGAAAGGCCTCTGATCAGGAGGTTTTGAGGAAGCGTAGAACCACCTCGTAATTGCTGGTGGTCCCAGGTCCACACTGACCCGGGGGTGGAAGGACCTGTTGAAAACCAATATTACCAGCTATACTTTTTTGAAAAAATATTATTACCAGCTATACGTTTCTGAAAAAATATTATTACCAGCTATACGTTTTTGAAAAAATATTATTACCAGCTATACGTTTTTGAAAAATTATTATTACCAGCTATACGTTTTTGGAAAACAGTATTACCAGCTATACTTTTTTTGTAAACCAATATTACCAGCTATACTTTTTTGAAAAAATATTATTACCAGCTATACGTTTTTGAACAAATATTATTACAAGCTATACGTTTTTGGAAAACAGTATTACCAGTTATACTTTTTTGCAAAACATTATTAACAGCTATACTTTTTTGGAAAGCAATATTACCAGCCATATGTTTTGAAAAACAGTATTACCAGCTATACTTATTTGAAAAAATGTATTACCAGCTATACTTTTTTGGAAAATAATATTACTAGCTATACGTTTTGAAAAACAATATTACCAGTTATACTATTTTGAAAAACAATATTAGCAGATATATATTTTTGAAAAGCAATATTACCGACTATACTTTTTTAAAAAACAATATTACCAGCTATATTTTTTTTGAAAAATTTTATTACCAGCTATACCTTTTTGGAAAACAGTATTAACAGCTATACTTTTTTGCAAAACATTATTAACAGCTATACTTTTTTGAAAAACAATATTACCAGCCATACTTTTTTGAAAAACAAGATTACCAGCTATACTTTCTTGAAAAACGATATTACCAGCTATACTTATTTGAAAAACAGTATTACCAGCTATACTTTTTTGGAAAATAATATTACCAGCTATACGCTTTTGAAAAACAATATTACCAGCTATACTATTTTGAAAAACAATATTACCAGCTATACTTTTTTGAAAAAATATTATTACCAGCTATACGTTTTTGAAAAAAATATTATTACCAGCTATACGTTTTTGGAAAACAGTATTACCAGGTATACTTTTTTGAAAAACAATATTACCAGCTATACGTTTTTGAAAAACAATATTACCAACTATACTTTTTGGAAAAAAAAAGTAAGAAAAAAACTTTCAGCATTAAATGGCCCAACGAAGGTCGATATGCTGGTTAAAGAAACAAACTATCTATCTATCGTAACATTTCAAATATACAAGAAACACTTCATGACAATAATCTTTCATACGCTGCATGACTGGATTCACTAAACACACTTTCATGTAACTTTCTGTCCAATCTGTGGAGTATTCTAGGCATCTGCGGGAATAGCTAGCAATGTGATGCCCTTAAATGAGACTGTAGAAGACTGTCGAGTGCATGTCCTACTCATGTAAAATACAGGTGTCTCCGAATACAGTCGGTTCAGATTTCACTCACTTGCCTAGTGCCTTTTCCCAAAGCAGGGATCGATAAAAACATTTAAAGACATGTAAAGTATTTAAGACAATATCTATATTTGAGTCTGCAAGAATAGACTTGATTCAAGGAAACATTTATATTTGATCCTCTATTCATTTATATGGTAGGTTATTAATATTCTGCAGAGGATAAATCCAGTGTATAGTCCCACCATCTTCTACGAAAGAAACGCGGGAAATAAACTCTTTTTAAATCAGAATAAACCAGCGTCTTATATCTTCCCAATTCTAATATTATTATATTCGCTGTTAGACTTGGAAAGAATAACTTGTCCCTAATACCGACATTTTACCTTGGTGCGTAAATGACACACAAAGTTCCGGTTATATTAGGGAAGATATTCTCGGCCAACATATTATTCCCGAACGAACGATAGAATGCTCACGATATCTTATACGACGCTAAGAAAGGTTAGCGACTCGGATTGAGGAATCGGAGAGCCGAGTTCGAATTCCAGTCGAATCCATTACATTCATTTACGTGCTAATACGTGCTCTTATACTCGCCGCCCCAGCTATGTCCAGACCGGGTTCTATAGCCATGCATCGCAACTGGTCTACCGCAGAAAGAAATGGTAACGTACTGCGGGATAAAAAAATAAATCTGCCTCGTCAGTCATGTATCGAAAGATACGTGATCGCCTAAGCGTGTATCACGTATGGTCCATAACTGAGTGAATCTAAGAATTTTTCAAAAGCAATCTTTTCACCGGGAGTACAACAAAATCAAGATTTATATGACATTTTATATTAGTACTTCGTGATTAAATTTGCTTTAGGTAATATTAACTGAAATTAAACGCTGATGAATAAATCCAAGCCTGATTCTTGATTAATTAATCTGTTACGAGACAAATTAATTTTAAGTAAGGATAATTAAGGTAAGATTTGATGGCGTTACGAATATTGATTAACACTTTCTACATTCAAGTAAAATCATCCTATGTCTTTATTAGACACTACAAATTACTCACAGTTTTAAAGAGGAGACAGTTCTATTCATCTTCAGATGATCAAATTCCTACTTCCTGTAAATGAACTCATCGTAGTTTTATATTAATATGAATTTTTGCAACTTACGAAATACTATCCTCTGGAACATGGAGGTCACATACAAAGTTTAAAACCAGTTTTAGCTCACACATATTCTCCTGTCGTCATTTTAAACTGACACCTTTTTTCTCTCTAAATCTAAACTATAATTATAACTACGACGAGAATATTTCAAAGAAATACGTTGTGAAATTGCCAGCCTTTCAAGAAACTGCGAATATTTGTTCTGTCATTAAAGATCTAAATTCAAGCTAAATGATCCCAATATACGTCAGAAGATGTTAATTCAAACTGACACCAGGATTGATATGTTGATTGATTTATTTTTTTTACAGATTATCAGCCTTTGGTTATTTAAAGCAAGAAAAGATTTTGAGATTTTCAGAAGATGTTTGTTATAATAATGATTTTCACTGATACAAGTTCGACCGATTGCCAGTGCTGGGTGGAGAAGAAGTGAATCTTTACCTTTTCCAAGGGTGTTTGTGAGTAAGTGAATATAAAGAACCGACTGGAATTGGAAATCCGCTCTTCAATTTGCAGTTTAGAACAGTTATCCATTACACCAAACCGAACTTCCAAGATTACAGCACCTGGTATTCACATACTGTCACCCATCTCTATTGACCAGGATCGACTTTGCTCAACTTCACTAATCTCATGAGAACCAAAGTTTCAACGTCCTAAGTCATGTCCCCTCATGTCGTTCGAGATCGAGGCTCTCCAGGACTTATAAATGCTTGTACTCTTGTCATAACTGTAATCCGCCCTTCCGTCGTCTATTCACAAAGACTGGTCGCATAGCTTCCTCGCTGCCTACCACTGACCCTATTTCTTTGAATACTTATTGTAAGTGTTAACATTTCCATTCCATCCTTGCTCCTCGGTGAATAGCTGTTAGCTGTTTCTTTATTATTCGGTTTTCATTTTCCTTAACACTTCTTCGTTCCTTCTGTAGAACCATATTTCGATTGCCTCCAGTCTTCTATTTCTCTGCCATATAAAGTGACCTCTTCTGGCCTAGCCCTCCTAAATTGGACACCCCTTCTCTGGAACGCGAAATACATTTCCGTTTATTTCAAGAATAGATTTCTGTTTATGAGTTTAGAGATTCATTAGTTTCACTTATACATAAAATATTAAATACACAAAAATGCAAATTTCAAAATATTAATGTTAAGGTATCTTTTTTATTTATATCAACCAACTTGATATTATATGTTCGCATTTCAATGGAGGATTTTTAGTGGAAAATGAATTGGAACGATTTCATTATACCTAAGGATTTTTCTCAAATGCTACGTTTCTAGATATGACAAGAATTGTTCTTTAATTCTTGCTTTTACATATAACGTCTTTTGAAAGTTATAACCACCTATTTTTTATGTACAATTTACTTGGGTACCGTATTATGTATGAGAAAATGTTTCCAGCACTTTCTTTTAGTTTAGGTTAAGTTATAATTCTGAAATGCATTCGAAACTTTCGCACGTTCATAATATTATAATTAGATGAAGGACTGAAATAGTTCCCTTCCGACATTAGACAACATTTCAGTTAGTTGGTTACATTTATGAGACCTATCTTTATCGAATAAATATTCAGCACATCGTAGCCAACAGATGTTCACAGTGGGTGTGGAATTGACCGTAGGATATTCACAAGACAAAATGGAACAGACGGTGCTACATGACATATCAAGCTACAGTGAAATTGGAATGTTGATTTTTGTTTCTATCTTATTCATGCCATGTAATTTGAAATCCAAACAAATTATGAATCAAAATTTGAAAAAAATTAATAAATCAAATCGTTCGATCAAAAAGAAATTGGTCTGATTATCCGATCTTTGAACTCACTATTCTTTGATGAAATTGTCCTTCATGATGTTGGAGAGCACGTCTTCCAACAGGTTCCTTTTTCTTTCTTTTTTTTGTGAAATGATCATATCTTCACCGTAAAAGCTGTGAAGCGAGTTCCTGATACATCCTACATTGTTTCTGAATTCAAAAGTTTCCTTCCCTTAGGTTAAATGACATATTACGTTTCAGTCATACATAAGTCTATCAGTTAATTAATACCGTTTGTGTGATCAGGTCTTTTTCGAGATATCACTGTACAGGCAGAATATTTTCCCGCCGTCAGTTGTGTTTTTCTTGCAGTAGAATGGTTGTCAACCGAGACTATATGACCCATATTGTCCTGCTATTCAACGCATATATGATACACGCTTGTGCGATTCAACTCATCACTGACTAGGCAGAATATCTTCCCGCGGTAGGATGCGGTTTCTTTCTGCTGTAGAATGGTTGCCAACCAAGACAACCATAGGGGCAAGTGTGGCCTGCTATTCAGCACATAGCTTGTTGATAGAAGAGATTGGTCCACACCTTTCTAAAGGGTATTTGCGCGTAACTGAACGTAAAACACGACTTGATTTCGAACTCGCATAGTATGCTATGTAAGTTATTGTGGAATTGTGTAAAAGTAAATACTACAGGTTCCTCTGGATATTTGAAATCGACTCACAGATTCCACGTTTACTTACTGTTGCACACATCTGAAATTATCATTGCAATAATAATAATAACAATGGTGATAATAATAATGATAATAATGAAAATAATAATGATGATAATAATAATAATAATGATAATAATAATGATAATAAGAATAATGACATTAATAATAATAATGATAATAATAATAATGATAATAATGATAATAATAATAATTATGATAATAATAATAATGATAATAATAATAATAATAATAATAATGATGATAATAATAATAATGATAATAATAATGATAATAATAATAATTATGATAATAATAATAATAATGATAATAATAATGATAATAATAATAATATTAATGATAATAATAATACTAATGATAATCCTACTACTACTACTAATAATAATAATAATAATAGGGGCACTGAAAAAAGTTCGATTGAGCTTCTTCCAGAAAATAGGTTTCCATTATTCTTAAGGAAATATTGACCACATAATCTTAAATGTCTATAAAATATGAATGCTACATCCAACAGGGTGAAATCGGGAATAAGTGAAAACATTCTAAAGGGAGTTGATCTGACATATTTCACCACGAGAACCCGTTTTTTATATTGTTTCTCATAAAGACTATCCGAATAGATTTTCCTTTTGTTTTTAACGTAAAGCAATTAGACATACTTCTCACTTTCTTTTGTATTACTCAACACCATTTTTATTTTGCTATAGAGCAATCCTAGATTATTATTATTATTATTATTATTATTATTATTATTGTTGTTGAGTCTTGACTCATTGTTGAATCTCGACTAATGCATGGAATAATAATGCAACACAAAATGTACTTAGAACAAGAATGTATTATAACAAGAAAGTGTACACAATATTTACATCTAGTATTTCTGTATATTTCTGGGAAGACGTTCCTGGAGAATGTGTTGACTAAGTCGCAGTCGGGCAGAGTCTCTAGCTGGATCTCTGTATTCGCTCCCTCGTCTTCCGGTACCAACCATTATTTATATAGTCGGTAGTCACCTATGCAGATTAGGTGGATCCTACCAACACCCCCCTCCCAAGCCTTGGAATCCTTTTTGGATTTCAACTGGCTTCCAATATGGGATGATGATTCTGGTTATTTCTCTGTAGATCCCCTTTGCATACTTCCTATGTATATGTCAATCTGCTTAATTTTAATATCTTTTTTTTTTTTTTTTTTTTTCCATGCCTTGTCTTTTTATTTGTAGTTCATTCAACGGAGCTCTTAGATTGTACATTCCTTTAATGCACGCTTGATAATAGTTTGCGAGCCCCAGAAAACTCTGTAGTGTCGCCACGTTAGTGGGCGTCGGCATGTCTCTAATCGCAATGGACCTTTCCGGATCTGGAAATCTGCCATTTTTGTTGATTATGTGACCTAAATATTTAATTTCCTCCAAACCAAATTCGCACTTTGATTCTTTGACTTTAAATCCAAAATCCTGAATCTTTTTAAATACTTGATTGAGGTGCTCTCGATGTTCGTCGACGTTTGCACTCCTTACTATAATGTCATCTAAGTAGGCACACGCAAAGTCTAAATCATTCAACATGACGTCCATGGCTTGTTGAAAAATGCCTGGTGCCACTTTAATACCAAAAGGAAGCCTGTTGTACTTGAATAAACCCCTATGCGTGTTTATCCCTAGTAACTTTGAACATTCTTCTTCGATGGGAATTTGGAGATAGGCATCTGATAAGTCGATTTTTGAAAAAATCACTCCGCCATTTAGCATGTTAAAAATCTCCTCAGGACTCGGTAACGGGTAATGGTAGTCCTTAATTACCGAGTTCAACCCTGTCGAAAAATCAACGCAGACTCTGATTTGGTTTGATTTCTTTTTTATGCACACAATCGGCGCAGCACATTAATTAGATTTTACTTTTGAAATAATTCCCATTTTTTCCAACCTATCAAGTTCTTCGTTAACTTTCTCTACACTTGCGAAAGGCACGTTACGTTTCTTTTTAAAAATAGGCATAGTATTTTCCTTTAATTCAAATTTAGCTTCAAACTTGTTACATCTTCCAAGACCAGGTGTAAATGTTTCCGGAAACTTTTTCTTTAATTCATCTTTAATGTCCTGTCTTGTTTGCGTATTACTTTCTACTTTTCTGCAGAATGAGTTTAATGGTTTATCCCACAATTCGAATGTTTCAATAAAATCTGTACCCAACAAGTTTCTCCATTTCTCAGAATGAAAACTATCATTTTTTTAACGATCCCATTCAATTTCGTGGGAAGTACAACCTCGCCTTCGAAGTTAATTTCCTTTCCAGTTACCGTTCGAGCGAGTTTCGTTGACTTCATTATTGTATGCCTTTTTAAAATTTTCCATGTTTTATCGTTCATTATTGTTAAATCTGACCCCGAATCGAGTTGAAATTTGATATTCTTTTTGAATATTTCAGTCGTCAAATATTTCCTCAAATCACTATCTGATTTGCTATTCGAATTTGTTTGTCTAATTCGGCTCTTGAATTTTTTCGTTTTACAACAGGATCCTTTGTGACCATTCTTTTGGCACACGAAACATTTCTTATTTCTATATGGCCAATTTATCTCCCAGTGTCTTTCGTTACAACGTCTGCAATTATATGGTGGAACCTTTTTTCCATCCTCGTTCTTTTTATTTTCTTGTCTATTTTTAAAATACGCCGAATTTTTACTCCAATTTTTTGCTGATGGGTAATTTGACTGTTTTTTTATTTTTTTAATATAAGCAATGCCAGCTTCTTCGATTTTTTGAGACTCTTTCTTTAAACTTACGGCCCGTTGACACTCCTCTGCTAACTTTTGCAGGGTAAGGCCTTGTTCAGATTCGAGTTTAGACAAAACTCTATGTCTTATTTCGGCACTCTTACTGGATACCAGTCCTTGAGCAAAAATTAAACACTTGAATTCTTCAACCGTAATCTCTGCCAATCTGAAATTGTCACAATGTCTATTCACTATAGATGCATATGTTAAGTAATCCTGATCGTCGGATTTAGAGACATTCATGCATAACCATCGCTTATGCCAAAGCGACATATTTGCTCCAAACAGCTCTTTTAGCAATTTCACTGTTTCCGAGAATTCCAATTCAGTTGTTTTTCTCGGTAGAATAAAATCTACAAATTTGCTATGTTCTGCTGTACCTAGCTTTCTTAGTAATAGACTGACTTTTCTTGAATTCGACCAGTTTTCACAGTCTGTGGAGAAAATATCTTCATATCGTTTAAAGTACGCTTCAAACGTTTTTTCTTCGTCTGGCACATACTTGAAAGTTTCCAGCGAATTAAATATGGTGTTATTAGAATATGAAGAATTTCTCTCATTTGCCTGATAGTTGGTTAATTTCTCCAGTGTTAACTTTTGAATTTGTAAAAGCCTTTCCTCTTGCCGTTCTTGATATTTTTGCAGCGCTATCTGTTGTTCTTGCTGTCTTTTGAATAATTCAGATATGACTTTGGATAGTTCCTCCATTTTTAGCTGATAGTGTTCATGCAACAAGGAATATACTTAATTTGTGTATCCACGAATATCATATAAGCTGACCAAAAAAATCGAAACAACGTACGACTTTTAAATTTTATGACTTGCTTTTACATTCACGCCCGTGCTAATCAACTTTGGTATTTTTTCATTTTTTTATTTTGTGAACAGAGAGCGTCAGACTTTTTTTTTTCGTTTTCGACTTCTGTTCACGTATTTCAATGACAACGTCTGATTTTCTTATCAGAGGTAATTCGTCACTATATTGTTGAACAAATAAAAATTTTTTTTTAAAAATTCGTTACCTTTCTAAGTCGACACGGTGTATTTGTGCTCCTTTTACTTCCATGCATGTTTTTGTAGTCGGCCAGTTTTTTTTCTTTTTAGAGGATGTCTCGTTGTAGATAATTTTTCAATTTAGAATTACCGTTATTCGATTACGACACCTTTCAAATTTTTCTGAGTGAACGTTCCTTTATGCTTAGTCGTCTTTTAACGAGTTCTACATATCCAGAAGTTCAGAATCCTTCGTCGTTACGTTAACGTTGGACTTTGAATTAATAGTTTTTTTTTTCTTTCAGCCTGGGTTCTTCAATGACTTGTCCCAATTGTTGAAAACTCTCACTATTAATTCTTTCTTTTTTCCGTATGGTTCGTTCTACTTCGTCGCCATTGTTGAAACTTGGCGTATTGTTCGTTCTACTTCGTCGCCATTGTTGAGTCTTGACTCATTGTTGAATCTCGACTAATGCATGGAATAATAATGCAACACAAAATGTACTTAGAACAAGAATGTATTATAACAAGAAAGTGTACACAATATTTACATCTAGTATTTCTGTATATTTCTGGGAAGACCGTTCCTGGAGAATGTGTTGACTAAGTCGCAGTCGGGCCGAGTCTCTAGCTGGATCTCTGTATTCGCTGCCTCGTCTTCCGGTACCAACCATTATTTATATAGTCGGTAGACACCTATGCAGATTAGGTGGATCCTACCACAACAATTATTATTATTATTATTATTATTATTATTATTATTGTTTGTTGCTTTCTGTTTAGCAAACTCCTTATTGGACCATTACCCAAGACATAAGTTAGGCATGGGAATGAGTATAAAGATTTTTTGTACAAATTCTGACGTTTTGTTATACTTATATTTTAAGTATGACTATTTACTTAATTTTTAACACTAATAATACATTCTTGGGGTGATCTGTTGTTCCATTCAGTTTGTTTTGGAATCTCTTGTAAACAGTATCTAGCATCTGACTTAATAATATCTTTGTTCTACCTTTCTAGAATCGTATCTACGGCTCCAATAATAAAACGGGCAACATTATTTTTAAAGTGTCACATTTCCTCAATTTCAAATCACAAGATCCTTAGATTTGCTTATTTTATCATATTCTTTATCATTTCTAAGAGAATGAATTATTATGATTATTAGTAGTAGTATTAGTAGCAGCAGCAGTAGTAGTAGTAGTAGTAGTAGTAGTAGTAGTATTCTTTTGATTTCTGTTGTATACACATTTCTTTCCGACTTCCAACCAAGAATCTGAGTTTAGAAAAGGATTCATGACATTTGCCACTAAACATTTTTTTTGTAAAAGAAAAAAAGAAAGAAAATCAAACACATTTCACATGCATAATGTTCTTTCTAACGTGTGAGTTGTATTTGTGAGTAAAATCTTTGTATATGTTTAAGGCATAAGCTCCCTGGAAACCCTTCCATGAGTCTACCGAAAATCTCCACTCGATCTGAGGGCTCCAATAACACTTGAAGTTTTGATGTCCTTATTTGTCACATATATTAGGTTTCTGCATTAAATACGTTTGTATTTAAAATCTTATTTCATGACTGAATATATTTTCTCACAGTTTTCGTGTTGTTTGAATAACTTTATCATCCATTCCTTTGTTGTTTCCATGTATGTTAGAAAGCCAATATTTTTTGTATGACATTTCTAATCTGAATAATACCTCTTCCTCCTTCTTTACAGTGTATGCATAGACGGAATGCATCAGCATTTGAATGATGCATATCTTGATTAAAATGTAGCTTTCTTTTCTTAAAATACATGCGCCTGATGTTATTTAAAGTCCAGTTCAAGATTTCGAAATGATATTCAACCACTTGATGTCAAGGCAGTTAATGGCCATAGTTTTGTTCTGAGAATACACTCCCGTTCTTAATATCTGTCACACCCTTCTATAATACTAATATCGGACTATTTCTTTCACTTTTTATGGTGAATTGATTCACCCACATTTACACCGACATACTGATCAGCTTCTTCTTGCTCTAAATCTTTGATTGTTATCCCAGGGTCTAAGAGGAATGTTGTAGTGATCTTCGGAAGATTGTGGCTCTAGCACATTTTTCCAAACTGAATTCTATTCCAGTGTCATCACTGAAATATTTTACAATTTTCAGGCGAATATCCAGCTCACTGCCATTCCTAGAATATCAGTTTAAGTCAGCCATGTAAAACAGATGGATTATTTTCTTTTGAGATAACTTATAGCCATATACTGTCCTGTTAAGTTCGCTTCTTAATGCTATTAGGCATATACAAAATAGTAAGGGAGACAAAAAGTGAACTTGAAATATCCCTCTGTTGATGTTTATTTCCCCAGACGTATAGATTATATTTATATGGTAGAGGTGATGTGTTGTTTTCCATATCGACCGATGATAACTTGCATATATTTAAAGACTTTAAGATCCAGGAATGGGGTACGCTAACAGATACCTTCTGATAATCTATCCAGGCAGTACTGAGATTTTTATTTGTATTGAAGTGGTTTTCCAACTCCATCCTATTAATATGTAATCGGTTTTAACAACCGTAAGAGCCACATTTGCATGATTTATTCAAGAGGTATTATGTCATTTTCTTCTAAGAAGGAATGTGACAGTTTTGTCAGAATAGACGTCCGTAATGAGAAGACATGGTCTGCAGTATTTTGTGACATTTGTGTCACCATTCTTGGGGAGAAGAAAGTTAATTCTTTTTGTTACCCATGCCAGAATTTTAGTAGGATAAATGACTATTTCTTGATTTCTTTTTTGTTTTATTATTATTATTATTATAATTATTATTATTATTATTATTATTATTATTATTATTATTATTATTATTATTATTATTATTATTATTATTATTATTATCTTTGATTTCTGATGTGTACACATTTCTTTCTGGGTCCCGCCCAGGGACCTAAGGTTAGAAATGGCATCATGACGTTTTCCACTGCGAAAAAAAATTAAAATAAAATAATATGATAAAATAAAAAAAGTTTACATGGACAAGCCACTTCGTAAGGTGTGGGCTGTACACACGAGAACAATTTTAGGCATGGGCTTCCAGGGATCCATTTAATTAGTCTACTGGAATCTTTTCCAACCAATCCGGGGGTTCCAACTACAACTGGAATTATTGATGTTCCCAAGTACCACATTTTTAAGATTTCAATTTCTTCTTCTTCTTCTCATTATTATTATTTTAATTTTATTAATATTATTAATATTATTATTATTTTCATCAAGAACATATAAAACAACAACAAAAATAACAATATTATTATTAATAATAATATAAGTAGCAAAATTACTTCAACCAAGCATTTGCAAAAAAACACAAACAAACGTAAGAACTGTTAATTGAAAACGTTTGTGATTTTTCTTTGAGTAGACCTTTCCCCCAAATTGACTGTAGATATTGGTTAATTTCATTATCCTACTCGCTTACCCTTTATCTATCTATCTCCACACACACACACTCACACACACACACACGCACACACACACACACACACACACACGTATATATATATATATATATATATATATATATATATATATAAGGAAATAACTCTTATTGATATAAGTAAAGACAGATTATCAGTAAACTTGTTCATGTTCTTTCTCTTTTTTTCTCTTATTCATGGCTCAATTTATTAGCAGTATAAAGGTAAATTTGTAAGTAATTAAGGTGTTTCCTTTTTTAATATGCATTTTCCAGTTACCTTTATTTAATTATTGTATATTCCTTTTGATGAGAAATGATTTTATGCTAAACTCTTATAACTAGGCGAGGGGGGTTGTTCTTGTTCTTGTTCTTGTTCTTCTTCTTCTTCTTCTTCTTATTATTATTATTATTATTATTATTATTATTATTATTATTGTTGTTATTGTTATTATTATTATTATTATTATTATTATTATTATTATTATTATTATTATTATTATTATTATTATTGCCACCTTTTATCGTTCCTTTCTGTCATGAAAGCCCGGGAAGATAAATACTTAGACCCCAAGATCAAATGTCACAAAACTTTAAATCTGTATAAATGGTCCACCGAGTCATGAGCTGTGTGTTCCAGTCTCACTGAAAGTTATTTATTTCTTATTTTCCGTTGTTGCTTTCTCTATGGACCGACAGACCTTTTGACACTGGCTGTTGGGATTTCAACAGAAGATGCTGAAAATCAAGAATTTAATTTTAATAAAAATAAGAATAATGTGCAATCGGCTTTTACATAATCAGTGCAACCGTTTTATTTTTTTTTCGAGAAAATCGACTTTCGATAAGAATCCTGTTATTTTATGATTTCTTATTTCATGTCTAACATGAAAAATGAGTGAAAAACCTTTATCCAAAACTTTTCTAAGGAGTCGTAAACTCGTCATGGAAATGTTTGTTTTTTCGTTAAGTCGATGTTGTGTAACATCAACAAAACTTGGTTAAAATGTCTGTTGTTCTCAGTACAATTGCCGCTCTTGCCATCTCTCCCTCTTACAAACACCCAGACATGCACTCACCTAAATATACTTTTATATATCGATGTGAGTCATCTCAATCATTATCAAATATTGATAGTTGACAACATGGTCTTCAATATTTTGTTTATTACAACCTGTCAGTTTTCGAATCGCTATATTTCCAATTCAATTATAAGTTGACTGTGGTGATGTGAACATTTTTTTTTTAAATCACCGTCTGTCTATATTTCTGAGATGAGATTATTTTCTCTACATACTTCGGACTGTTGTACTCATCTTTGTAGCCATATTGATGGCGTTTCTGTCGTTGTATGCTCTAGCCTTCTTCAGATTAATGGAATTTCGAATTGAACACATTATTCAAGCTTAGCAAAATCATTTCAGATATCAATTATATGATAAATATATATAGAGCGGTTTGAAAGGCAGTATCTCATAAATGCAAAGTAGTCCATATTTCTTGTCGATCGTTATAACAAGATTAGGTCTTAAATACTTAAACAAATAAAATGACAATAAAATAAGCAAAATAAATTAATCGAAACAAATTACGAAATCATTCCTGTTAGAATAGACGAAATAGAATGAAAAATAAGGAGCAAAATCAATAAATAAAGTAAATAATAAACAAATTAGCAAACTATTATGACCAAAATATTAGACTATAAAAAATTAAAACAAAAAAACGGACGATAAATAGCTAGAACCGTTATATAACGATAAAAAATGAATAAAAAGTAATATACTGCGTTACTTAAAAATCGAAAACCAAAAAGAGAAAATATACAGTGTAATAAATAAATAATGACAATTATAATAAATTGATCTAAATTCATCCAAATATATAAATAAACTAACAACCGATAAACTAGCCGTTTAGAAAAACAAATAAAGATAATCATTCCAATTAAATAAATTAATAACTGTTCCCGCCAAAATAATAGTCAGAACAAACCACAACAATCAGCACCAAAATTCAACAAATATCTTTATCTTCCCAAACAAAAAAAAAAATACTAAATAAATTATATAAACAATTTTCTATTACGTTAATAAAAACACCGATCAAAATAAAAATAATAAATATATAAGATAAAAAATAAAAATAAAAATAAATAAAAACAAGCAAAATAATTTGACCCAAATAAATAAACAAATATAGGACTTCCGGTAAAATAGCTGCCATAATAGACTACCCACAATAAGATATATAAACAAATTTTTACTACATTAATAAAAACACCGATCAAAATAAAAATAAATATAAAGGATAAAAAACAAAAATAAAAACAGGCAAAATAATTTGTCACAAATAAACAACTAAATGACTTCCGGTAAAATATCTGCCAAAATAGACTACTCACAATGCACCACTGACCCGTATATATAAATAGCCGAGAATAATAACAGCACTCGTGGCCTGACGATTGCATCTAGCATCTGTCGCCTCTAAGTGTTGACTTCTATGTTCACTTTTATATTTACACACGCTCTATCTCTGATATTGAGCACTTTATCCCTTAAATATAGCACATATATTTCTTCATCTTTATATATATATATATACATATATATATATATATATATATATATATATATATATATATATATATATATATATATATATATATATATGTTCACCGGATATAACAGCCAAACTGTCGAAATGTCTGGTGGCAAAATTGTTCAATTGTTAGATTATGGTCTGAACCCTTGAATCTTCGAAATGATTACAGATACCTTACTGGAATTCTCCGAGGCTTTTATAACATTGCAATCATTCCCTAAGTTTAACAGATGTATCGTGATGAAATCAATCATAAAATACCAACAGTAAAATGGAAAATAATAAATAGAACAAGAACTTGTAAAACCTCGGATGACCCATGCCCTTTATGCCTATATGAAAAACTACACATCATTAAGTTTCTAAATAATGAAAAGTTACTAAACCATAGGCAGGAGTTAACGGCTTTTTGCCGACATCAAGAAATTTTTGCATTAAATAATTAACATAAAAAACACAAAAAAACACAGATAAACAAATAAATTCTATAGTTTAATAAAAGTCTTAAAAGCTTAGCCCAATCATTAAATAGAAAAACCTTTTGTGAAGTCGTCAAAAAAAAACAAATTGTAATCCAGTACAACACGTTTGTATAAAAAATAGCCATTTGAATAAACAAATAAATAAAGAGATTAATAGATAGAAAATAATGAAACAGAATCATCTCAACATTTAACGACCTGCCGCAACGCCATAAAATACCTTTCGCTTTAGACTAACTAGACGGTGACCGCTACTATCAGATTGGAAATAGGGACCCCAACATAACCTGACATAAACTTTCCCAAGGGGACAAGTCTGAAGATAAAAATTAACTCTTAACTCTTCGACCACCTAACCAATATGGCCGCCCCCAGCCGTTTCCATAGTAACTAATGTTGCAAGAGACCATACTTATAAACACGCGCAAAATCACAAGATAGCCTATTCCTAAATTTTCGCTTGAGGATGAAACGAGACCAGATACCTTAAATCCACTTAATTTCAATAATTATATTGAGGGTCTCGGCTCTCGCTTTTGAAACATGAGAACACTTATGTAGCGAAGGAATCATATTTTTAAAATAATATATATATATATATATATGTATATATATATATATATATATATATATATATATATATATATATATATATATATATATATATATATAATATTATATTATTATTAGTTAATTATACTTCGCATATTAAGGGAAATCTCTGTTTCTTCATACTTCATTTAGCTTTGTAAAGTCATCTTTATCTAACACAGTGATTTCGATGTGTCACATTGTGCCCTCTGTTAAACCATTTCCTAGATAGTTAAATTGTTTTACTTCCTTAATACTGATGTCTCTTTTTGCAGCTTGCATGTTTAGAAGACGAAATATATTACTTTTGATTTCACCCAGACACCTCTCGAGACACGAATATTTGGGCAAGAAGAAAATTATTGACGTAAATCCTAGTTAAACATCCAAAAACGAAGTTTTTATGTCCGAAAGACAATAAAAAAGAATCAGCAGCTCATTAAGAATGGCCAGTTTACGTTTAATTAAGAGCAAAATGTGACATGGATTCTTGCTTTGACACTACAGATGATAATTCATTTTAACGGGATATTAATCTGTTTTCAATGTTTAAATCACTATTATACACATTAAATATTAAGAAAATAAAGAGCTGTAAGATTTTATACAGTAAAGTGTAAAGGCATTATTAGATACTAAATAAGACTATCCTATATAAACTAGCTGATCGAAAAAAGAAGTTGTTTCAAGTATTGCGTGAAATTAATATAAATTCGTCTACAAAAACTATATAATCTATAATATTCAAAGAAAAGCAAACATACGGATCTTCCACTTCTACAGATTTATGCTAAAGCGGGTTTATAGTGGATTTTAAATTATTTATATTTATTTATTTATTTTTAGGACATTTTTTACTTTCTATTTCTATTTTAATTTTATATTTATTTATTTTTAATTTATTCATATTTACTTTTTATATTTACTTATTTGTTATATGTGTTTATTTATTATTTCATATTTATATATATTCATTATTTATTTTTATTCAATCATTTACATATTTATTTTTCATATTCATCTTTATTTAATTTATGTTTATTTATTTATTTTTATTCATTTATTTTTTATTTATTTTTATATGCTTCATTTTCATTAATTTATTTTCCATTTATTTATTTTCATATTTATTCATTTTTGACATTTATTTATTTTTCGTTCATATGTTTTAATGTTTATTTACTCACTTTTAATATGTTATTTTTTATGTATTTTTATAAATATTTTTATTTATTTTTATATTTATATATTTTTATTTATTTATTATTCATTCATTTTTACTTGTTTATTTTTCCCTTGTTTATTTTTATACCTATTTATTTTATTTATTTATTTATTATTTTATTTTTATTTATTTATTACTTATATTTATTATTTACATATTTTTAATATAAATATTTACGTTTTTCAATTACCTTCGTATTTATTTTATTTTTACAGGAATTTTCTTTATTTATTTTTTATTATTTTTATATTTATTTAATATTTATTTATTTTTTAATTGTTCATTTTTATTTTTATATTTATTTAATTGTATTTATTATTTATTCATTTTTTTATTTCATTTATTTATTTTATTTATTTATTTTTTCATTCTTATTAATATTTATTTTTTTATTCTTATATGTATTCATTTATCTTTATTTATTTTCCATATATTCTTATTTATTTTTATCAATTTTTATATTTATTTTTTATTTTTTTTATATTTGTTTATTTTTTATTTGTTCATATTTTACTTATTTTTTACTTATTCATTTATCATATTATTTACATATCTAATAAGGTCACAAAATGAATG
>OZ038496.1:84957161-85132161 GCA_964036315.1 Acanthosepion esculentum
GGAGGAAACTTTCAATAAACAAATGCAATTCCAACAAAAAATGGAACAGATGCATGGGGAGTTTCAAAGCAAAATTCTGGAAATAACTGAGAACAGGAAAGAGAAAAGTCTACAAAATGATTCTTTCCCAGAGAATACAATATGGAATTCAATTGAAATATTCACGTATAGTCCAGATGAAGAGATCACTTTTGAAGAATATTTTAAAAAATATACGGACATGTATCACGAGGACTGCCACTTGTGGTCTCAAGGAAAGAAGGTTAGGCTTCTTTTAAGCAAATTAGGAACTGCTGAGCTTAACAAATTGGTAAACTACATTTTACCAAAAAAAAACTAACGAGTTGACATTTACCGAAGCGGTAAATATATTAAGCGAATTATTTATTAAAAAGACATCTTTGTTCCACAAGAGGTGGAAATGTTTGAATTTGATGAAAGATGACGAACACGACTATATAACGTATGCAGCCAATGTGAATAAGCATTGTGAAGAATTCAAGCTATCAGAGTTAAGCGCAGACAATTTTATGTGCTTGGTGTTTGTTCAGGTGCTGGTAGCGGAAAAAGATGCAGAGTTGAGAAAATTAGCAAAAGTTGGCAAAATTGGAAAGCAATCCAAGTATTATGGTACAGAAATTGGCAGAAAACTGCACAAGATATGTTAGTGTAAAAAAGACGCAAAATAGATAGAACAGTCTGGCGTTTCGTATGTAACGAAAATACGGTACACGAAGAAAGTCAGTCTAACAAAAAGAATTATAAAATTGCAGATTATCAAGCAATAAGTAAAATACCAGAGAAAGACAAACAAAACCGCCCGAAGCCATGTTTTGATTGCGGTGAACTACACTGGTACAGATATTGCAATTTTAGGAATAAAAAATATTTCAACTGTGGAAGAGTTTGGCATAGAAGCACACATTACCGGTCAAAAAATAAAGGCAATAAAATAAGAAAACTAAAGTCCAACGAGGTACACGGTGGAATAACTAGAAAATTTGTTACCGTCGAAATAAATAATAAAAAAATAAAAATGCAACTTGACACTAGTTCGGATCTCTCTATCATAAATTTGCATACGTGGAAGAACTTGGGGAAACCAACATTAATGAAGACAAAGAAAATCGCGAAGTCAGTGACGGAAGAAAAAATACAATTTATTGGAGAACTTGTTACAAACGTCACGTTAAATAGAAAAAACGCGAAATTTAAACTATTTGTCATGGAAAAATCACGAACTTACTTGGTACGAATTGGATAACAGAATTTCAATTATGGGATCTACCGATAAATTCGTTCTGTTACAAGGTAGAAAGTTTAAACTCCGAAGCCAAAAAACTAATAAAGAAACTTAAGGAAACATTTCCTACTGTTTTTCCCCAGTGTTGGGAACGTGTACCAAGATGGAGGCAAAATTCTTTCTAAAAGAAAACGCTAAGGCGGTATTCAAAAAGAAAAGGAATATTCCGTTTGCCTCAATGGAACAGATTGATAAAGAATTGGACAGATTAGAGAAATCCGGTGTACTCAAAAAAGTTGATTATAGTGATTGGGTAGCTCCGACGGTATACGTGAAAAAAAAGTCTAAAGACATTCGTGTTTTTGCGGATTTTTCGACGGGGTTAAACGCGGCACTCAAAGATTATAATTATCCTCTACCAACAGCGGAAAAAATATTTGCGAAGCTTAATGGAGGCACAATATTTTCGAAGATAGACCTCAGCGATGCATATCTGCAAATACCGGTAGAAGAAGAAACGTCTAAACTTTTGTGTATTAACACACATCGGGGTCTGTATAAATTTAACAGACTACCTTTTGGGATTAAGGTCGCCCCCGCCGTTTTCCAACAAGTAATGGATTCGATGTTGGGTGGTCTGGATTTTGCTGTAGCGTATCTGGACGACATCCTCATGAGAAGTACAAGTAGAGAAGAACACGTGAAACATGTAAATGCAGTAGTTTCCAGAATACAGGATTTTGGATTTAAACTCAAGGAAAGTAATTGCGAGTTTTTTATGGAGAAAGTGAAATATCTGGGACAGATCATCGATAAGAATGGTAGAAGGCCAGACCCAGAGCGAGCAGCGGCTATAAAAGACATGCTGGCTCCGAATGATATTACCACATAACAAAGTTTTTTGGGATTAGCTAATTATTACCAAATATACATCCCTAAAATGTATGATCTGCGGGAACCATTAAATGAACAATTAAAGAAAGGAAAACCCTGGAAATGGACTAATGAGTGCCAGACAACATTTGAAAAGATAAGTGTTAACCTTGGAATTATATCTAACCCATTACAATCCGGATTTATTAATTATAGTAGCTTGCGACGCAAGTGCGTATGGAATAGGAGCATGTATTTTACACAAAATGACAGATGGTTAAGTAAAACCAATTGCTCATGCTTCTAGAGCACTACTTCCGGCCGAGAAGAATTACTCTAAGATAGAGAAAGAGGCGCTAGGAATAATATTTGCAGTAGCGAAATTTCACCGTTTTCTCCACGGTCGACATTTTAAGATACAAACCGATCATCTAATTTCGATTTTTTGATCGAAAAAGGTTTTGCCGAAGCATACAGCAAACCGACTACAAAGATGTGCTACAATATTACTAAATTTTCACTTCAGCATGGAGTATATACCGTCGAATAAATTTGGCTATTCTGATGGGCTGTCCCGGTTAATCCCTAAAAGGAGCGAACCATTAGAAGACACGGTAATTGCCTCACTGAAGTCAGAAGAAGAGCTGAAATGTACTGTGTGTAATGCAGTTCGGGAACTTCCAGTAACTCTAGAAAAAATAAAAGAAGAAGCCACCAGGGACGAGTATATCTTGAAAGTGAAAGAAAAAATATCCAAGAGGGACCAGTACACAACAAATGTGTTTTCGCTTTGCGATACAGTATTGTTATATAGAGAACGTGTGGTGATTCCATACACACTCCAAAAACAAATACTAAAGGTTTTTCATACTGGTCATCCAGGCAGCACAAGGATGAAGAGCCTAATGCGAAGTTTTGTTTATTGGCCGAATATGGGCAGGGACATCGAGAACGCAGTGGCAAAATATAAAGGCTGTGCTTTGGCTGCAAAGGTACCCCCAATCCCTGGCATAAAACAGACATACCATGGTCTAGGTTGCATGTGGATTTTGCAGGTCCACTGAATGAATACCATTACATCATAGTAGTGGATAGTTTCTCAAAATGGCCTGAGATACAAAGTATAAGAAAACCGACGGCGCAAAGTACGAAAAATTCCTGCTGGAATTGTTCGCAAGGTTTGGTGTAGTAGACACAATTGTGACGGACAACGGAAGTCAATTTACGTCGAAACAATTCAAAGATTTCAGCAAGGAATACAATGTCGAACGTGTTACCACAGCTCCATATCACCCAAGATCAAACGGGTGAGCTGCAAAATTTGTGGACACCCTTAAAAGAGCTTTAAACAAAAGCTGGGAAATACCTGCAGATGAAGCCCTACAGAAGTTTCTACAGGTATACAGACTTACCCCAAATAACGCAACACCAGCCTCACAATCACCAGCCGAGGTGATGTTTGCACGTCGGGTAAGATCTGTCTTCGACAAATTATTACCTAAAAAGACAAAGCCAGGTACAGAAAAATTTATTCAAGTAAAGAAATACAATCCTGGTGAAAAAGTATACTTTAAGGTATATAAATAGAATAAATCATTCTGGGAGATGGGAAAAAAGAAAAGCGGATTGGCAACATGATGTACTTCGTGAAAGGTGAAAAATTCACGTGCAGACAGCACATTAACCAGATCAGATGACGCTCTTCAGACGTGGTTGACAGCAGTCCAGTGGAAGAATCACCTATGGAGATGATTTTTGATACATTTGATCTACCAACGCCAGTAACGATGTTACCTGAGGTACGCCGATCCAAGAGATAAAGAAAGGCAACTGATCATTTAAAAATGGATCCAAAACGTAGGAGATACGCTACGATGTTGCTAAAAAAAGGGTTTCTTTGTTTTTCTTTTTTTCCTTTTCTGTAAAAAAATAAAATAAAATAAAAAAAATAAGAAAACTGTTTTACTCATACAGAGTAAAGGTTTAGGAGGGGGTGTTACGGTGAAAGGCATCTAGTCTATAGATAATAGACTCTCCCATCTATTATAAGTAGGAGTCAGAAGCAGTCGAATACAAAAAGTAGTGAGCGACCACAACTCGATTACTCTGCGTAATGCTGATTATTACAAGTTCCTAATGTTTTTGTACGTTGAACCTATTTAGGACGAATTTAGTGCAAATACAATTTCCACTGAGGAAATAACTCTACAACATTTTCTTTCTTTCTTTCTTTCTTTCTGTCTATCTATCTACCTATCTCAGTTTTTTTCTATCTATATATCTATCTATCTCTCTATCTATCTATCCCCAAGTGTAAAAATGTGGCCGAATACAACTGGTATAAATTATTTGGAGTGTTATTGATAGTGTGGTTTAATGAAAAAAAAAACTGGGGTAATTCAAGTTTGTGTTAATCATATCCGGCGATATTAAGGCTGTACTTTGTGGACTTAATATTTCTTGTATAAATATAGTTAACCCCTGGTCAATATTATTTATCTGTCTAAAGTAGATTCCAATTATACCGAAAGATCTTTAACGTCATGATTGTCCAATACATCTTTGGATTCTCGGGAAAGCAGCCGAGTGCTGTCTTGTTGTACTTTGTAGATTTTCTTGTAGGCAGAGTTCAATCAAATTCTAGAGAGCTATATTAATTCGTAGTTTGCGGGGAAAGAGATGAAAGCGTGCCTTTCCCCAAGGACATTGGATTGAAAGCGAACCCTACAATCGAGGCGGCAATTTGTAATAGGCTCTACAATTAAACTTTCAGCACCAATGAGACTTACACTACATTTTTGCATTAATCTGTATTGATCCGAAATCAGTTCTTTTTGTTTACTTTCATGTAGTTGTAGGAGATTATTATTGAGTTCGTATATATTTGCCTTGATGTAAGTGGACTGCTTATTTGTATTAGAAATGGTTAAAATAGCCGCCATTTTGTGGCGACAGAAGGTCTGATATCTCGATTTCATAGGCAAACTATTCTCATTTCAAACTGTCTTCTGTCTATTCCAGGAAACGACACAAAATGCCAAGCGATATATTTATTTCCTTTCTTATGTATATACATATTTTTAGTTTCTTTTATTTCTTTCTTCTGCTAATGTCCATATTTACTTAGTCTCCGTTCACTACTTTGAACGTAATGCCGCTGTGAGTAACTTACCGGACATGGCTGGAAAAGCGCTGTTTTGAAATATCACTTTCGGCAAATTCGGCCGATGAGCGCAAGTAAAATATTTTGGTGTAATTGTTTTATTTCTTCATAGAGAGACAGTTATTATAATAAGGCAACTCTTGGCCCTGAAATATATATTCTATTTTATCTTGATATTTTATAAGGTGATAAATACTGTCAAAGATGAATGGACTTTTAATGGGTTTGTGTTGAACGTATGTGGCGAAAAGGGTTTTACTTGGCGACTTTGAGGCATACAGAAGAAGCACACACACACACACACACACACACACACACACACAAACACACACACACACATATATATACATATATGTGTGTGTGTGTGTGTGTGTGTGTGTGTGTGTGTGTGTGTGTGTGTGTGTGTGTGTGTGTGTGTATATATACAATACGAGTGACTTTCAAAATCTGATTTCTGATGACATGACTGGTTGTCCAGAGATAAATATTTAGAGTTAAGCTCGCTTTACCCAATCAAAATCCACTTTGAGCGTAGTTTGTGCGCATGTTAAAAGGAGAGAGTTTTTTTTATACATTTGGATTGAGAATGTGTATCACGATTTCATTTGTTGTTTATTAATATTTACAGAAAGATTCCACGGTAAGGTCATCGGCCATCACAGTTATATTATTAAAATGGAAGACTGCCACACTACTTCAAACAAAAGTTCAGGGAGGGAAAACCAATCAATAGGGGAAAGAGCGTCATCATTTACATGACTTGAGATGTGATAAATATATTTTCAGAAAAAAAATAGATTCAAAGAATTATTATATGCATTCCATCCGACAGAACTACTGGCTGCTTCGTCAATGAATGCTTATGGTTCCTTATAAGGAAATGGCTAATATTATTATTAGAATACAAATCGCTAGCAGAACTGCGGTTCAGTAACGTAGTATGTATAGAGTTACGTCATCCTGAAGACTCACCCCGAAAATATCTAACCAGGTTCTTTCCATAGATATCCGCAAGCGGTAATCTTGGTGGGTATGACTGAAGGAATGCTAACAAGTTCGACAAAATTGTCCATACATAATCTGTGGGTTAGAAATCCGCAGGTTCCGGAGGTATATATCTTCATAAATGTTCTTGTACATATTTTTAAAATCCTAGAGACTTTTCTACAACAATTTCCATGGTAATTGTCCTGACGATCTTTCCTCTTTGCTACCTGGACTATATCAATTTTAGTGAATTACTAGATTGTCAAATGCAATAGTAATTTCTGTACCAACATTAACTTATCTCGTTTCTCTCATTCTATTAAGGCAAACCTTGGCCCTGAAATATATTAAATCTCTTCTAACCTCTTCATTTCAGTCAACTTTCATCATGGAGGATTTAAGTGCGATTGCAATCTTTATTTTCATTCTTCTGAATACCCGTTCCTTTATTGTTCCCTCCACTTGGTTATTTATTTTTCGCATTTTCTTTCACACTCAGTAACGCCTAAAATCCTAGTAGCGTTGATATCTTGTTTGAGAGGAAAATATTTAAAAATAGAATGTGCGTGAATGGCATTTCTGTACATGGAATTATCTGAAAATTCCTGCAGCTTTGCTGAAATGAAGAAAACTTTTTTTAAAAATCATATAGCTTTTAAATGGTTTGGAATTATTTACAGTAGGATCGGTGTATGTCACTATAGCTACCAGTAACGCGTGTATACTTTGGAAATTCCAACTCAACAAATATCGCACTATTATAGCGATCATACTCACACACACATACACCTATACAAATTCAAATTTCCAATAGCAATCATTCATTGGACAGGAATCAACGCTGCTATCTTATGCGACAATTTTGAAATCGCTATATTTTCATATAGTAGATTTTGTGCCTTTTTTGGAGAATCGGCACCCAGAAGTCTCCCCAAAGCTTATGCACTGATTGGTTAGTAACGACCAATAAGATTCCCTGCATGTGGAAAATGATTCTTCCCGCGCAGCGATCCTGATCCAATGATCACCTATAAAAGCAAGAGAAAAGAGGAGACGCAAAATTGAGATTTTAGCTGCCACAGAAATCCACGACAATTGAAGCTATGCGCCCATCTTCTCACTCAGCTCACAAACTTCATATTCTTCACACTTACATAATTTTTCCTCTTGCACGGCAGAACTGTTTAAAAAACATTTTTATCAAACAAATAACTCTTTGATAGTCAAAGAGAGACTACTCTCGTCTTACTCATTGCATGGTTTTTCTTATACTTTCTTTATGGTATGCATTGTTGATTAAAATTTTTATATATAACGATACCTTTGCCTAGTCCCTTTCTTCATATCAGTTTGGTTTCCTAATTAAAATTAAATAAATGTGGTGGAAGCCCGCCACACTATCACAGAAACAACATCAGTAAACGCAAAGCTTTGCTACTAGCACTGACACTTCTTTACACGTGATGTAAGCGAATGTCCTGGGAACCTGGAACATATTTGCATTCATCAACGATCCAAAAGCGATGTGGAGTGATCAAGAGTAGACATATTCACTATGGATAAAAATTGTGGTGGAAGGCTAGGAAAACCCATAAAAAGCAGTGATTGTTTTAGGCGTATCGACTTACGGATCAAGTGGCATTGAATTCAGGTGGGATTTGTCACACATTCCATTTAGTTACGTGGTTATAATTCATATTACTCATAGACGGTTTTATTCTCAGAATGCTCGCTAGTATGAAGTTTCATTGATGACTTTATGGAATAGAAATATTTCTCATAATTTTTGTTTGCCTAAGATAAACCAACAAATGACAGCACAGAGATATACTGCCGGATTAGTTTATCCCGAGAGTCATTCCGTACTCTAATGCTTTGTTAAATCCGACGTGTATTGCTATAATCCTGATGTGATGCCTTGTCCTCTCCGACGTAGAAATGTGATGACTGACTTAGTAGTCGCGCGACTCTATGCAAAATAGGGCAACGTTAATCTGTAAAAATGTAAATGCAATGTCAGTCTACTGTTCGTGATTAGTCTTTTCTAGCTCGTTAATAATGTTTCTGTTCGTAATTCTTCAGCCTAGAATTGCATAGGCTGAGCCCGATTTAAATAAGATGTCAATTTTGCCTATGTCACTACGAATCAGTTGTCTTTTGCTGTATGGAGTTTCTTTTTAATTAAATTATACACATAGGTATTTGAAATGTTAGTATCTGTTAAATTAACTTTCTGAATTTCATTATGTTTTTCAGCATATGAAACATAACATTTGAAAGCCACCTGCGGGTCATATTTTCTATTTTAGAAAGTTGTGTGTATTGAGCCAATATATATATATATATATATATATATATATATATATATATATATATATATATATATATATATATATCGAGAGAGAAAGAGAGAGAGAGAGAAGCAATTTAAACATACACTTGAAAAAGCCTGTAAATCGTATTAACTTTGAATCGGCAAATAAGCAGGATACTATAGAAATAATTTGATCAATATTAATAGATAAATAACCATCTCAATATTCCAGACAGAAAATAAAGAGATGTGTTGGATTCGAACTAAAGCCGATAATGTTTTTTTTTTTCCGAATATCATTTGAACGAGCAAATTCCTTTCATACGTAAATTAAATATTTGGATTGAGAATTTTAAATGTTTTTAAGTGAAAATGAATGAAAATAAAATGCATTTTTTTATCTGATGATCTTCTATTTCCGGAAAGGAAAAAAGTAGTAAAAAAGAGAAAAAATGTGCTGTTCCGTTCATGGAGATGACACCACAAAGTAGAGTATTTACTTAAATAGTTGGCAAAGTTAAAAAGTGAATCAGTGATATCAGATCACAAAAGATATCAGAGATATCTATATCAGACAAATAATCAAAATAAAACGAGATGGCAAATCAGGGATATTAACAAAAGGCATAAGCGATATCTATATCGCACAAATAATCAAAATCATTCGAGAGGGCAATTCCGAAGTAGCAATATAACAAAAGGCATAAGCGATATCTATATCACACAAATAATCAAAATCATTCGAGGGGGCAATTCCGAAGTATCAATATAACAAAAGGCATAAGCGATATCTATATCACACAAATAATCAAAATCATTCGAGAGGGCAATTCCGAAGTATCAATATAACAAAAGGCATAAGCGATATCTATATCACACAAATAATCAAAATCATTCGAGAGGGCAATTCCGAAGTATCAATATAACAAAAGGCATAAGCGATATCTATATCTCGCAAATAACCAAAATCACTCTAGATGGCAAATCCGAGGTATCAATAAATCAGAAGTCATCAGAGATATCTGAATCACACAAGTAATGAAAATCACTCGATACGGCAAATTAGAGATAGCAATATAACAAAAGACATGAGATATATCTAAATCACACAAATAATCAAAATCAATCGACACGACAAGTAAAAGATGCCAACATAACTCAAGGCATCAAAGATATCTATATCACACAAATAATCAAATTCACTCAAGACGGAAAAATCAGAGATATCAATACAACAAAAGACATTAGAGATATCTAAGTCACACGAATATTCAAAATCACCGGAAACGGAAAATCAGAGATATCTATATAACCCAAGGCTGTCTATATCGCACAATTATTGAAAATCACTCGAGACGGCAAATCAGAGATATCAATAAAACAAAAGCCATGAGTGATATCTATATCACACAAATAATGAAAATCCCTCGAGACGGCAAACCAGAGATATCAATATAACACAAGGCATCATAGGTATCAATATCACACAAATAGTCCTAATCACACGTGACTGCAAATCAGTGACATGAACATCACATAAAACATCAGATATATCAATATCAAACAAATAATCAAAATCACACATGACGGCAAATCAGAGCTACAAATATCTCACGAGATATCAGAAACATCATTATCACACAAATAATCCTAATCACACGAGACTGCTAATCAGAGATATCAATATCACACAAATGATAAACATCACACGAGGCTGCAAATCCTAACAGATATTCCGCCTATCATTTATGAGCATTGTAATGCATTTTAAAAACATTCAGATGCATTTGAAACGCTTCGCAATCCTATTTGTTTCCTGTGCCTTACAATTTGACGACAGAAATGTAATCAACCTTATTTCACTCTACAATTGTCTGTTCACATACAACAAAAACATCTCCATCAATAGACGTTGAAAGCTGGATGGTTTGAAACAATTTAGAGTAGTGAAAACAAAACTGCCCGCCTGCAGGAAGGGAAGAATCCACCGTTAAAGACTTCAAAACCCGGTTTAGATCAGAAGTCGATGCTGTTTATCTGGTGGGGTTCGAAGTACTTCGTGTATTAAGAGCTCCTGCATAATAAAATCAGGGGTTGTTATTTTCGATTACATCGTTTAAAAGTAGTTATCGTTTCAAAATCCACCCCCCTCCGAATTGGCCGATAAATTCACTTTCGACGAACCCTCTGCAAAATACCTCACATCAAGTTTCAGACCCAGTAAAATAGATACATTGCTGAGATGTTCTGTTTGAACGGCTTTACTCACTTACATTTGTACCTTCGGAATGCAGCTTATTTCAATTACACCGTTTATGCTTTACTTTTAAGACTTTTCCTTTTCTGGAATCTGAAATCTAACAACTATACCAATTCAACAAACAATAAATTAAAAAGTACTGGGACTATTATATTATATTATTAAGCCAGTCGAATGATAGCGAAACATAATAGAAGAAAATGGTTTATTGCTTGAATTGTTTCATACCACTTATCAAACTTTGAAATTTATTTGAAGCCATAAAGTTTTGGTTATGTAACATAGAATCGAGTCAGTCCGAGAAAAGACTCCAAGTTGGTTGCATGTGATGCTGTAAGCATCAAGTGTTGCGTGCTCTTCCACAATTACTTGTTGAAAGAAGACATTCTACTTAGATTAGATGCCTCAGTCTATTTGCATATGAACGGTACTAGGCAGGCATAATCCAATAATCAGCGTGGGTCTGTGACTAGGAGAGCTATCTAACACCAGTTTTTTTCTCGGGGAAGAAAAGTGCTTCCGATGTGCCGGTTTCATTCTCTCCCATCCCATCTCACTCCATCCCATTATAAACCATCAAATTTTTATGTATAATTTTCTATAATTATCAATTTTTTATGTCAATTTTTTAGGTTCCCTGAGAATATGCGGTATTATGATATATTGAGGATAGATTAGTACCAGATGAGCTCTTGTGGTGAAAGTGCGAATTGTAATGAGTAAATTGGTCGTGAATCGGATTAGCTAGGTACAAGACAGTCAGTGAAGGCCAGCTTCAACCCATTCCCCTTTTTCGGCCTTGTGCCATAAATGTATTTTATACAATAATCTCAGGGCTCCCAACGTGCGGACATGCGAATACCAGACAAGACAAACAGATTATGAAAAGTATTTTAGCAGATAATAATGATTTTACTGATACGAGCCATACTAATTAACCCGTAGCCGGGGTATAACAGTTCGATTCATTAGGTTTAGGTAGATGTGATCAGCTAGTAAGATTGATATCGGAAATCTTCCACATCCCTCGTTCATTGTGCAGAATATCCTCAAACCTCTCAGGGGCTATACGGTAAACATGTGGGCAATCTTTTGCTCGGAAATGGCAGACACAGGACGTCCACACCTTAGGTCATCTTCAAGTTTCCCCCCTCTTCTCCCAAATTCCGCTGGCCACACTTGCAGTGTTGATAATTTTGGGGTGATATAGCCTAATGTAGCAACAAAGTCATCATGAATGTCTTTCAGGGATAAACCTTTTTTTCTTCAGGTACTTGATACAATCAGGCTACGAGAAGGTCTCCATTGTCAGGAGAAGTTGCTACTAGGTACATTTGAAGATGTCATTTAGTGTCAGAGTTCAGTTTACCTGGAAGTAAACACTTCAGTTATTAATACAAAGAGTTGAAATTAACACATGGAATATTTAACAACTCTAGCATTACTCCTTCATAGACCACACTTGTAAAACTATACTGCCATGACAGTAAGAATAAACTGCAAGAATAACGATACATTCAATATATATAAATGCAATATATATTGAGTGATTAGTTATCCGAAAATAATTAAGATTTTAGGGACATTATACCATATTAACAAAATAAATAAATTTATTGAATAGCATATACAAAACTCACACTGTTCTCACAAGCAGCAGCAACAGCCGAAAGAAACAAACACCCACGCAGAGGCTCACGCACAGGAAGATCCAATCAAGACAGTCATATACAAAAGCAGTGCTCGTTAGCGCTTAGACAACAGTTTTAAAAACAGTCCTGGTAGCAGTTTTTACCAGCCGATCAGATTTCGAACACATGTCTTGCAATAAATCAAACACTCGCTGCTTAATGAAATAAGTTTTAGTTTATGCATTAGTCACTCATATACCTCACACACTTATATCAATTGATTATGAAAATATCTTGTCAAATATTGATGTTTTTGTGATACCCAATTTATTTCATCAAAGTTTCGGATAACGAACCATTCCCCAAGATTATCCTTATATTTTCTCCACATTAGTATTTCTCATTAAATTTGTTGTATAAAGACGAAATCATCTTGTGGTGATAATTCTTTATTGAATTTTATTCTGTATTTTTAGTAAATCAACTTCTCATGCTATAAATTTACTTACATATATACTTATTATTCTATGTGACCGGCCCATACAGGACGTCTCTTTTGGTTCTACACAATCTCCTGTATTCTGTAGCGCTTAATAAATTTTACCTTTTGTTATCTCTCCAAATCTTTGTTCCGTCATGCATTTATTCAAGTAGCTTATTCATTTGTCTCTCCTGCATTCAATCTGTCCTCTATATAACAAATTTTCCAAACCCTCTTTCCCCCTTATGCGCAGGAAAAAAAATTCAATGATCATCTTTGGATATTAATTATATGTGTCTTTTTATTTTCATTTTCTCTAAAACTTCATCTTTGAACAAATGTACAGTTAATATATTTATCTGCATCCTTCTGGATAAACTTTTGATTAAATTAACTTCTTCATATGTAAGAAGATTGTCCAGCCTAAATTGCCGTATATGAAGACTATCATAACGGTTCAATACACTTTGGTTTTTGTCTAACGACATTTTTGTTCTGTTTCTTAATAATTTAATTAGGTTCTGGAAGGCATTTCGTCATCTCAGTGCAGCTTCAGATTCCGGTGTCGCACTTTCCAGATATTTAAATATATATCTTTAATGTCGTTTACGTCAACGGCGTCTGCCCCACAAAATCTGAAGTAAATATATGAGAAGAATATGCAAATGAGTGGAATGAGAATGGAAAAAAAAAACACTGAATGATCACATTATGCAGACATTCATGGTTGATATATAAGTGAACATTATGGCCAACACCGCGTGAGGATAGTGGCTTTCATACTTGAAATCTATCTTAATGTCAAGTAACCTCAATCATGATAAAAGACTATTGACGCTACAGGGTTGAGCTCATTCTACACCTATATGTTTGCAAATATTCTTTCATCAATACTGAAAAATTTACCCATGATGTTAGCATTACTTAAATCTACATAATTATCACATGAACACACACACACACACACACACACACACACACACACACACATATATATATATATATATATATATATATGTGTAAAAGTGAACATTGAAATCAACACATAGAGGCGACAGGCTGTTTCATACTAGACGCACTCGTCAGGTCCTGACGATTGCGTCTTGCATGAAACAGACTGTCGCCTTTAAATATTGACTATAATGTTCACTTTTATATTTACACACGCTCTATCTCTGATATTGAGCACTTTATCCCATAAATATAGCAAACCTTAAAATTATATTTCTTCATGTATATATATATATATATATATATATATATTAAGACATTTTTATGTTTATACATTCTTTTTTATTGATACGAATATTTAAGTAAATGTTCTGTTTATATTAAACAGTATTAACGACATTTACCGGCCTGAATTCCCTAGAAATTTTCATAGAAAATTTTTGTCCTCCGACAGGAATCGAACCTGTATCCAACACGGAACCGTCATATATATATATATATATATATATATATATATATATATATATATATATATATATATATATATATATATATATATATATATATATATATATATATATAAAGAGAGCTCAATGTATAATACAGAGCAATATAGTGATAATAATTCAAGAAATACACCTCAAGGATCTTTTTCGGTTATTATTTATTTCGTGAATGTTGTTACATTAATCTCTTCAGATCTAATGTTCTTAATAACTGGAGACAATTCATCCGGGCTGATTTACTAGATTAACTGGAGGGAGGGAAAGCAATAAAGAAGAGAAGTAAGATGATTCTATTTTAATTTTCTTACTATCACATCACATATTTCTTCCCGTTCCCTTCGTTCACTCTCTCTCCATTTCTCTCATACTCACCCCACTTTTTTATGCTTTAATAGAATTTTTATTCGATTTTTTTTGTTTCTTCATTCCCCTACCTCTTCTATCTTGCTTTCCCTTCCTCCTGTTAATCTAGTGTATCGGTCGTGATGCATTGTCGCCATTTATTAAGAACATTTGATCTGAAGAGACGAATATAATAACATTCACGAAATAGATTCTAACGGAAATGATTCTTTAAGGATTTTTATTGATTTATTATCATTGTCTCTCTCTCTCTCTCTCTCTCTCTCTCTACATATATATATATATACATATATATACATATATATATATATATATATATATATATATATATATATATATATATATATATATATGACGAAAGCATTCTTTAAACTGTATATAGTAGCGTTGTGCGCCCACAATAATTAAAATATGTCGATTTACAAGCAGGTAAGCCTCTTCTTCAATGCACACAATGAATCTCAGACCGCATGTCTCAACCTGACATGTAAAATCTCAGTGCTCGCATTATTCAATAGCCTGACACTGCTATCACGTTTGTAATATAAATGTAAGAATATGGACATATCGTCAAAAATATTCACATAATCTCGCCAGAAGTACATAGAAACTTAATGCTGTGGAAGCAGATAAATATTAGTTGCGATCTTTACTCTTTCATGTTCTTGGTGCAGCAAATTGTAAATGTTTAAAAGCTGTTAATGGGTTTCACGAAAAGATTTTCCCGGCAGAAACTTTTAGACAACGGCGCTGAATATTACAATGCATTAAGTGTGGCGTATATATTTCAAACCCTCGCTACTTGTATTGAATATTTACAACAATATGCGCTTCCTGTTAACCAAAATGTATAACATTTGGGAAGGTAATAAAGTAGAATGATCGAAAGTTACCAAGGAATGGATGACAAGTAATTAGAAAATGTATCCATGCATGAAAGACACAATATTCTCTTTGTATGTAGACCGTTGTCCATGTTTTGTTTCAATTAAACCATCAATAAATGCAAAAAGTTAAAAGAAGTCTACGTAAAAAAGTAACCTAAAATGTTTTTGTTGTTATTGTTTATTTTTCTGTTTTTTATTTGTTTAAACAGGTTTACATCAAATTTGACTGACCGTTATTCCTCAAAGTAATCCGCATCCAGATCTGGATTTTTTTTACCAAAGTGCCTCCAGCTGCACATTGTCCTGATGGTTTAAATCAGGTGTCATGGTTTCAATGAATACTGTTCCCGCAACTCTCTCTTATTTACGAAGGATTTCCCACGAACGTGGTCTTCAAGGGAATGGGAACCACGTCTCTGTATGCTATCCCTGATCATTTCAAGCCATATTAGACTTGTTATTTTCATGCAGAAACTGAACATTTTTGCAACTAACCAATGCTGAAGCCGTTTGTATCACTGTCTGTTGCACACATTCCAAATGCTGCGAGTACAGCTTTGCAATGCTGTTTTGACCCGTTGGTAAAGGCTCAGCTTGAATAACTTATCAACTAATCTACCAAATATAGATCACGATCTTCCGCGCGTGTAGAGGTGGTCTTGTGGCGAAAACCAATGCCTGGCACGTTCGTGAGTGTCATACAGGTCCAGCGTTTCGTCAATGGTGAATACTCCTTCAGATGAGTACGGTGCTTTGACGAGAAAACCAACGAGAATCAGTCTGCCAGGCGTCGTTTTTTGTTCGCTTCCGACAGTGTTTCGGTTACCGACTTTTGCAACCCGTACGCTTTCCCTATGCGATGAAGGTGAAGTTTGACTATTTCAGTAGAAACCTGGAAGCGTTCAGCAAGCTCACTACAAGTTTGTTATTGTACTCCTCTCTAGATACACTCAGGGACTCATTATCAATGATCTGTGATCGACCACCACTGTTTTCAGCTCAAAGCGACAGATCTCCGACCTGAGATTCTGGCGGTGCCTCCACTCAAATCCTTATTCCCAAAGGTTAGACGTATTCGGCGGTTTGATGCCGCTGCAGACAATCCCGCCTTAAAATCATTAAGCAGGCAACCCCAAAGAAGTACTTTGGAACTACCATGTTTTCCCGCCTATGCTCGGGCTATGAGTGATATTTGTGCACAACGCACTCGCAATGGTCAAGAGCAAAATAAACAAATACAACCCTACTGATTTCCCAGTACGTAACTTACTCATTTCCTTATCAGTGATCACTTGTTCCCTTACAATGTAAAAAAGGCAATTACTTTTTTTGGTTTCCTTATACAATAAATAACATATCAAATTTCAAATTGAATTTGACACATGAAAACCGCTTAATTGTTTTTATAAATGTTCCTGATGACCCAGTTAATGGTTATGTTTTAATTTTCTTCGTGACTTAGTTTAATTCTGTTGGGGGGCACTCCCCTTTTTTACAACAGATGGACGCGTCTAAGGTATACTTATTCTGACAGGGTAGAGATATGTTGAGGACACAGGGTGTCCACAAAGAGACACGTTGAGATATGATTGAGATACGTAGAGTCCACAGATATAGATATATATATATATATAATTACCGCTTCACTTACAGAGACTTGCACATATACTTTCTACTAACCCGTATTCCTGGACTACTAATCTTCATTTCAAGTTTGTATACTTACGTTCAATACACTTATTTTCCTATTTTAATTACTGGCGTTATTTATTTATTTGTGCAGGATTACCTCCCCGGAATCCACAACAAATTCATAATAAAACTTCTTTACAAGAATTTCTGAAAGTTTACGTTCAGTCTGCAAAACATTTTCTTTTTTTATTTAAAGTACCTTTACCGAAATTTAAACGAATTTCTGCATTGCGTCCCAGATTTCAGATTATTATCGTCAGGAATCATATTTTCATTATTTATGTTGCTGATTAAAGTGACTGTCATGACGACAATTGACAGATGTCTGAGTAATGTCACATGTCTTCAAATTTTAATGGTAGGAATATATCTCCTGAAATGTTAATACACGATGTTAAAGCTGTATAATGATTTATGTTAGTGGTTATTATGGATAAGTATGAGAAAAGAATAAGATTGCCCCAAATATACATTCCTGTTCTCTGCTATACTATAGTAATATAGTTCCCCCACAAAGCTTGCGCTGATGTTAAGCTTCGGATTTTTGATTCGTTGAAATTACTCATTCTCGAGTTTTCCGTAGCCATGAAGAGGAAATATTATATTGGATTGCTAAATCGGCTGCGTGGAATATTCGTATACTGTTTCCTTCGTGATAAATTTACTCACCAGAATCTATCTAGAAAATTTCATGTCTACCATGAATTGAATGTTGCAACCAAGTCTCGTCTGGAACTTCTACGATAAATCTAGAGGTTCTAGTAAATATCCAACTAAGAATAAACAACGATAAGAACAATTACCATGAAAAACTTTATAAGAAAAGCACAGGGAAAAGGGACTAACGCTGAGATTCCAGTGTCTTTCCTATAATCATTATCATAGTAATTGTTATGATGCATTTTCCTCTAAAGTGTACTACTAGATAAGCGACAAGTTCACAAATTTATACAGTTGAAATGGTTAGAGGTAACCATGAGTTTTATGCTAAATGCTTCGTCTTATGCAATTCAGACTTTTAGATCTATCTTCTTGTTTTTGATTTACAATCAACTTCGACCTACAATAATTTAAATGCAAAGCCAATCGTCATCGTCTGTCGCCTTGAAACATGTTCTGTTATTGACCTGAATAATGTTTTTCTCACAGTATTTTCTCTCAATAACATTGCATCTTAGTATGTTTATTGCCTTCTTGAAGTAACATAATTTAATGCACCGTTAAAATTATTTTTGCGGAAGGATTTTGCCATTTTATATCATTAACTTTACTAATCTACTTTTAGTATGAATGATTCATTGTAATATATATATATATATATATATATATATATATATATATGTGTGTGTGTGTGTGTGTGTGTGTGTGTGTGTGTGTGTGTGTGTAAAACAAAACTTTAAAGGTGCATTAATCTACAAATCCCTCGATGAATGCTATGCTTCTCGTTTTAATAACTAAAAGCTGTATAAGGCCTTTTTTTAATCTGCAAGTACTTTCAACTGTACATTCAGTCATCCTCAGGCATGGAAAGTATTTTGTTTTTGGTAAAATTCAGTACAGTTGAAAGTATTTGCGAAAGATCTTTACAGTTTATCATTTTAAAAACAAGGATCATAACATTCATTGAGTGATTTGTAGGTTTAATGCACCTTTAAAATTTTGTTTACGAAAGGATTTCGCCATTTTATATCATTAACTTTAATAATCTACTTTTTGTATGAATGATTCATTGTAATATAAATTGAACTGCACCGCATATTTGATATATATATATATATATATATATATATATATATATATATATATATATATATATATATATATATATATATATATATATATATATATCACATTTATTATCTTGGAAAACAATATGTAACATAGGAAACGTTAACACTATGTGAATTTTTATATTATACAAGAATTAGTTTTATACCTTCCAAAAGGTTCGGATGTGATCCTATTTTCCGTCCACTCCTTGGTGATGAAAATAGATCCACAACTCTATATCTCACGATGAGATGGCAGGACTATTGATCTCAAATGGATTGTTTTTTGACCAATAGATAACTCCCATACATATAGGGTTCGCTAGATCTAGGCTTAAACTCTCACTGCTGTTACGCGTTTATCATGACCAGCCTGTGAATATGTGTAAAGATATATTTGTGTGCACGTGTTAATTCACTGCACATGCAATGCTTGAAAGTATAGACAACTTCAAAAGTGAAATACCGTGAGAATTTCTTTAGAGATGTTTTGCGTTGGAAGACTGTTAGCCGAAGGATATAATATCGATTTTCAGTTGATCGAAGTTATGTTTTATATTGCTGATCCAAAAGCAGGTGATTACGCATCAGGAATAAGATTAAGTAAAAAAAAAAAAATCAGCGACTCATTAATACTTAATGAAGAGGTGATTGATGAATTGCCAGGAGAGAAGTTTTCCTATTTATGTGTTATCTATTTGAATTATGAAGTGTAGAAATCATAACAGATTTATACTCTTTGAATATTTGAACCCGATGAGCTCAACTGGAACGTTACCTCATAAATCAAGTTCAAAATATTGTACACTAGTTACCTTTATTAGAAAAAGAAGTATTATACCTAGGAAGAAAAAAAGAATGTTTACTATCCTATCTAATAGCTACATAGAACCAATACTAATTAATAACTTACAAAATTGATTAATTCAACGACCCAGTAATCTAACCTCGTGATTAAAATTTACTTTAGTCTTACAAAATCATCAGGTCGATGTTTGATGTCATTATTTGGAGGATGAGTGATGTGCTAAACTTGAATTAACAGAGACTAAATTATTAAAGCATATATATGTCAGTCGGCTTCTGTTTTTGTAGAGCAGTGACGTTTAAAATATGCGCACATTTGATATACGAGATAGATACCACGTGTAGCAGCGAAGTTGTCCAAATCGTCGAACAACATGGGATAATTGCCCATCCTATAAAATGTTTGTAATCACTAAACTAATTGAGTATCTTTTTTCCAGTTTTTCAGATAAGATGTTTAGCCATCTTGACACCATTTGTTTCAAGAATCAATGAAAAACCCTTGCAGCTTATTCAGTTAGGAAGAGAACCGGTTAAAATCCTTTTGTGTCAGACCGACTATGTCTTGAGTAATGGTACTAACACTGATACTCGGGCTTCCATCTTCAAATTCCATTCAAGAACCATCAAGAGAACGGTATATAAGATTGCAATAAGGAATGAAAACTGGATTATGAGTTCACAACAGCAAACGTGATCATCATTTCAACTTAGAACTAAATACATTCTTATTGTTTAATAGTGTTAGAAAAAACCTCGGAGAATATTAGTAAGATATTTTAAATCTTTAATAAGCTACAGTTCAAATCTTAATCTAAAAAATTATACAATTTTGGAGTTATACGATTTGAACAATTTTGCAGTTACAGTCGGTATTTTACAATATTGTTTGAGCTTATAGATGGATGATATATGATAGAAAACTAAGATTCGATTATGACGCCATCTACACAGGTTCAAATCAGATATTTTTAGGAAAATGGGTTTTATACGAAAAAAAAACTATTCTAATATGTCTCATTACATGAGGAGGTATCGGGAATAATGTGAATAGAAAAAATCAAAAATCAGTGCTTTAATAATATGTAATGAAGAAGTTCTGGGTGAATTATTAAAGAGTGTTCTGAGATAAGTAAAATAGGAAATGTAGAAAACAGAACAATTTATTCTACAAAATGGTGACGTCATCTGGAATGTCTCCTTTATAAATGAAAACAGAATGTCACCACCAGCAAAAAATCCAGAAAGGATTAGACTATAATAAACACTTTCGATCACTAAATATCAAGTTGTCGTCTTAAAAGCCGTATGCAAAGACAGATGAGTATATCTTGGGCTCGTGACAGGATCGTTTGAAAGTGTTCATTCCGACCATATGACCCAGGTTTCTCAGAAAGGTAACTTGTATTTTGTGTGAAAAAAATAGTAAGCAATTATATTACGTATGAAAATTTTTAGTCATCCTGATCGGGGGTTTATTTATAGGGACACAACTTGAAACGCTTCAACATACCAGATAGTGCAATCTCTCTCTAACAATCTAACCTCATACTAGCATCATAAACTACAAGTGATATCTATCGGTTTGGAACTAACAAAAATCTGCCTGAGCTGATATCTGAAACAGGTATTGTCAAACCACCCTAGAAAACGTAGAAACTAGTAGCCGGATATTATTATATATGCTTATATGTAATTCGTGTAGATTCATACGTGGAATATGAATTCACAGTGCAATCCTCTAAGATATGCTGCTGTGATATCAGTAGCATATACGATGGTATGAGGTTTAATTGGTAAGTCCAAGCCCAACTGGCTTTGAAACCAGAGCTTACTTTCTCACAGATTGTGGCGAGACCCACATCCAGAAACCAATATGGCCTGCTATTAATTCCTAGACTAGGAAGAAAGGATTGATGTATAACATACCAACGGTGTATTTGCCAATGTGAATGAAACAGTTTCAGTCGTAATTTGAAATCGGTATGCCAATTACACATTCGATATCGGATAGGCGAGATAATCTAAGCACTCCTGATCATAAAATACGAAAAGTCTAATAATAAAATCTTTTAAATCGACTATTCAAACATTTAAACTTTACTCTTAGACAGAAATCTGTTTTCCTGTAATGTTACAATTCTCAGTTTAAATAAAAAAATATTATAACGGAAAATTCGGTTAATGTTTAATTTCTTCTATGTGGTCAGGAAATACCAAATGTCAGAATGGAATTTAATGTTCATCAATAACCTTTGGCCTAAGAAATACTGATTTGTAGTCATCCAAAATAAGGAGTTCACCCGAAGCGATAAAATTTGCTATCACATGAAAAAGTCAAAGGGACGTGGAGCACCGGCAGTTGTCTTTAAATGTGAACTCAAAGGAACAAACACAGAATTGGTCTTTGAAGGAAGTCGCCAGGTTCATCAATTATAATCAAAGAAGTGAATCCAACTGAACTTAGAATATATATATATATATATATATATATATATATATAAAAGACATTTTTATGTTTATAAATTCTTTTTATAGATATAAATATTAGAAGAAATGATCTCTTTATAATAAACAGTATTACACAACATTTACCGGCCTGATTGTGCGAGAAATTTTCATAGAAAATATTCGTTCTCCGACAGGATACCAACCTGTATTCTATACGCAACAGTGATTAAGCCTGGCGTGCTACTAACCGATCTAGCAACAGAGAATCGTTCGATTAGCAAGGTCGAATTTACTGCCTTTAAACTTCAATCTTCCAGGATTCTCTCATGTACATTCATATCCGTTCATGGCGTATCCAAATTATAAACAAACGACGTCACACATTTTTATGTTTATACATTCTTTTTATAGATAAAAAGAATGTATAAACATAAAAATGTCTTATAAATAATTGTCGAACTTTGTCCATTTCATAATATATATATATATATATATATATATATATATATATATATATATATATATGTATCGGTAATGGGTGCGAACTGCTGATGACTCCAAATCTCCAGTGCTTTCTGCATTCTATTGAGGTTTCTTCTAGACTCGATGAATTACGTAATTATGATTATCGCAAATACTCTTAATATTTTATATCTATATATCTTCGCTTGAACCGACTTTTAATGCTCTGGATGGAGCGGCTTGGGGCTAGTAGTAGTGGCTGGTGGGGGAACAGTCCTATGGCTAAGGGAAATACGGATGAGTTCCACCGCGGATTATGTGATCGAGCGGCGCTATATCGAGTCTAATTCGTTATCTCTCCGATACCGTAACTGTCCGGGGTGCAATCCTCGGTAGTGGATGTGCACTGCTGATGAGTCCCACAACCTCGACTTGACTGACGTTACTTTGACGGAGTCGAGAACGGTATAAGCAAGTAATGTAGGCATTCAAAATTTATTCACGCATACATAAAATACTTTACGAGTATAACATTACAAATTAGTCCTCTCAAGGATAGTTGTATGCAAATATTTCTAGAGCATTTTTATTTATGGAATAAAGAAGATAGACAGATGTGTTTTCATGTGAACTACAACGAATACAGGTTTTCAAAAATATTAACTCCGAAATCTATATTTCAGCATTAACATGGTTTTCACCGTTTTATATAAACTATTTTATTATAGTTTTCGAAATAAATATTTAATTATATAGACATTTCTAGTTAGCAATTTAATAGCGAGTATCTTCTCTCAATATTTCATATGATATTTTAATATTGAATTTATAATTAAATAACTTACAGACTGAAAATTGCATTGAACGTATTTTAAAAAAATTAAAGATTGTAGTTTATTTCAGGTAATGATATTTAGCAATTACTGCAAATGGAGGGAATGTTACAGAAGAATTATTTTCTATTCTTGATTATGTTGTATCCAACACATTCGCGTATTTGCGACTCACTGCACACGACGAAGAATTTGTTTCTCGTATTTATGGATTTTGCAAAAGGGTATTGATATTTGTGTGTGCAATGAAAAGAGGCTTCTGATATTCTTCATTTGTTTCCTTATAAAATATATATCTATATATCGACATTATAGAAATATTTGTTTAACATTTGAAAGAATAAATCTTGGCAGTAGATATTGTTAAAATTGTTACATGTAAATGTAACGCCATTCGTTTAACGACATAACCAATGACATATTACAAGATCTGTTGGTTTTATGAGATTTTTAAATACTAAATAGGAATCATAAAATGTAGGACGTTAGTGAACAAAGCATATCGGGAACGGAAGGAATTGTGTCATATTAAAAGTCCCGAAACTTGATTAAGAGTACGGTCTGACGAATGAAGAAACTAATATATTAGATTTCAGAATCACAATCTGTTTTCACCCAGAAATGCAATGAATACATAAAGTGGGAAATTATTTTCAAAATATATTGTACAATGGAAATATGCAAAAGTAAGTCTATTGTCAACACAAGAATTAAGCGAAAAAATGGAGTGGGTATATTATGTTTTAAAGAGTGAGCAGATGCTCATATGTATATATATATATATATATATATATATATATATATATATATATATATATATATATATATATATATATATATATATATATATATTAACATGTTGTCTTGAATGTTAAAGACAAAATCGTCCTGCATATTTTCTTTTGAATTTTCTCATATTTTCTAATGAGACTTTTTATTTGAAAATGATATCGAAATAAAAATTGTCCGTACGATAACCTAGTACTTTCGAACATCATTGTTCATCTTCAGGGTCAAAATTTTTTTAGTCAAAATTTATTTTTAAAAACATTTGCCAATTGTCTTGTAGCGTAATCGAAAGAAAATATGCAGGACGATGTTGTCTTTAACATTCAACACAACATGTTTAAAAGAAAAGTTGCTGCCAAATTACACACACACACACACACACACACACACACACACACACACACACACACACACACACACACACACACACACACACACACACACACACACACACATATATATATATTTGACCGAATGTTTTATACGATATTATGCATTATTAATAAATATTTTAGTTGCTGTATATGCAGGATCGATTCTTGTCAGAGGCGCAATTTATTTTTATTTTGACTTTCCAATCTACATAGGTTGTTAGTAATTTCAAAAATAAAAATAAACTCCGGCAGTGTCTCCAATATGTGTAGTTACTAAAATAACGTTTATTGTAATAAAAAATCCACCTCTGTCACATACAAACGAACGTACACACACACACACATATATTTAGTAGGATTGATCTGAGTTTGTGACCCTGGGTTTCACGCTATTTGCGATCGTCAAACAAACTCATTAATTTAATTTTTAAATTTTGGATTTATATGTGGTTGCGTATATCGGTGTTTTTTATGGAAGTGAGAGGAAAAATTCTCGTCGGAACGCCACTCATACGTACGCAAACATACATATACGCACATACACACATTGACGTATGCAGACACACAAGCACACGTAAGCTGAAGCTCACAAAAACATAAACATATATGAACAGTGTGGAACTGGGCATGCAACTGTCGTTGCCTACATACACACGTTTTTCGTCGCTGTATTCAATGGTGGATTGTGTTGCGAATATTTTTTGTTTGTTGCACTGTCAACGCGCAGACCGTTCATCTATTTCGTTCCCTGAATAATATTTTCTCGCACACACGTATATACGTATGATGGGGTCTGTGTAAGACTATGGTAGGTAAAAATTGCTATTATTATTTATTTTTTATGTCTGTTTTGTTATTATTTTAAAGCCGGTTATTTGCTTGTTTTTTGGCGATTGCGCATTGTAAATGACAGTAACTCCAATTTGTAATACTCATTAATATTTATGCGGTGGTATTAATTTTACTGTGCGAGGGAGAATTAAGTATAACTGTGGACTGATACGGTAATAGTAATTTTGGTGCTGTAGTTAATGTGGACTAATACGGCAATGGTAATTGTAATGTGGTAGTAATGTGGTAGTGATGTTATTAACAATTGTAGAAGCAGATAGTTACTGTAAAATGGTAGAAGTGATCGTATTAATGGTGGTGGAAGGATGATAATAATAATTATAATTATTATGATTGTAGTCTGAACTAGAAAATAATTGATGGTATCATGGTGTCAGTGGTTTGTCTTTTCATGTTTATAGGGTCAATGGTGGTTTATGTAGTAGCGTTCGTTGTTTTTCGTTTTATCCGTTTGGCATAAATTGTGATAATAAGTAATTTATTTCATGTCTGCATTTAGAAATTATTTCTGATCTTATGTTTAGTAAATTCTTTTGTTGCATATGAGAAAGTATTGCTACCTTTTCATGTAGGCAAAGTAGGCATTTCTTTGTAATGTTGTTGTAGGCAGATGCTTTTTTCAATATATTCCAATTTATTTTTGGTGTAATATTTCTGTATTTTAGATGTGATATGTATGTGGATACTGTAGTGCTGTTTGAGTTTCTTCGTAAAAAGCTCGTCAGATCAGATACGATGAAAGTATTTGGAGAAAAGACAGAGGGAAGCCACGTCACGTCGGTTAGAAAATGAGTGAAGTCAAGATGTGGAATCAGGTTGATTACATTGTAGATCTTTCTTTGGATTTTCTATCTAATCATTGCCACTAACTGAGGAACGCAAATTTTTGTCTATGTAAATCTCTATCTGTTTGTGAACGATTATACCCTCATCGCCAATTGCAACAACCAAAACACAGTATTAAATTTTACATCAGCAAAACATGTACGATATTCTCTGTGAAGTTGACATATCACCTATCAAAATTAAAATACAATTCCTGCACATATGCAAAAGCATATTACGAACAATTCCAATGCTACTATCAAGTTAATTTGGGGATTGTAATATATAGTACAGTCAATGCAAAGCAAGACTCAAAATCATAGACGATATTAAATTTTACATCGTAATGCCTGAACTGTATTCTCTGAGGTTGACATACACTCTTGTTCAAATTAATTAAAATAACCGCTTTATGACCCACTGAAGTGACAGGGTCTGATCGAATCTGTTTTTATCTCTGATTAGGTCATTTGAAGTGGTGTACAGCAATATGAATCTTTTTTTTGGGGAGTATGGTGAAATTCGTTTGGCCTTAAAACATATTGCATCCTCCGTGATTTCATTAGATTTTCATCACGGCCAGACACTATTGCCTCGACTGACGATTAATATATCCTACGTCCATTGTCTGCGATGGATCTTACTACAAGGAAAGTACTATGGACTGGTCCGGAATCTTTCCTGATTTAAATCCAATCGAGAATCTGTGGTCAATCTGCAAGGAACGACATTGTGCACTGGGTCATGTTTCATTGGGAAAATACGAAGAAAGTAATTAATAATCATTAATTTGCACAAATGTGTATCCCCTATCGAAATTCGAATATAACTCCTGCACAGACGGAGATGCGTATTACCAACATTCACAATACTACTATCAACATAGGATAACTTGGGAATTATATAATATATGCAGTAGCTAATGCAATGCAAGTTTCAAAATACTAGGGAATATTACTGTACAACGTAAACAACACAGATTAGATAAACATATATTTCTGCTTGAGAGACGGTGTCTTAAAGTACGTGCAACATTTTTAGTATAAGCTTAATATATAGCATCAACAAAAACATATAAAATTGAAATTTGTTGGTACTATCTCGCTCGACTTTACTATTAACACGGCGTAACCATGGACTATTTTTACTACTTTTTTACTTTTTAAACAATAACAGGGTTCAGACAACAGAACTTCTCTACCATACTGACAACACATGGTCATGAAAAGGAGGGCATCGTCGAAAATCTTACATCATGTATAAAAAACATGATCTTTGATCAGTTTATTCACAATCTATGCCCATATATAAAAGATTACATTTGAAAGTATATATATACACGCACAAACTCGTATATATGTGATTCTGTGTTTGTGTGTGTTTGTATGTTTGTTTCTAGATAGATATAAGATGATAGAGAAAACCCAATATATGTAACGATATATATATATATATATATATATATATATATATATATATATATATATTGAGAGAGAGACAGAGAGAGAGATAATTCAGAATTATATATATCTACGCTCATCTATCTACTAACAAACACTGATATATATACATATATATATATATATATATATATATATATATATATATATATATATATATATATATATATATATATATGATAGAAATTGTAAGGATGATTTGATAATTATAATTAAGTAATTCATTGAGTCTGAAATAAACCTCAACAGAATGCAGAAAGCACTGGACGGCCGTTTCGTCCTATATTTGGGACTCATCAGCAGTGCGCATCCACTACCGAGAATTGAAACCCTGACCCTGACAGTTAGGTTGTCAAGCAAACATCATACCAACTGTTCCAACGGGCCTCGGTGACGAAGAGATAGCAAATCAGACTCAATATAGCGCCGCTCGCTCACATATTCCGTGGTGGAACTCAACTGAACTTCTCTGTAAACATAGGACTGTGCCCCCCGGGGCCACGACTACTATCACCAAGCCGCTCAAACTGAAGCATTAGAAGCCGGATCAATCAATGACATACACGTGATAGAAATTGTAAGGAGGATTTAATAATTATAATTAAGTAATTCATTGAGTGTGAATTAAACCTCAACAGAATGCAGAAAGCACTGGGTTTCAATTATCGGTAGTGGATGCACACTGCTGACGAGTCCCAAATATAGGACGAAACGGCCGTCCAGTGCTTTCTGCATTCTGTTGAGGTTTAATTCAGACTCAATGAATTACTTAATTATATATATATATATATATATATATATATATATATATATATATATATATATATATATATATGATCATTTCCTAAGAATTTGGATGCTTATTCTTTTCTTTTTTACCATTTGCATCTTACATAATTTGTTCGAAAATTTCCTGTCACTCATTTATCATACATAGATAGCAATCTAGCTCGCTGTTTATATAGAAAGATAGATGAGTCGCATAGAAAGATAGATGAGTCGTCATTTAAATCTATGTATGTAAGAATTTGAATGTCACGATGTTTCCGAATTTACCCGGGCTGACATGAGATATATAGTAAATCACACAATGTACATTCAGAGATGAGAAGCCTGAAAATAGGAGATAAAAGAATTGCAAAATAACAAAAGAAAGTCAAACAAATCCCAAGACAGCTTTCGCAAGAAATGAAGTATACGGCAATTTCTCTAAGGATGAAAAAATAAGGACAGAATCGGAGAAAAAGAATATTGTCCAAGTTACATTTGAAGTATATGATGAATGAAAAAAGAAAGATCGAAAGAAAGAAAGAAAGAAAGAAAATGAAATAAACCATGAGAAGGAAAATTGCGTATTTGGATGAATAGAATGTATTTGTCAATATCAGAAGCATTGACAAGACCAAAGCGCAGGCGTTAAATAAATAAGCACAGTACTTCAACATCGTTAATGGCGCCATTTTGGCTGCTGTTTAGTCTGAAACTCTTCCCGCGCGCAAATGCTGATCTCAATAGCGTCAGCACAAAATGACTATCATTTAAGATGGCGGAAATGAAATAGCGTTCACATGAGAATAATAATAATAATAATAATAATAATAATAATAATAATAATATTGCTGTAGTTCTACTAAGTTTCACCAATATATATATATATATATATATATATATATATATATATATATATATATATATATATATATATATATATATCCTAGTGTGTGTGTGTGTGTGTGTGCGCGCGGCAATTTTTAACTTTTACATTTATTTTATTTTCTGTTTTTATTATATTGGTTTGGGTATATGATCGATCTGAATTATTTTATAAATCATTTTTTCTCATATATATATCTATATATATATATATATATATATATATATATATATATATATATATATATATATATACGTGTGTGGGGGTGTTTGAAGCTATATAATTTACATATGTTCTATACCTGATATTGGAAGTTTTAACCACAAATGTAACATATCTTATTTTATCTTATATAGCATATAGCATACCTATTTATGTCTTCTATACCATACATATTTTTATAATTTGATCATATCTATTGATGTCTAGTCATACTGATTTGCTGTGATAAAGCTAAACCGTCTCTGGATTACGATATTTGCTCTCGATAAAATGTAGGTAGTAATGAGCGAATTTTAAACAGTCACTATTACTGCTGATAATGTAAGACTCTACAAGATAATCGAGTTCTCTCAGTCACTGGTGTGTTTTTCAAAAAATAAATACACAAAAATTCGCCTTTCTCTCCTTCTATGTCTTAGGGGTTGGAATCTCTGACTGATACTAAATGAGTCGGCTTTCGGTCCCGACCTAAAGCAGTCGGATATCTAACCAGACTAATGAGCTGTGATACAGCGATGTTCTGTGTGTGAACTATATATATATATATATATATATATATATATATATATATATATATATATATATATATATATAGATATATATATATATATAGAGAGAGAGAGAGAGAGAGAAAGAAAGAAAGTGTTATGGTCCAGGGTTAGGACCAATGAAGAACAGCACGAGCACAAGAGTAGAAAAAAAGATATATTACACGAAATAATAATACAAGATGTGGAAGGTGTTAGTATGACTGTCAGTCTAGTTTGGAGTGAACTACTATGGGCTCGACTCGATTTCGTCTCCTCCCTCTCTCTTGAGAGGCGCAGTATTCATAGTGTCAGGAAGAGTTCATTCTGTTTTTATAGCTAACACCCACTCCCAAAGCTTTTACATCGCAGGTATCTTTAATATTTTTCCTCTTTGGATTAATCATCAAAGGCTCTGTAAATTTTCTTTTTCTGCTTGATTTCCGCGGTTCTGAAATTGCTTGAGGCCTTTGCAGATTGGATGTGTCAAATATTGTGTCCATTACTTCCTCCACTTCCTGAGGTAGACCGTTAGAATCCTCTAACAGCCTCTTTCTGATCAGATTTAAGTGCCTTTTATGTGAGAACTTCGGACCCTGAATTATGTAAATCACGTTCCCGATTCGTTTCACTATTGCTCCAAATAGTATGTATTGTTTTGAACATTTAAAAAAAGTAATTTCTCCCCTGTGTTAAATTTTCTTTTTGGTACAAACGATTTTGGTGATTGCTTTGTCTGTTTTGGCAGTAATTTTTCGAATACCGATCTAATTTTTCGGGTGAACATCACTTCCGCCGGTGATAAAATGCCGATGGTGTAGTTCTGTTCGGTGTAATTCTATACACTTGCAAGAAGTTTTGTAAAGCCTTTTCTGTTGGTACGTCATAAGCTTTCCTTAGTTTTCTTTTTAATGATTCTACAAACCTCTCCGCTTGCCCGTTTGATCATGGGTGATATGCCGGGGATTTGATGTGTTTCACCTGAAGAGTTTCACAAAATTCTTGAAAATCCGCAGATGTAAATTGTGTCCCATTAGCGGTGACTAGACAATCAACCACTCCGAAACGAGCAAACAGCTCGTGAAGGCAATTTATTGTAGTCTCAGAAGTAGGTTTTCTACAACGAAATACTTCTGGCCATTTGCTGTAAATGTCTACTACTATCAAGTAGTAAAAACCATCTAATGGACCTGCGAAATCTACATGAATTCTTGACCACGGTCGATCTGTCTTAGGCCATGGCTTATGAGTGATTGGAGGTGATTTGGCTGCTAAGGAACAGCCCTTGCATTTGACCACCATATGTATAATATCCTGATCCATGTTTGGTATATATACGTAACTTCGTATTAAGGATTTCATCCTGTTCTTTCCTGGGTGACCCATGTGAAAATCCTTGAGGATTCGCCTTTGTAGAGTTTTCGGGGTTACTACTCTTTCATTATATAGCAGAACATTATCACATAACGAAAAACTGTCTGATACATGCTTATCTTTTCCTGCAATTATTTTTCGTTTCCTTTATAACTTCGTCATTCATTGCTTCGTTTCTTATTTCCTGTAATGTGACGGGGAGGTCTCGAATTGTACTACATAATGATACTATAATATCTTCCTCATCTCGTAGATCTGCAACTACGGAATCTTCTAATTGCTCCGTTTTCTTTGGTATTAGTCTCGAAAGACCATCTGCATGCCCGATTTTGTTTGATGGAAGATACTCAAATTTAAAGTAAATAGTTTAATAAAATAGTCCCCCATCTTAGCAATCTATTAGCAGTGTAGACAGGTAGACTTTTCTTTGATCCAAATATTATCAATAACGGCTTGTGGTCCGACTGTAAGGTGAAAAATCTACCGTAAATATATCTGTGGAATCTCGTCACCGCAAAAAAAATACCCCGCCCTTCTTTTTCGAATTGCGAGTAATTTTGTTCGGCTGGTAGCAACGTTCTTGACGCAGGCGCGATGGGTTTTAGTGTCCCATCCGGCATTTTATGAAGTATACATGCCCCAACACCATAGGCACTCGCGTCACCCGCGACTATTATTTCCAATTTTGGGTCATAATGCCCTAGAAATAAATCTGCTGTTATAGTCTTAATGATTTTATCAAAAGTTTTCTGACATTCATATGACCATTCCCAAACTTTTTCTTTCTTCACCAGTTCGTTTAAGGGTGCGTGTAATTTGTGCATGATACGAATAAATTATTGATAATAATTTACTAAGCCCAAGAAGATTTGTAATTCGGGTAAATTCTCTGGAGCCGGCATTTTTTTCTTTTTTTTTTCTTTTTTGCCGTGGCCCTTTCTGGGTTTTGTCTTCTTCCTTCTTCGTCAATAATATGGCCCAAATATTTTATCTCCTTCATAAAGAAGTCACATTTATTTTCCTTTACCATAAAACCGTAGTTTTGTATCTGCCAGAAAACCTCTTGAACGTGTTCCCAGCGTTGTTCAATATTTTTGCTATTTATCAGGAAGTCATCAAGGTATGCATTCCTGAAATCCAGTCCACCTAGCATAGTGTCCATTATTTGCTGAAATATCGCCGGCGCGACCTTGATCCCGAATGGTAATCTCTGGAAGTTATATAACCTTGTATGTGTGTTTATGCACAACAACCTCGAGCTTTCCTCATCTACTGTTACTTGTAGGTATGCTTCGCTCAAGTCAATCTTTGAAAAGAATTTTCCTCCGTACAATTTTGTGAAAACTTCCTCTGGACTAGGTAGAGGATAGTGATAATCCTTAATCGCTGCATTCAATCCAGTCGAGAAATCAGCGCATACTCGTATCTCACGCGATTTCTTTTTCACGTGAACTCTAGGTGCGGCCCATTGACTATATTCTACCTTTGTCAGTATACTGGTTTTCACGAGTCTATCCAACTCCTCGTCTATTTTTTCTAATGATGCGAAAGGTACATTTCGTTTCTTCTTGAAAATGGTTGTACATTTTCTTTTAGTTCCATTTTCCCGCCATTTTTTACACCTCCCGAGGCAGGGTGAAAACACGTCGGAGAAACTCTCCTTTAATTTCTCCTTCAATGTCTCTGCCTTGGTCGATAACCTTTCTACTTTTTGGCAGAACCTATTTATCGGTAAATCCCAGAGGTCAAATTTCTGCATCCAGTCAGTTCCAAATAAATTTTCCGTATTTTTTAGAACATACATCTTTAATTTCTTGGCATTTCCGTTGAATGTCACATTTGTGATAATTTCGCCCTCAAATTTAATTTTTCTTCCTGTTACTGACCTAGCTAATTTTATCGGTTCTCAACATGGTCGGTTTGTTTAATTTCTTCCACGTCTGTAAGGTAATAATGGTTAAATCTGATCCGGAATCTAATTGTAATCTGATTTTCGTATATTTATCCCGTCCACTTGGTCAGTTCTAGTAATTCTTACTCGGCTTTTGCTTTTTTTTGTTCTACAGTGAGAACTTTTATGTCCCACTTCATTGCTCGACAGACAAGTCTTTTCGCCGTATGTACAATCATTGTACCAATGCAAAGTCCCACAGCGATAGCAAGGACTGGGTGGTAGTTTCTGAGATGTTATTTGACTTTTGTAGTAAAATAATTTGTTTGGCTTGTTTTTTAGGAGGGAACAAAACGTGTTGTACTTTTCGTATGTGAGCGACGCCATACTCTATATCGAGTCCTTTTTTACGCTTATACATCTCTGGCAGTCCTCAGCCAATTTTTGTAGCGTCAATTCTGGTTCACTCTCAAGTTTTGTTAGAATTCTTCGTTTGATCTCCGCATCTTTAGTCGAAACCAGGCCTTGGACAAATATCAAACATTTAAAATTGTACGGACTGAGTTCAGATAACTTAAAGTCATAACAATTTTTGTCTACTATGGAAGCGAATGTTATATAGTCTTCGCTATCCTTTTTTTGTTAAATTTAAACATTTCCACCTTTCGTGGAATAGTGAAGTGTTCGGACTAAATAATTGCTTTAAAGGTTTCACAGCTTCCTTGAAAGTCAACTCATTCGTTTTCCTCGGTAGAATGTAGTCTACGGATTTAGTTTATTCGATTGACCCTAGTATCTTCAGTAGTAGACGTACTTTTTTCGCGTCTGACCAATTTCCGCAATCAAACTCATATGAATCTTCATATCTTCTGAAGTAAGCCGCGAAAGTTTTGTCTTCGTCCGGTGCATAAGTGAAATCTTTGATAGAATTCCATATCGCATTTTGCCCTTTACTTGTTACTGCCCGTAGTAGTAATTCTTGTAGTTCGAGTTGCTTCTCTTCGTTTTTCTGTTGAATTTCCAATAGTTTTTCTTCGTTTTTCTGTTGAATTTCTAATTGTTTTTCTTCGAGCCTAGTCTGCCTTTCCTCATTTTTTTGTTGCTGCTCGAATTGCATTTTCATTAGTTCCAATATGGTTGCCTTAAAGTCTTCCATGTTTACACCGTGATTTTGTGTAAGGGTTTTTCCTTTTTTCTCAGTGTAGACTTCAGGTCTTTGTCGCCTGTTGTTCTGGAATCCTAGTACTAAAAACATTTCCTGTGTAGAATTCGATTCTGTTCTGGCTGACAGGTAATGTTCGTGTCTTCGTTACCACTGTTAATGTTGGTGTCCAAAATGTATTTATTTTTTATTTTCGCGTAGAACTTGTTTGTTTGTTTTTCTCTCAATACCTCTGTTATGGACGACAGATAGCAAAAGAATGTTTTGTTTTGTTTTTGTTTTTTTAGATTCTCCGCGTAGAATTCGTTTCTTCAAGTATCCCGTTAGATTCTCCGCGTAGAACATCGTTTCTTCAATATCCTTTTAGATTCTCCGCGTGGAACTTCGTTTCTTCAATATCGATTCTCCGCGTAGAACTTCGTTTCTTCAATATCCTTGTCGCAACTGTTATGGTCCAATATCCTCGTCGCCACTGTTATGGTCCATGGTTAAGACCAAGGCAGAACAACACGACCACAAGCGTAGAAATAAGAAAGATATATTACACAGAATAATAATACAAGATGTTGAAGGTGTTAATATGACAGTCAGTCTGGTTTGGAGTGAACTACTATTGGTTCGACTCGATTCCGTCTCGTCTCTCTCTGAGAGGCGCAGTATTTATAGTGCCAGGAAGAGTTCACTCTGTCGTTATAGGTAAGGTCCCATAACAATTACTCTTCTATTGTTCTCGATCCTTAATAAGGCTTCAATTTTTTTTCTTGTTCTTCCATGCTCAGTAACCTTTTGTTTGGTTTTATTGCCTTCAAGGGGGTGATATGATTTAAAAGAAATCAAATGTTTTTCTTCGTAATTATTAAATCATTTGACACCAAAAATCAACTGATAACTCTTCTTACACTGAATGCCACAAATTATATTGGTAACATTTTCCAATGTATAAATCGCAGTATGTCCTAGGCTGCGTTTACGTATTGAATGATGGCGACGATGTTTCTAAAACTGTTTACGATAATACATTCTTTAGGTGAACAAGAAGAATTGGGTAGTGCATAGTAATAAGATATTTCCATCAAGAAAGAATATAACGGCAAATGAGAAGAAACTCTTTCATATAGAAGATTCTGATATTTGGATGAAATTATTACTGATAATTGACCTCGAATTAATTTGGCTTAAAGTTGCTTTACCAATCATACAATGATTGTGATGGAATTTAGACACCGAACAGTGTAAGATACTTAACCCCTTCAGCATTAAATAAAGTCTCAAAGATTTTGCCGAAGACTGGTACGACGTTAGTTAGATGGAACAGAAGGATCTCCAGGCACGAGAGAGGAGGATTTCCATCAGGCTGGAAAGCAGGAATCAACGAGGCAATAGATGTATAGTTTGGAGAAGACTGGACGAGTTCCGGTCCGCATTTACTTAAAACTATGGTTGCTACCCCGCCATCACTACTTGCTTTATGAGAGTCTAATTTAGAGAAGATGTCTAAAACAATCGACGTGGTTATGCACATCTTACTCAGTAGACACTCACTTCTACGGGGAAAATCAGGCGTGTGTACACAAGCTTAGTCAAGTGTTGTGCTTGATGAGAATCTCCGAGAAAAGCATTCAGCCTTATCAATTGTGGATGTTACGACGTTGAATTGATTGAATAGAGAAGGAATTGAGGATTTGTTGTACTTCAGCACACACTTGCATAGCCGCCAATAATCTTTAGAGCCAAACTTGCGAAATGCAATACGTTGTTTCAATCAAACAGTAACCTTGGTTCATTGAGGACAAGCTTTTACTCATTACGAGCAGAGACAAAGAGACGTCTGTTGCAATCAGACATGTCGTTCCGGTACAGATGGAAGAAGTTGTCCCTATCGGTTATAGCGGCAGAGCAAACAAGTAAGAACAAAAGTGATCAGCGCGATTTGACTTAGTATTTTCTTTCTTGGATGAAAGCTTCGATGCAGGCTTTTACCCAGGAGGAGACCTCAGAGGCAAATCTTTGTACAGGATAAGTAAAACCACATTCCAAGGGACTTCCCGAAGGAAATCATGGAAAGAGCCCCAGTCTGCGCGTTAATAACACAAATATATTTTCTTAGTCGGATATATATATATATATATATATATATATATATATATATATATATATATATATATATATATATATATATATATATATATATATGTATGTATGTATATATAAATAAAAAGGAAAGAACAGTAAGATATAAAATCCGGTGTTCTTATAGATATTTTTATTTTTACACAATAGTGCTCAATGTAAATTTAAATTTACAGAGCATTAATATTATAAATTAATAGATTTAAAATATGGTTTTACCGCTACACAGTATATATATATATATATATATATATATATATATGTATGTGTGTGTGTCTGTATATATATATATATATATATATATATATATATATATATGTGTGTGTGTGTGTGTGTGTGTGTGTGTGTGTGTGATTTATATAGAGAGAAAGAAGGTAAATAAATGAGAGATAGTAGATAGATAGATCTCCGCGAGCTGATAACATGATTAGATATTATTCTGAAGAGTGAGGATTATTTGCTAATTGTAATATAAACTTTGTAACTACCGAAATAATTATGTCCTGTTCATTGCGGCTGATAAGAAACAAATCTTCCCTACTATTTACTTCTTTTAGAAAAGAAAAAAATCAGAAAAGCAAAATAAAACTCTTTTTTTTTCTTCTTGGTATTATAAATATGAAGACTCTCTAAGACGCAAGTTGTCTTTTTTGAAAGAAAATGTTTATTTGCCAGTGGCCAGATTTGTCTGCGGTAATCATTTCATCTCAAACAAACAGTGCAAAATGAATTAGTCTGTGATGAATAAAACTCATATGCTGTATGCACACACACGCACAAACAGACTCGCAATTACACACGCACATACACACATACGCTCAATCTTATACAATTATACATATATAAATATCATTTAAAAATTCGTTGTTTGTTTTTATTTTTTCATTTATAACCTCGAATGCAAAATCTACACGCAGACAGACGCCGTGTCAATGGGGCCGCATCTGAGGCCTGTATTGTCCATCTATGTTTCAAGTTAAAATTATTACCTAACTTATTATTACAAATAAGATGAGGATATTTTATCATCACAAATATCCTCGGAGAAAAAAAAATTAAAATCATCATTTGAAATATATTTACTATTTGATTTTTAATTATTAATTCAATTTTAATAATTGATCGTGTTTCTTAGACAGCATACTTCAAATACTTGCCTGCACTGTACATGAATCTGTGGATATGCGAGCAGATATACTATAGCCGTTGATATTTGTTTAAACAGTCGAGTATATCATATATTTTCTATATAAACAACTTCACAATATAAAAGAAATAAACCTAACCAAAGATTCTCCTGGCTATAAGGCATGCCTAAAAGTTACTGGTACGAGCAATAATGGTTCACATAACAAGCGCTGTTATTCAGCCATTTAATTAGTTTCTAGGACGTGAATCTGTCTGAGAACAACGAAAATTTACAGAACCTATACAGCGACAGATAGAAATATATAAAATAAAATCAATAAATCTATTTTATTGCATCCAAACTTATTCAAATAATAAAGGTGAAAATTCAACCATTAAAATATATTGCACGTCGTAAATATATAAGGTGAATAATTTAAGAAAGAAATATCCAAATTCGTCATAACTCTCTATCTCGCTCTTCCTCTTTCTCTTTCTCTCTCTCTCTCTCTCTCTCTCTCTCTCTCTCTCTCTCTGATAAAATGAATTTTTTTCGCATATCTCACGAATACTGGAAACCTGAATTCGCAAATATGCACAAGCAAAAACACCGTACCTGAACACTTGACTACCACTCTATCCTGCAGGTTTACCTTTTAAATACAAATCATATTAATGAACATGCATCTTTTGCAATGTATATTATATGATAAAGAGAAAAAAATAACAAATATTAAATCCAAAAACATGCGTAACTAAACAAAATCTAGGAAAATCTTGTACTACGATTTTGAATGTATTATTTACGAGGTAAATACATTGTTAACCAGTAGAGTATTAGAGAATTAGACTCACCAAGCTGTACCCGTGATGCCAGCATAGATTATATCGACAACGCTGCTTTATGAAAAGTATTATGTTGTCACAAATGAAATGACGCACTTTTTAAGAAATGAATAAAACGCTCATTAAATGATAAATAAATTATGTATTTAGTTGAAATAGGCACCGTGTTGATGAATAACTGTTCATCAATTTACCTCGAATTTCTTGATCCCATATTTTAAAAATCTTATTGTTTTGGATTCCAGGATGAATCCGATATCAATGAATAACAAACGCCAGGAATAGATAAGGAAAATAAATGTATTAACGTAATAATACAAACTGGTAATACGGGTTAGTAGCTCCAGGAATGCGGGTTAGTAGCAAAAGATTTTATGGGAATTTACCCATAATAATAATGGACCTTTCCCGACATCATAAATACTGCGCCTCAAGAGGGAGCAGAAGTCAGTCACAGTCAGAGTCACAGTCAGAGTCATATTCAGACGATTACTGTAAGACATTGGAATAGTGATACTTGTCGAGACAACATAGTTCACTCTAACCAAATCTGATAGTCATTACTAACAGTTCTACTTCTTTGTACATATTTCTGTTGGTAATATATCTGTGTTATTCCATACATGTGTTCGAGTTATTCTACATTGTTTCTACCTTGGACTATCACCGTGGTACAGGGAACTTGGACCATAAAAATAATATATATACAGTCTTGGTATTGAAGTATCGCGGTATGACTCGTTACTGAGTCTAAGTTCTCGCTAACTGTGACTCTTGTGCTACCCTCCTCTATTACAGACTGTCCAGGTATTCACTGGTAGTAGTATATGTATACCTTGGGTGATTCTATTTGTGTAACAAGGGGAGACCCATCAATACCCCCTCCTTAAATCCATTTTGGGGAGTTAATATATTTTCCTTTCTCTTATGGTCGACAATTAGAGGCACTGTAAATTTTCTCTTCCTGCTAGACCTTCCAATTTTTTTTTTTTTTTTTTGTGGTCTTTGAAACTCTTAAATTTCAGATATCGCCTCCATCGACTCGTCATTTTCTGCGGGTGACGGGCTTGGCTCTTCAACCCGTCTTTTTTGTATTTGGTCAATATGTTTTCTGTGGGTAGATTTTTCGCCTTTTGTGTACATCACGTTTCCTAGTCTGTTAATTATTGTATTTGGTTCCTCATAAGCCATATTGTTACTGAAATAGACCCATTTTTGTTTGAATGATCTCTTGAGTACTGTAGGTGTATACCGGTTTTTATTTATTTTTTCCTTCGTCCTTTGATTAAATTCATCCTTTTCCGCTTCTTTTCTTATCTCTCGCAAGGTCACAGGTAGTTCCTTTACTGCCTTGTATAAATCTTTACTGTTTTCATCTGTGGTAGCAAATGGCCCGTTTCACTTTTTACATACTGGTTGGACATTTTCTTTCAATTCAATTCTAGCTGCACCCTTACAAAACGAGCTGATAGGTGAATCCCATACGTTGAACTTTTGCATACAGTCTGTACCCACTAGATTCTCTGTGTCTTTCATTACGTCTATCTTGAGTTTATTTGTTTTCCCGTGAAATTTAACATTTACGATTATTTCTCCTTCGAATTTTATACGCTTTCCTGTCACCGACTTAGCAATTTTTTGTCTATGTAACATGGTTGGTCTGTTAAGCTTTTCCTATGTCTGTAGGTTAATTATCGTTAGATTGGAACTCGAGTCTAGTTGCAATTTTATCTTTTTATTTAAGATTTCAAGTTCCACATATTTCCTTATGATGGTATTATCTTCGTCATGCATCCTAGTAGCTCTTATCCTACTAGTAGCTTTTCTGTTCCTAGATTGGGATGCCTTGTGTCCCATTTTTCCACACACAAGACAGTTTTTATATTTAAAACGGCAATCCTTATTCCAGTGTAGTCCTCCACATCGAGAACATGCAGATGGGGGGGGGTCTTATAATGGTTTCGATTTTCGTCATAATTTGCCCTATATGTTGTACTTTTTCCCTTATTATAGAATTTTTGTTTTCTTTCCGGGGAGGGTGAAGAACGTAAACTTTTGTTTAACTTACGTATATGTGATACTCCTGACTCCTCAATGTTCTTCGAGTCTTTCTTTATACTCAGGTATTTTTGGCAATCTTCTGATAATTGTCGTACTGTCAGTGCAGGTTCACTTTGTAGTTTTGGAAGCATTATTCTGCGCATTTCATTATCTTTTGATGAGACTAACCCTTGAACAAAGATGAGACACATGAAATTGTCCGGTGTTAATTCTGCCAACTTGAAGTCATCGCAATGTTTATTTCTGATTGCGGCAAACGTGGAATAGTCGTCATTTTCGCCCTTTACCAGGTTAAGACATTTCCACCTCTTGTGAAAGAGTTACGTTTTTGGACTGAAAAGCTCTGTAAGACATGTAACTGCTTCATCAAACGTTAATTCGTCTTTTTTGGCAAAATGTAATCCACAAATTTTGTGTATTCCTCAGTTCCTAATTTTCTGAGCAACAGACATAGCTTCTTTGCTTCTGTCCAGTTTTGACAATCGATATTGTAGATGTCTTCATAACGTCCGAAATAATCCCCGAAATATTTATCCTCTTCTAGGGAGTAATTGAATATTTCTATCGTATTCCACACTTGGGAAAAAGTCGCCTCTTTTTCGATAATTTGTTGTTTGTTACCCGCTACCTTTAATATTAGTTCCTGCGTTTGTAGTAATTGTTTTTGCCATTTTTCTTCCATTCTTTCCTGGAGTTGTAATTGCTGTTCATTTTGGTATTTTACAAGTTCTACTAAAATATTCTTACAATCCTCCATGATAAAGGTCTTACGAAAAACTCGTTTTTCCGTATTTTAGTCCTCGTAAATGTTTTCTCGTCAAGTTGTTGTGGACACTGGCAATAAAAGGCAAAGAATACTTTTGTTTTTTTTTACGTGTGAGTTCGAATACCTAGTCGTCAATTTGTTGTGGACAACGAGGGAGAATTTTGTTTCGATGTCCTTCCCGTGTGAGTTCGAATTCCTCGTCGCCAATTTGTTGTGGACAACGAGGGAGAATGTTTTTCCTTCCCGTGTGAATTCAAATACCTCGTCGCCAATTTGTTGTCGACGAGTGGGAATTTTTTTTCTTTCATTCCCGTGTGAGTTCGATATATTCTTCGCCAATTTTTTGTGGACAAGGAGGGAAAATTTTGTTTCGTTTTCCTTCCCGTGTGAGTTCGAATACCTCGTCGCCAATTTGTTGTGGATTCCGGGATGAATCCTATATCTATGAATAACAAACGCCAGGAATGGATAAGGAAAATAAATGTATTAACTTAATAATACAAACTGGTAATACGTGTTAGTAGATCCAGGAATGCGGGTTAGTAGCAATAATATATATACAGTTTTGGTATTGAAGTATCGCGGTATGACTCCTTACTGAGTCTACATGCTCGCTAACTGTGACTCTTGTGCTACCCTCCTCTATTACAGACTGTCCGGGTATTAACTTGTAGTAGTATATGTATACCTCCGGTGAATCCATTTGTGTAAAAAATGGAAACCCCTCAATACTTATCCCTTGATATGATAAACAGTTCAAATGGTTTAATTACTCTTCTATATTGAAGAATGTTTTATTACGTATGAAAAGCTCAAAATGCTTAAATTAATGATAATCAGTAGGAGAGATAGGAAGTGAATATGAGATGAGGCAAAATTTCATAATTCAGGCTGTGCAGCTCTTAGGCAGTTGATTGAGAAGCGTACGTTTTCTTGCAGCAAATTTGGGCCATCCCTATTCACAAGTCTTGGATGTTGTTTTTTTTTAATTTTCGTGCATACACTCAATTTCTCCACAGTACGAGGTTGGTGTTTTTGATTTCCCTTGTGGCAAGAATGAATAATGAATAACCCTTTTGAAAGACCACCATACAGTAATCATTAGCTTTTTAGGGTTGAGTTGATCTTCGGGGTATTGTTTTGGTGATTCACTTATATATATCCACTGGTTTACTCTCTTACTGTTTTCAAAGAATATCCATTTCTATTGTGATATAAATAACACGGTCCAGGTAATCGAACTGATCGAGGAAATACGCCTTAAATAATGAACACCAAGTGAGTCAAGAAAATCTTTTTGAGTCAGCCCAGTGTCCCTTACAGCTATACTTGACAAATTCCTTTTTCTCTGTGTGTGAAGAATTAAGTATTGCGTAGACTATAACACCTTTTTTAATCCACTTTCTGCATATATTTTTAAAAGACTGCAAAATGTTTAGACTAAGTTATTTTGAGTATATTTATTTTACTTTGACTCCATGTGTTGCAATTTTTGTATTTTGTTTTTATGTTCAGTTTACTTTTATTTTTATTTTTTCACATCTCGGTAATAAGCTACGTTTATTTCTTTATAGGCCATACTTGTTTTTTTGTTTACTGAGGTTTTTTTTATATCAACCATTTTGTTTTCAGTATAGGCGAAAATTATTTCTTTTGCTACATGTACGTTTGACTTACCTTCTTTCCATCTTCCTTCTTAAATATTTTGTATTGATTTTGATACGTTTTGTTTAAATTAAATTACCTATTTTTTGTGTTGTTTTACTGGTCGTAACTTTAACGTAAATTTCTTTTATTTTCACTCGTCAAACCTTTTTTCTATTTTTCTTCTACTAGTAAACCCAGATTTCGTCTTTCGATTTTACTTTTTAACTTTTCCTATAACATTAAGTAGTTTTCTTTTTTCTCCGACTATTTGTAGAATATTTAAATGTGCGTCTTATTTACTTGTTTTTATTTCAGTTTTTTTTTCATTATTTATTCTAGTTCTCCGTTATAGTTATTTTAATTTGTTTTTGCTGTAAAACTTTACTTTCGCCAAAAAAAAAATGGAAAAAACACGCGCAGCACTCACTCTTTTTTTGCCTATGAAAGAATAAAAATATACTATGGAAAACGCATCCATAACAAAAATAGCTGACAAATATCGGCTGTTAAAAAAGACTTATTTGGGACCACCTCTAAGCTGAACACAGGAGATAAATTAGGAAAAAACTTAGAACAACATACTAATAGTTCGGAGTTTGGAGAAAACCGGTAAAAGAAAATAAAGATACGAAATGTGTAAAGGCCGATAATGTCAAATTAATAAGCATTAAACTAATGAGAACTCAACACCAAAAAAATAAGATGGCTGGCAATGCTGAGGCTGGGGATTCTCCCTCTTGCCGGAAATCTCCTCGTAAATATCTAATCAACTTTATGGTTTTTTTTGGGAAGAGCTAATACTTACGTCCATCTTGTAAAAGGTGTACTCTTTGAAGACAGGCGGCGGACCTAGTACCGATATTGGAATTACCTCCTCAGGACCTAGGGGAGCATCTCGCCGTGTAACTGTCACAGTTCGGAGAGATACTGGGTGCAACATGTGATAGCCTGAGTGAAGCATGGAATGTTGATGCTACGCTCCATCGGGAAGCCTTTTTCTCCGTCACCAGTTGTAACGGGCTTGAAAATGCTCGTCATAGTGACAGGCTCAGACGCAACGTGTTGGAAGTGTTGAGAGACTGGTCACCTCCCCTCTTCCTGCCCAGAGAAGAAGGCCTCAGTAGTTCAATACTCAACCAAACGTAATCCCCTTCTGGACGAGTTTATTATTTCCGCCTGTCCTGTGAAGGGCATGTCATCGACTAGGCCAGGAATAATAAAAACCCCTGTTGGGTTCAGTTCATGGTGTACATCCCCCGAAAAGCCTTTGCCCGCTGATTGTGCGGTTTAGGAGAAGGAAAATGTGGAATGGCTGGTAGCTGGCAGGTTCAGCGGGGTGCATCAGACAGCGGAGTCTCAATCCCCTAAAGCTCCCGGAACGAAAAGCACACTCAGTGATACTCCCTCTACGAACGTTAAGATGGACCCTCCAACCCAAGAGAAGACCACTTTTCAAGATCTACAACGAAAGTATGAGCCCGACTACGAAATATCTGAAAGGATTAAAACCTTTAGACTGAATTATATAAACAAAACTTCGATAATTCTTCATCACGCCCTACTCAGTCAGTCGACACAAGAAGCAAAACTTCATCAACGTAGGCAGAGTACCTGGCCGAGGTTATAGCACCGGGTAATGAGATTCCGCGTAGGACCGGATTAGCCTATATCTTGGGAAGGAAAGGCTCCAATGCAAGAAGGTAAAGCAAGGGCGACTATGGACAACGTTATCGAATGGAGCGAGACCAACGAAAGGTTCCGATCTTATTCCATTCACGTATACCGCCCCTGTTTGTTCAACATCACACTACTCTCCGGGGGTCTGGGCTCATTACGATACTTACCGACAAGTTCGATCTTGTCGATAATGTCCAGAAATCGATTCACATGTGATTTTGCTACAGGGTGGGACGGGTTAGAAGCAGTCCCACCCTGTAGCAACATCACATAAAATAAATAATCGTCTACACATTGCTTCACATGTAAAATTATTCCGCTCAGCCGAGATATCACTCATTTCATGAAAAAAGCATTGCATAAACCAAACCCTACTCCCAGTACTCACACACAAGAGATGCCTCCGCTTACCAAAAGGCAAAGAAGCCCGTCAGTTGATGTAAAAATAAATGGAACAGATTATCAAAATTGCCAAATAATATAGGGGAGGATGTTTGCCGAATTTCCGAGGCTCGGGCACAGAGAGCGAGAAACTATGGCAATAGTATAAAGGAACTAAATTATAGTGAGCACGATGTAGAAGATCTCAGGGCAACTCTTTAATCCAAAAAAGTACTCACTGGGTCGGGGGCGCGGCTGATTAGTAGCATGGTCGAGAAGCCACAGTCTCATTTAAAATCACCTCACCTATTGCAGAAATTGAGAATCCAGAAGCAAAAAACGCTCAACAATATTTTCAGGAAGGGTCCCAGCTTTGGTTCACCCTCCGTTTATTGAGCATTAAAATTGACATACCTGGGACATTGGTGGGCTCGCTCTAGACGCTTCTATTAAGAATGAAATGCGCCAAGGGTCAATAGGAGAGGCTGTTGATGTACTTTCCCCGTCTATCTTTAAAGCAGATAATGTAATCTGATAATGGCTCTCTGAATAGATAGTGTATATGCCCGTTTCCTGTTGTCGGAGTCTCGTAGCGTGAGGTGCACCCGCGATCTTCAACGTCTCGGGGTGGATGTATGTTGTGCACAAGAGACCCAGTTCTCAACTCGCGACTATGAACGCATTCTGTTTTCGAGGCTAGACCTCTGTGCAGCATGTTTTGATTGCCGCTTGAGAGGTGTTTTTCTGACTAGTGAGCAAGTGTTTGAATGCAGTGCTATTGTATTCCCTGACCCGGCGTGCAGGTTTTGCCTGCTGGATGTTACCATAAAGGTTAAGACTCTTCGTCTCACTGGGGTTTATGCGTCTAATGACCATTTTTGATGAAGTCTTGTCGGGTACGCGTACTACAACTTACCCTGCAAGAAATAAAAATAAAAACAAAACAAGACCTGTTTATTTCGAAAATATAAAAACGACAAAAAGTAAGTAAAAAAAGGAAGACGATTTTAGATAACAGTCCAGACCTGACGCTTACTGGCTATGTGACCGTGTATTGATGTTTTCACAATAGAGTAGTAATATCTAGCATATTCTAAAAACGGGTACGAAATGATTTTAAGAGTGGAATATGTTAAAGAAACGTTTTACTGAAGAAAGTAACGTAAAAAAAGATAAAAGTGTTGTATGATATTTTTGATGTACCAACACACCAAGAATTCTTTGAAGCTACAGGTATCATTACCAGAAAAATGGAACGTACGGAAAAACTAGCGGTAAACCCAAATCGAAGGAAATAAAAAGTTCAGGACATTGAAGAACAGGGCAGAAAGTAGGGGCAGGGGGAATAATAAGAATTATAAAATTAATTATTTTCTAATAAAAAAATCTCAAAAGAGTGGATGTTGTAGGGTAAACCCCACCTCCACCCCAGTAACACAAATGGACTAGGCGGGACGCCTTAAATAAAGAATTCCAAGTGAGTCAGGGATGTTCGTCGGAGTCAGGTAGTCCGCTGTCTGGCTCGCGATTGTCAACCTATCTGTCTTCTGACTGAAAGCGACTCACTTGGGGCTCTGTCTACAGATGGAAATTCGACTGAGAAGGATAGACAATAAATCTGCAAGATCTCGTGTGTGCGCGGGATGGTCAAATTTTGACCATTAACCGGAGTGGACACGCTCGAATTCCCCCCAGTAAACTCAACCTTGTGTCACATCTCGTCTCAGTGGGTGGGTCTTGGTAAATATTAGTTCGTAAGTGTCAGGTAGGACTTAATCTCAGGAAGAGGCAGCTGATGTTTCTGGGACATAATGAGGAAGGAGGACCTGGAGAATCTAATACTCACGGGGCGAACAGAGGGACATAGCTGGCGGACTTAAACAAGTGGATGACAGAACGTGCTCTGGGAGAGAAAGCAGAGGGAAAGACCTTGCAAGGGAGCGGGTGAGGTGGAGATTTATGATCACTTCGTCCTGAAAGGACATGGCACATACAAAAAAAAGAAATACGGTGCCAGGCAGTACGGCATCTGGCTCGCGATTATCATATTCTCTGTATTCGGGCTTGAAAATTCGCTTTGACTATGAATCTCCGATCCACATCATCCGAACGTCTAATTCGGGCTCTGCTTACGAGCAGAGACACGGGTGAGAATATATAAAATGCAAGTAAGTGGCTGGGTAAATTTTGATCTTTGGCCCGTGTGTACCCGCTAGTACATTAAACTCGACTTTGTGTGACATGTCTTCTCAGTTGTGAGACGACGTAAATAAGAGTCTATTGGAACCAGTGAGGAGAATTTCTAAAAGATGTCACGGACAGTAGCCTAAGCAACACAATATTATAAACGCTAGGAGTGAGTTATAACAATTTCTCATCGCATATAATGATTCGATGTAAAAGTAGTCAAACAGTTAACATCTTTATAAAGAAATTAAATACACAGAATATTTTTGGAAAAGAAAAGAATAGCTGGTGAAATATATTTTGCAATAGACCGCTTGCAAAGAAACATTTCGTAATTTGCATTCTTAAAACTGAAAACACATTAACGAAACATTTATATGTTCAAATAATTCAGTATGATATGCAATTTGGGATTCTATATTTTTCTGAAAATTTCTTCTCAAAAATTTCAATGTTGTATAAACAATTTCTTTCCATGCCTGTCTCACAAAATCCAAAATGTCTAACTTTGAAGTTATATATATATATATATATATATATATATATATATATATATATATATATATATATATATATGAAGAAATATAGTCTTAAAGTGTGCTATATTTATGGGATAAAGTGCTCAATATCAGAGATAGAGCGTGTGTAAATATCAAAGTGAACATAGAAGTAAACACTTAGATGCGACAGTCTGTTTCATGCTAGTGCAATCGCCGTCTGTTTTATATATATATATATATATATATATATATATATATATATATATAAGGCAGGGTGTGTGTGTGTGAGTGTGTGTAACGAATGCACGGCCACAATTTCCGACGGATTTGCACCAGAATTTACATGCACATACTCCAAGTTAGTGAAGAGGCCAATACCGACTTTGCATTTCCCAATTCCCATTGATAGTGGAAATAATCGATTTTTTCATGCTTCTATGGTAGTTTTCAGGTAGTTTGCGGCCATTTTCTACTAGCCAGAGTGAGAGCCTACAGCTGGCTGCCACGAATAGGCAGAAAGATTGTATTGGCCAGCGTGAGAGCCAACAGCTGGGTGACACGAATATTAACTAGCATGTAAAAAAATCGATAGCTGCATTCGTCAAAAGTGGGAAAAATTTAAATCTGCATGGCACATTACTCCAATTGGCTCATTCGCTTTTTAAACTCAACGTTGATTCTGATTCCTCAGAACTGGGTTGGGTGTAAAAAAGTATTTGTTGTTAACATTTTTTTTCATTCGGTTATTCCAGTTACGAGTCCTTTTTTAAAGCTGATCGTTTTGTGTTCATTTTGTTTAGTTCTTTTTTCGTAACAGATTTAATGTTTAGTTTTGAGCTTAGAAAAAATTCGACGTGTGAGATAGGCAAGAAGTAAGTCATGTAGCAACATAAGCACGGCAAAGGGCACTCCTTTAAAGGCAAGGAAGGGTAAAAATATTTTAAGTCAAGTGATAGCGATTGCTGTATGAGTCGTAAGATTTTTTAATCAAGCACGGACAACGCCGGGTCATGCTGCTAGTATATATATATATATATATATATATATATATATATATATATATGTGTGTGTGTGTGTGTGTGTGTGTGTGTGTGTGTGTGTGTGTGTGTGTGCATTTTTGTTAAAATAATAGATAATGAAATATGAAGGCATAATGATAAGATTAAATATTATTTTGAAGAAAATATATTTAAGCAAAGGATCTAATGCATTAAATATTATCACTAAGAAAAACAGTCTTCTTCGGCATCATAGTGGATGAAGTTTATTGCTGTTTTGTGCTACACGGTTACGAAGCAAGGATCATAAAATACTTTATGTACTACTCAGCAGAAAAATCGATGATGGAAATAAAACCAAATTTCAATGTTTACTTGAATTTCTAAATTATAACATAAATATTCCGTTATTGAAAATGGATAACAGTGGTTGTACGTTTTCAGACTTAGGTGAAAGAAAATATCTTAACTTATTTGAAATAAACGCCAATAAACTAACGAAAAAAATTCTAACATTTGTCAAAGCAGGTATGGAAATATTACACTTTAATAAAACCTGCTTATTTAAAAACAACCGACAAAAGTTAGAGAAAACGATCGTTTATATAAATTATAAGTATTCACTATTTTTTTTTACGTACTCGTTTCATTTCCATATCCATAAATTTATTTTATTTCTCTATATGAAACTGAAAGCACGTTGGGGTAATGGACTGATGAATTGGAGTGTCGAGTTCGTATTCCAGTCGAATCCATTACATTCACTTACATACCAATAGCCTTGGGAAAGGGAATGTATGCTCTTCTTCTCCCACCCCCAGCTATGTGTAACTAGCAGTATAGACTCGGATGGCAACTGGTCTACCGCAGAAAGAAATTCAACATACTGCGGGAAAGAAATATGCCTCGTCAGTCATGTATAGAAAGATACATGATCGCCTAAGCGTGTGTCATTCATGGTACATAACTGATTGTGTATTTTCATTTGACTTTAATATTTTTCTATTTAAGAATTCCAATAAATTGTTCAGATCTATTTATTATTAGATTTTATTAATTTTAAACATTTTTAAAATTAGTAACTGCGGACCTAAGTAAAGAGATTGCCATGATAACTATGATGGGTTGAGATACTTTCCATGATGATGTTCTTAAAGAGCAAAACGTTGACAACAGATGAATAAATTTAAACATCCAATTCGTTTTCAGAAGTTGAATTTTACATTCTTTGTTCGGATATTTGATGTCATTTTATCCCGCCAATATCCACAGATGCATTATATATTAAAATTTGTATTACATTAATAGTAGCATTTTTGTTCTTTGTGATGAAATATTTGACAGCTACGCTAATTGCACCAAGTTTCGACATTTGACAAGTTAACCTTCGAGGCAGTGTAATGCATATGTGGCACAGGAAGATTTAATGTTGTTTTTATCATTGATATTGACGATAAACAACATTGCATTTTCATTTGTTCTCATGATTCTCTTGTAGTAAAAACACATTGACATCAGATAAATAATTTGCAACATGATATTAGTTTTCATAAATTACACTTTACTATCATTTTTCGGATATTTGATATCATGTTATCACAGTAGCACATATACAAAAATATCTTATATATTAAAAATTTGTATTGTATTGATAGTAGTATTTTGGTTATTAACGATCGACAGGTATACTCATTGCACTAAGTTATTACAAGTGACAAGTTAGCCTTCGAGACAGTGTAGTGAATGTGTGGCAAATATGAAAATTTAATGTTGTTTTATTTTAATTGTTGGTATTGCGATAAATAATATTGTTTTTACAAAGAGTTGCTTTTGAGGTCTGAGTTAATCGTAATAATTAGGTTAGATATCTTTAATTTTACCATAATGAATAGTAAATATAATGTATTTGTTAGGTTTGATAAATTATATGTATCGGCAAATTAGATTTTAATTTATCTCATCAGGGTGATTCTGGTAACGACAGAATAAGTTATTTCTCTATCTATTTTCTTTGTATCTGACTGATTATTTCTGTAGTCTTTTCAAATTACTATAAGGCTCATTTTATTTCGACATCAAAAACATTGTTTGGAAGATTATTTTTGCTAGTCTTACTTTCATGTTAATTAATTTTTTATGAAATATTTATTCACGGAAGACGTAATCCTGGATATTTAATTATAACTCATATTGTATATCTGCCATCAGTATATCGAATAGATATGGAGGGCTTAACGAAATTATTAACGGCTTCGTTTTCAAAATAGTTTATGTGGAAATTTAAGCCGATAATTGAACCCATAGCTAGGGAGATACTTTTTTTATGTTTGCAATCATTTCGCCCCAAGCAAGTCTATTAGGCCACAAGTGTGTATGGTGTATATATATATATATATATATATATATATATATATATATATATATATATATATATATATATGCTACATCTCATTACAGAAAGACAGATAATATCCAAAGAAATACTGTTTAGAAGAAAGAGCAAACAAAGAAAAATAATTTACAAGGCTAAAGATAAAAGATAACGATTGACATTGCCATCAATTTTTTTGGGGGGTCGGAGTTGACTGGGAAGTAAGAAGGCAAAAGACAGATCCACAAGCCAGAAGTTCGACAGAAAAAACTGTCAGTATAGAACATGCGGTTACATCTCACCATTTCAGCTGTAAAATTATTAAATCTGTCTACCAATCTGTCTAGTAACGCGCTAAAATTCATAAAGTTTTGGTACCATATTGGAAGGTTCATCAGAACAATTAAACAAAAGTATTAATAGCAATATATTATAAGTATTTACATTTATTTGTCATATATATATATATATATATATATATATATATATATATATATATATATTCGTGCATTTACGCAGCAATCCTTGTTTCCTGTACGTTTCATTGAACATGACATCGAAGGTGCTTTCATGTAGCTTTTTCTACAATTTCTCATGTGATAAATTATATAAAAACTGTCCAATTGTTCTTTTTTTCCGAGCGCTTTGGGCTATACATTTAGCCATTTCCAGGGTTTAAATATATTAACTGTTACAAGAAATAGATTCAAAACACGGACAAAAAACAAATAAAACAAAACTCAATAAAATCAACTATGAACATGGACAAAATATCTTGACCGTGTTTTGAAAATGAAACATTATATAAATACATATATACAATAATGTATTTCTTGTTAACTGCTAATATATTTCAACCTTGGAAATGGCTAAATGTATAGCCGAAAGCATTCAGAAAGAACAATTGAATAATTTATCTACCGATAAGAAAAAAAAACTAAAAGTTTGCATGAGAAAAAAATAATCAAAGCACGTTGTCTGTCTTCCTCAATGAAACGTGCGTGTATATATATAAATATATATATATGTGTGTGTGTGTGTGTGTGTGTGTGTGTGTGTGTGTGTATATATATATATATATATATATATATATATATATCAATTATGTGGTGCGTGTTCAATTTATATAACGTAAATCATTCATACGAAAAACAGATAATGAAGTTAATTATATGGCAAGAATCACTCTCGCAAACAATATTTAATAATAAAATACAATCAACCTCGAATCCGTTAATGAATGGTATGATCCTTGTTTATAAATTCCGGTGTAGCAAAAATAAGTCCTGATAAAACCGGAATTTATAAACATGGATCATACCATTCGTAGGGATATAGAAGGCCATTATCTCTCATGGGCAAAGGGAAGTCTCAGGGGTCATGTGACGGCGGCGTATTGACGTGACTTCATACAGTGACGAGGGTGGCTAGCCATTCAGTATATTTACAGCATCTTAATCGTTGGATTTTTTAGACTTGTCCAGGCGCATTTGTTTTTACTCAACACCCACAAAGCCCACCTTTGGTTTATACTGAAACTATGCTGAGCAGACCTTAGTTACAATTTATGAGAAAGAGCGTGTTATCATGGTCTGGAGGTTTTGTGTAGCGTAGTGCCACCTCTTAATTACAGTTGTTCCCAGGTTGTAACATATCTTAGGATACCAGCCATGGTCAAATAGTAAACCCCCAAAATGTTTTTTTAGACCATTATGAAAATATAATACATTTTTATAGTAAAAAATAGCAGTAATAAGATTTTTCATAGAAAAACTTAGTAGCAACAGATTTTTGAAAAAAATATCAGAGATGCCAAGAAAATTAAATTTTGGCATTAAATGACGCATAAGATGTTGATATGCGGTTAAACAAAACAACTAATTTGCCCAAAGTTGAACTGTTAAAGCTAGATCAGAGGGGAGATCAGCTGTTAGATCCAGATCTATATATTAGCATTTCACCTGATTTAAGTGTATCGCAATAATATTAGTGTATAAGTGAATGCAACAAAATACATCAGAATTTTGAATGCAGTTTTATGATTATCTTTTCGCTCTGATAAGCGATACGATACAATCCTTTTATCGTTATATATTTTAATTAAGAAATCTCCATTTTATGTTCACATAATGAATGGAATTTATTACCTTCCAGTTTTATCTTAATTAAATATTATATATATATATATATATATATATATATATATATATATATATATATATATATATATATATATATATATATATGAACCATATAGAAAATAAGCACGGAAATATCTCGAAAAAATATTCAGGCAATTTGCATTCGGCGAAAATCTCGACAATTTTGTTATTTAGCATAAGAGAAATCAACTTCTGATTAATTCCTTTAAGAAAATATTTATTTCTCGTTATGATTAACAAATCACATCTCTTCTATCCCTGGAGAATGATTAGGTAGATCATATTGTTGAATCGAACTGTAAACAGATTTGCAGATGGTGTATGGGAATGAGAAATCGGAGAGCAGGGTTCGAATTCAAGTCTGCCTTGTTATATTCACTTACGTGCAAATATCCAAGAGAAAATCATGAATAGATTTTCTCTCCGTCTATGGGTTCAGTAGAATGAATGCTATTTGGAAAAATCGTTGAAATTCTCAAACATCGTTAATGCAATATCCACACGCAAAAAATATATATTTACACGTACCATGCAAAAAAATGTTTAGGCTTTAAGTAAGCAACAAAGAGTAGTTGATAAGACCTAATAAACACGTCATTCACTCAGCCAAGACTGCAAATATAGACGGACACACAAGCACACGCATTCGTAGAGAGAGACTATAGAATCACGTACACAGAGAGACGACCAATAAATGTAGGATATGCTTATCAAATATTTCTTCATATCTTCGAACTCAGTGTCATATTCAAATGTAGATTTTTCTAAATTTGCAAAGAGATGCTACTAATAATGATATGAACGACATTAATGACCTTGATAATGGGAAAAGAACTAGAGATAGACACAAATCACGGATTTGTGACATTTTATTCCGAAATTAAATTTCAAATTATTAATCAGACATAAATAGTCGTAAAATTTAGCCTGAATTCTTACAGCCACACACACACACACACACACACACACACACACACATCACACACATCACACACACACACACATCACACACACACACACACACACACATCACACACACACACACACACATCACACACACACACACACACGCACACACACATCACACACACACACACACACATCACACACACACATCACACACACATCACACACACACACACATATATATATATATATATATATATATATATATATATATATATATATCTTAGGCACTAAACATGGAATTGGGGGGGGCACTGAAAGAATGTAATTTCCGAATGGAGTCCGTTAACCCACGGAAAACATTCCTAGAAAGAGTAAGGCCAACTTCTTTATCTTTTCCCTGTCTTGTTGAAAAAGGCCACAGGCGTGTCCGAAATTTGCGATTTTTAAATTTTTCTATTTGTGGTTATTCGTAAATATCTTCAATCTTGTTGGGAACATTTCTATCATTTTTGACTCTTTATTCCTCAAATTTTTATTAAGCGGCCTATTAAATATATAAACATGCATGTACACACTCATGCCTATATATATATATATATATATATATATATATATATATATATATATATATATATGTATATGTATGTGTGTGTGTGTGTGTGTGTGTGTGTGTGTGTGTGCGTGAATCGGATTAAATTGCTCCGGATTAAAAATTTATATGCATTAATATTTTTATATTATTAGGATATACTTGAAATACTTAGCCACGGATCTATCTATCTATCTATCTATCTATCTCTCATATATATATATATATATATATATATATATATATATATATATATATATATATATATATATGTATATATATATATATATATGTATAAGATAATTATATCGTGGATTATACGATATAAACAACAAAGTAATCCCGAGTGGAAAGATTACAATAACACAAGAAATCAGGTAACAAATAACAAAGGTTTATTGTACGTAAAGTACAAATTAGGAAGAGTTCGTAATACTAAGGAAAACAGGAGATAAGTCACGGAGGTTTGTAAGGGTCGCCTTCGCGCTCTCTGTCTGTCTCACTTTCCCGCTTCTTCAATAGCTCGTCAGTCTTTTATAGACTGACCAATCCATGTCGGGGTGTGCCAGGCTGTTCCTCTATAACACCTTCCCCTGAGCTAAATTCTTCCATAGAATTTTCCTTTCAATATTTTTTTCTTTTTGGATTTGGACATAGACGTCTAGTACTCTTCCTTTTTCTATCACTTGTCCTCCTACCATTCCTTGTAGACTCGTTGTTTAACTCTTTTTACTTGGGCAATATTTTTCTCATCTATACTTATATTGTCCTGTTTTATATTGAGTAATTTCTGACATTCCTTCGTAACTTTCTGCAACGTTACTTCTGTATCTTGTTCTATAATTGCCAGGATTCTTGAACGAATTTCTTTATCCTTTGTTGCAGTTAACCCATGAGCGAAAAATAAACACTTAAACATGTTTTCTTTAATTTCTTTTATCTTGAATAATTCACACTGAGAATTCACTTTTCCTGCGTATGAATTGAATTCTTCTTCTTCCTGTTTAACCATATTTAAACATTTATAACGTGTAAGAAATAAACTTTCACGTTCACCAAATATTTTAGACAATATTCCAATCGTTTCATTGAACGATATATCCCCCGGCTTCTTTGGTAGAATGAAGTTAGTGTACTTGGTGTTTTCCTGAGCACATAGTTTTTGTAATAGTAATATAATTTTTCTTCGTCAGACCATAACTGACATCTTTTTGAAAAAAATTGTTTCGTACCGTCTGAAGTACTCTGGAAAAATTACACCTTCCATAGGTGTGTAATGGAATTCTGAGAGTGAATTAGTAATCCCTTCAGCAGATAAAAAAAATCTTGATCCTTCCTTTTGATCGACTTGTTTTGTTAATATCTTCTCCAAGACTTCTTGCTGCTTTAAAATTTGCTTTTGTAAGTCTAACTGCTGTTTCTGCGGTTCCTGCAGTTGTATCTGTTGTTGTTGATACTGTAATTGTTGTACTTGCAATAATTCGATTGGTTTTTGAATCGATTTATTTTGTTCTTCCCAATGTTGTTGCTGCATAGCAGAACACATGGTTTTCGAAAATTCCAAGAACTCTTCCATATTACTTTTTTTAAAGGCACAAAAAAATAAAAATAAAAGTCACTGTACCTTTAGTCGATAAACTAGTCCAGCGACTGGTAAAAACGTATTATTCGACGTTTGACTTGCTCGTCGCTGTTATCTTTGGAGGGGTGACTTTTTTCACGCCTCGTCTAATAATGCCTTCACATACAGACCGAAGATGTTTTTTGAGTCGTTATCCTCCTGTGTCCTTCTATCCCAGTTTTTTTCAGAGCTGCTAGCGTTTCCACAGGGTAGTCTTTACGTTGTAAGTTACTGCATATACTGCTTAGAACATTTCTTGTTCATATATCTCTGGGTCGCCACTTATGTCTTTTGCTCGATGTTGTAAGCAGCGGACGATCCCTTTCTTTACACTGTATGTCTGGTGGGAGATGAAGATACGGAATTGCTAATGAATGTTTCTTTGCGTTAAACGGATCCCTTTAACCCATGCTTTCTTCGAGATCTTAGTACATCCCGAAATGCAAACCTGATGTCTTTCCTCTTTCCTTTGTGAACTCTATGGATGATACCTCTTCGTTGAGTGGCAAGGTATATGAATGCGTCATCTACATATGCCATAGGTTTGGCTTTAAAGATGTGAGTTCCAATGACAATTCCTCGAAGTATTCCATGTATATGTATGCATTGAAACTTTTACATTTAAGAGACTTTTTCGTTTTGTTTGAAATAAAATTATTAGAAAAATATACATAAAGACATTTTTTATGTTTAATATTCTTTTTATAGATACAAGTATTTAAGTAAATGCTCTGTTTATAATAAACAGTATTAAATAACATTTGCCGGCCTGAATGTCCGAGAAATTTTCATAGAAAATATTCGTCCTCCGACAGAATTCGAACCTGTATATTATACGAAAGCCGTCATATAGCCTGACATGCCTTTTTAACCGATTCGGCCACAGAGGATCGTTTGGCTGGCAAGGTCGAATTTACTACTTATAAACTTCAATCTTCCATGAATCTTTCACGTACATTCATAACTGCTCATGGCGTATCAAATGTAAACAAATGACGTCATACATTAAGAAATGGACAAAGTCTGACAATTATTTAATGAAATTTTTATGTTTAACATTCTTTTTATAGATACAAGATCCTTTTCATAACACACAAACACACACACACACACACACACACATATATATATATATATATATATATATATATATATATATATATATATATATATATATATATATATATATATATATCGAAACTTTCTATTCTATTCTAGATAACACCAAGGCTGAGTGTAATTATCAAGGAATTATAATTATCAAGGACGTGGAGAAATGTGGGTCCAATGGTGCAAGACGAATTACCAAATAATAGCAAACACCAGATTCCGATAACACCGAAGATGATTACGGTCAGGGAAAAGCCCAGTAGGAGAAATTAGAAAAGAAAAACAGATCGACTGCATGACCATCAACAAGAGATTCAAGAATGCATCTGTACACTGCTTAATCTATCCAAGTGCCATTTGCGAAAGCGGTCACCTCCTTGTTATATGGAAACCAAGAATGAAACTACAAAACTGAAGAAGCCTAACACAGCACGAAAATGGCAATACGAAAGACACCTGATTGACCCAAACTTGAAGGAAAAATACATTGACAATATGCAAAGAAGATATTTCTGACAAAAAATTACTTGTAGTGAGACAAACTAAGAGAAGCTTTAGTGACATAAGCAAACGAAACCATCCCAAATGGAAAAAGGTCTAAAACGAAAAAAAAACGAATGGTCGATAAATAAGATTCTCGACATAAGGTAAAGCGGACAGAAAACAATGCCAAGTCTCAGAACTTTATTCAGAAAACTGCACAAAGAAATAAGGAATAAATGCAGACAGGGTAAAAATGCATGGGTCAACGAAAAATGTGCAGAAATAGTTAAGAATGAGTATCAGCGATTAAGGAGATATGCATAAAAAATAAGAGAACTAACAAGACAAAAGACATTATATATATATATATATATATATATATATATATATATATATATATATATATATATATATATATATATATATATATGAAAGGAACAGGTTATAGTAGTTCCAACGAGAATGTCTCATATCGAGAATATTTAAAATCGAAAAACATAAAGAAAAAAATTAATATTTTTTAATAATATGTGGAAATAACCACCCTTTGGCGGATGACGGTCGCGAGAAGGGAAACCCGTGTAGGAAAATTATGTAACATAAAGCCTAACATTTTTTTTAAAAATTTACTTTACAACCCAAATCGTTTGCGGTTTCTGTCTTGTTTTTAAGATATATATATATATATATATATATATATATATATATATATATATATATATATATATATATATATATATACATATATATATATATATATATATATGTTGACAACTGTAAGGGATTTTTGTCTGTCAGCATGAGGTTAATTATTTTTGTCTTTTATATGCGGTTGTCCGAACAAAACGCATGTTATTATTATTATTATTATTATTATTATTATTATTATTATTATTATTATTATTATTATTATTATTATTATTATCCCCTTGATTTCTGGTGTCTACTCATTTCTTTCCGAGTCCCGGTCAGAGACCTAAGGTAAGAAATGATATCATGACATTTTTCACTAAAGAATTAAAAAAGAAAATAAACATTTTACACAGATAAAGCCATTGTTTAAGTACGGGCTGTACTTGTGAGAATTATTATCATTATTATTATTATTATTATTATTATTATTATTATTATTATTTTTCCGAATTCTTTTTTGTATTTATATCACAAACTGTATTGTATTCATACCTAATCTTGCATCAAGTAGGAATAATATGTTTAAGACGTCTTTAAAGGAAAGAACCTCTCCAGAAATTACACGCAACTTGCGTTTTTCGATACCTTTCCAAAGAAATATATTCCAGTCACATAGCGACTATCTGATCAAATTGTCCGACATTTCTACATCAAACTCCTGTTGGACTTTTGACTCAAAATGTATAAAACATTAAAAAAAAAAAATGAACGAGCGTTTTCATATCTGACTTAGTATATTTTTATCAGAAAACATGTAATCAGGTAAAAACATTTCCCGCCAATGCAATCATCATTTAGTGGGTCACAAATTTATCTCCTAGATAAAAAAAGAAAAAAGAGAAAAGAAAAGATTATTACTGTCGATGGGAAATGAAGAAAGTAAAACTGGAAAGGTTAACATTTTTTTTAGCGCTCTCCCTATAACTTTCATTCCCCTTTCCAGTCGCTTTTCTGTAAGACAAAGAAAATCGATTTTATATGTTGTGTTCATTTCTTAATGTGGTCATATAAAAAAAAATATAAATAAATTTAAAATGAAAACAGGAAAATAGAATTATTTATTGCGTACTTAGGTGCAGACAATTCTGCGTAACTTGCATTTGCGGATTACAGAGGAACCGAGAATCTGAGACAGATTTATAAAAGCTGCTTTAGGCAGCAGAGGCGTTCAGTTCTTTTTAAGGACCGAGTTTTCCTCTTATTTTGCATCCTATTTTACATTGAAACTCGCAAACGGTGCTCTCTATATTTTACGTGCATAAATATTGTGTCGATCGATATAAAGTTTAAAAGAACTTTTTTTTTCTGCGAACTTTTGCATTTCGGTAAACAGTTCGGCAAACCTCTTGCATTCTATGCCTAGTCACAAGCAAGAAAACAGTGGAATTGTTAAAGACAATAATTGTGAAATGGAAAAAGTCCGACAATTATTTTAAGACATTTTTATATTTATACATTTTTTTTATAGATACATATATTTAAAGAAAATGCTGTGTTTATAATAAACAGTATTAACAACATTTACATCAGTTTGTGGTATTGTTATTTTATTTACCTTATTTTGATACTTTAAGTCGTATTTTATTAGTGATATTTTTAATAGGAGCGTTTATTCCGACACATCGCGTGTTGAGGGCGGCTGGAATTCGTGTGGGCACCTTTCTTCTTTTAAAAAAATAGCACTCGATTTCCACTGTTAAATGAGGTGAGGTTGATAGTAGGAGTGCGATGTTTAATATACAGGGCCTCTATAATAGAGAGATGTCTCCGGTAATGTGTTTTATAGAGAATTTTAAGTCAAGGTGATAGTATGCCTAATATAAGTAATTAATTGGTGATAAGAACCGTGGTCTTGTACTGGGCAGTGGTATTGATACAATTAATTGGTCATCACTAATTTAAATTTTATGGGGTTATTTTGATAAAAGACATAAAGTTTTGCACATTTAATTTTCTGTAATATATTATATGTTTCACATACTTTTGCTTGAACTATGGCGCACATATGTTGTTTAATGATTCTTCGTATATCGTATCCGTCCTGCTTATAATTAGTGTGCATCAGTTTGCAGCATGTCATTCCATGGTGACTGAAAAACAACAGCTCCAATAGTAACCTCTTTACACGTGATGTATACAAAATCACAATCGTTGGAGCCGTGAATCAAACTTGCTAAAGCAGCAGAAAACGATGCTGATTGCTATCCCAATAGTAGATTGTAAAAACGTTGCCAAGCCTGATGAGTTTCTACTGTGTTAATCAGTTGATAGGGCATCTGTTTAGCCTTTTACCAAACGTTCAGGCCATTGGTGGTGAAATTATGGTAGGAGGAATATCTTCTTCGGATACTTTGAAAAAACTGGTACCAACGAAAGATCATTTAAACATCACAGACTATTGTGGTTCATTACGCCTCTCAATTAATGACAATACTATCGATCGTTTGGTAGCCACTTTCAGCTGATAAAACACCCTGTAACAAATGAAAAACTATTAAATTGCTTTGCCACATTATACAATATGACATTTCAAATATTACTTGTGCTTCAAATATTTGTTGGAGTATTTTCTTTGCTATATGTTCATTATAACTAAGTAAAATCAGACATTCTTGGAATTATTTACCCTAAAATAACTTATAAAACAAAAATTTCTTCAATGGATGTTATATTTTGTACTGTTAATAAATGCGTTATTATGAGTATCGTTATACGTCCTTTTATTTGGACATGATTCTCACATGGAGTGTACACTATTTTATAGATACTTCCTGCAATTGTAAATAAAACTCTCGTGCTAATAGATTTTAACGCACACAGGTGAACATATAAGTCAACACTTCGAGGCGACAGTCTGTTTCATGCTAGATGCAATAGTCAATAACGGGTCAGTGGTGTATTGTGGGTAGTCTATCTTGGAGGTTATTTAACCGGAAGTCGTTTATTGGTTTATTTATTTATTTACGTTAAAATATTTTGCTTGTTTTTATTTATTATTATTTTTTAATTTTATTTATTGATCTTTATTTCTTATCTTATATATATATTTATCTTTTTTTAATCGGTGTTTTTATTAATGGAGTAAAAATTTGTTTATATCGCTTATTTAATAGTTTTGTTTTGGGATCGATTTGTTAGTTTATTTATTTATTTGGATGAATTTGGATCAATTTATTTTACTTGTTATTATTTATTTGTTATACTGTATATTGTCTCTTTTCGGTTTTCGATTTTTATGTAAAGTAGTATTTTCTTTCTTTTATCGTTATATAACAGTTATAGCTATTTTTTTCGTCCGGTTTTTGGTTTGATTTTAATAGTCTAACTAATATTTTGGTCATAATGGTTTGCTAATTTGTTTATTATTTACTTTATTTATTTGGGTTCATTGATTTTGTTTCTTATTTTTTAATTCTATTTTGTCTATTCTAACAGGTGTGATTTGGTGATTTGTTTGAGTTAATTTATTTTGCTATGTTATTTTCATTTGGTTTATTTATTTGTTATTTTTATTTTATTTTATTTTTCCGTTTTCGATTTTTAAGTAACGTAGTGAAACTTGTTTTCATGTCTGCATTTTGAAATGAGCTCTCGTCTTTTATTTAATAATTTATTTTGATCTGGGAAGGAAATGATATCTATTTTTCCTCCAAGCAAAGTTTGCAAGTTTTTGATTGGTTGTTGTAGGCTGATGATCTTTTCCTTATTTTCCAAGATATTTTTGTTGCGATGTGCGTTTTGTTTTTAATTTCCCAGATATACTTAGAAAGCATGGTGCTCTTCGCTTATTTACTATTTGTGAAAGATGTTTTGTTTCCAGGGTATTTCAGTTATTCCTATGTATACTTTTTCTTCATTATCTGGTGATTTTATCGTGGCTTGGTATATTACGTTGTTTTGTAAACAATTACCGTTTAAGGGACATTCGTTCTTTATTCTGCAGTTGCACGTGGGTTTAATTTGTTCGTGTGGTTTGTTGATAACTTTCCTGTTGTGCTTTTCTATTATTTGTGTCATGCTCTCGGTGCAACTGTGACTGATTTTTACTGTTTTTGTTGAATATTTTGTGTAGAGTGCTTGATTCCGGAAGTCTTTATATAAGAGTTTGAAGAATATTTTTCCTACATTTGTTTTTACGTTTTTGCTGTACGGTGGGTTGAATCATATGATATTTATTTTCTTGTTGGCCCTTTTTGTGTTCTGTGGTGAGTATGCGAGTGTTGCAGGCAGTCCGCTATCTTTTAGGGCTTTTTCGTAGTCTTTCTTAGCTTTCTTAAATATGGATTCATTGGAGGAATTGTCAGAAAGCCTGTGGTTAATCGATTTTGGTATCTGTTTGATTATAGAAGTAGGGTGGTTGGAAGATGTGTGTATATAGTGTGGTTTATCATTGGGTTTTCTGTATGGTTTATATGTGCCTTTTGTTAGGTTGAAGGTAACATCTACAAAATGTACTTCGTTTAGGTTAGTTTTTATATCTATGTCGAATCCGTTATTTTTGAAAAAGTTTATTGTTGCTTTTCTAGCTTTGTCTGTGTTTTGTTTGTTACAGTTTCTTAAGATTAAGTGACAGTCGTCCCTGTAGAGTCCTGTGCAATTTCTATATATTATTTTGCTTAGTTCGTTTAGTAAGTAAATATCTATGATTTCGCATGATGCACCGTCAAAGCTCCCCATTGTAGTGTCAAATATTCCATCTTTCTTTATTCATGTTTCTTCATTGTGAAATAGTAATGATTTACGGGAGTACTTAATGGTGTCGATTTCGTTTATTATTTGTTTCTGAGCTAAGTTGATGGTCTTATTTAGCATGCGTTCTCTTATGGTTGGGTAAAATTCATTTATGTCTAATTGTAAGAATTGGCAATTCTGTTTGTTATTTATGCTGTGGAACCAGTCAATAGTTGCTTTTGTGTTTTGTCCACTGGTTTACTCCTAACTTCTTCCTAAGTTCAGAATTAATTCTTTCTAGTATCATTTTACTTATTTTACCTAGTTCGCTTTTGACTGGGTTTATATATATATATATATATATATATATATATATATATATATATATATATATATATATATATGTGTGTGTGTGTGTGTGTGTGTGTGTGTGTGTGTGTGTGTGTGTGTGTGTGTAACGTAAATCATTCAAACGAAAAACAAATACTGAAGCTAATTATACGGCGAGAATCACTCTCACAAACAATATTTACTAATAAAATACAATCAACTTCGAATCTGTTAATGAATGGTGTGATCCTTGTTAATAAATTCCGGGTTTATCAGGTGTTATTTTTTCTACGAGCTAGGCTTTCAGTCGTACGAAACGACCATCTTCAGGTAGACAATTTAGTGTGTTTTTATTAAATTCCGAATAGTAATGCGACATCGAAAGGTAGTACGGTCCGAAAGAGTGCTTTTTTAGCAATGAGATATTGTTAAATGTTAGAATAATTTTAGAGCATGCAGACGCAACGCTGGGGTTGAATTTTTTTAAATTTGAAAAATGTGCGTTCTTGTACTGGAGAAAAGTGGTATGAACTAAATTGTTCAATAATAAGAGTAAATGTCACAATTATTATCAGGAATTTCGCACTTAGGATCAGGTTATTTTAATATCGGTTTTGTAGTGCGTATTCAATTTATGTAACGTAAATCATTCAAACGAAAAACAAATACTGAAGCTAATTATACGGCGAGAATCACTCTCACAAACAATTTAGTTCATGCCACTTTTCTCCAGTACAAGGACGCACATTTTTCATTTTTCAAATGTAAAAAAATTCAACCACAGCGTTGACATATATATATATATATATATATATATATATATATATATATATATATATATATACAGAGAGAGAAAGAGGGAGAGAGAGGGAGAGATATAGATAGATAGATAGATAGATAGATAGATAGATAGATAGATAGATAGATAGATAGATAGATATCCTGTAACAATTCTCGAAATGAATGCCATGTATTTACATCATATTCTAATGCGATAATTCATCAATAAAAAAAGGAACCGAAAATACAATCCAAGTTGCTCTTCATCTATTTCGATGAAACATAGTTTAATTATTTTAAAGGGAAAGAATAGCGCAAATATAGAACAGGATGGGGAAAACTCTTTAAATTCTCGCAGTATTTTAGACGAAGCAAAAGATAATATTAAACTGGGGTTTCTGGACAAGGAATGATTGATCCTCGTTTCATTTATGCCAAATACAATCATTTTCTAATATTGATCGAAGTAATACTTTTTCCATTATAATCTCTTCATGTTCTTCCATCATTTCAGGAAAACTCGTATATTCATCGCTATTGCACTGCTTTAGTGCCTTTAGAATGACGTAAGAAGATAAGAGAACCAACAGGACAAAAGACATGTTCATCCTGGGACTGCATTAAATCCAAGGAAGATACGCTGATATTAGAGAAAGAAAATACTTCAGAGATGGAACGGTGAACTCTTACAGGACGAAATAGAACAAGCGGAAATACAGAGAAATATCGACTGACCGGAAATATTACAAACGGAAGTGGAAGCTGCACTGGCCAAATTCAAAAGAAACAAAACGGCAGGGCCAGATGGAATTGTAATACAGCTGTTGGCAGTCTTAGACTATTTCGGCGTAGACATCATGATATAAATAATAAATTAACTCTACAACAGTGTTAATACATCGAAATACATAAGCTGTTCTATTTTCATAGCACTGCCTAAGAAACCAGTCGTAAACGAATGTGAAATCCACCAGACAATCAGCCTAATGAGCCACAGAACAAAACTCATCATCCGAATTCTGATGAATAGTGGGTGCAGCAGAATCAGCCCTGAGATAAAACGAAAACAGAGTGGGTTCGTCAAAGACATCTAAACAAAGAACACGATATCTTTGATCAGAAAGAGCATGACAAATGGAGAAGGGCGTACTGCTGTGTTTAACAAATTATATTAAGTCGGTCGAGCTGCACAGTAACATTGACATATTTAGCAAAGACATTACTACAATAATCAAGAATTTATACTGACAGCAAATAGTCTACATACGGACAGAAAATGAGTTCACCAGATATACAAAAATGAGGAAATTTGTCTTTTCACCAGACTTATTCATTCTATGCAGAGTGAAAATTTTGATGGAATTACAAGACCCACCAGGATTCATTGTTTGCAGCCACAATCTTAACCATATAAGATGTGGAGATGACACAGTGCTGATAGCAGATACGGAAAAGAAACTGCCAGACATTCTACAGAACGTATCTAAGGTAAGCGAGAAGAAAGGACTAAGGATAATCTACAAAAAGGCAGAAAGAATGGTTAGCGGCAAAAGGATGTGCGCAAAATTCAAATTACAAGTCGGGAATACTAAAATCAAGCAGGTACAGATATTTAAATATCTGGGAAGTGTTCAGAAGACGGAAAGTGCGACTCTGAGTTCCGACAATGTATTGGGGTGACCAAGGATGCATTTTAAAAGATAGGTAGATTATTGAAAGACAGAAAACTTTCGTTGGAAACAAAGAAAAGACTATTGAACTGTTACGTGATATATGTCCGCTTGTTTGACACCGAATGCTGGACAACCTTCCCCAAGATGAATAAGAGACTTGAAGCAACAAAAATGTGGTTCTACAGAAAGATGGTGATGATACTACTGGCTGAACATGCGAGCCACAACGAGGTTTTGGAGAAAATGGAAATTAAAAGGAAACGCATACTTAAAATCAGGAAGACACAGTTGAAATCTCTGCAGAATGTAATGAGGAATGAGGGCTTGGGGAATCTGATACTCACAGGACAGATTGAGGGAAAAATGACAGAGGTTGATGGGCTTGAACGAATCGGTGGCAGAACAGGGTTTGGGAGAAATAACATGTTGTGGTAGGATCCACCTAATTTGCATAGCGGTGTACCGACGATATAAATATGGTTGGTACCGGAAGACAGGGAGGCAAATCAAGAGATCCAACTAGAGATTCTGCCCGACTGCGACTTAGTCAACACATTCTCCAGGAACGGTCTTCCCGGGAATATACAAAAGACTATATGTAATTATTGTGTACACTTTCTTGTTTCAATACATTTTATTCTAACTACATTTTGTCTTTGCATTATTATTCCATGCATTAGTCAAGTTTCAACATAACAAAAATATAAAAATTATTAAGGGCTATCAGGACAGGATGATCGCCTACATCCCGTAGGGACACAGGACATAAAAAAGAACCTGAGTGCAAAATGGCTTTCAGGAACGCAGTATTCAAACCAAGAAAAACATATTCCGTTTGCCTAAATTATCTTGTGTGCTAACAATAGCAGGTAACTAGTTTAGAGGAACCTTGATTGATATCATCAATGTCTTCCTTAAAGTGTCGTATTTGCTCTCTAGTATTCTTAGAAACGTAACAGTTAACAAACCAGCTATGGTTTTTGAGTGAGTGTTGCTGTTAAAGAATTCCCGAGAAAGGAAATTTTAAAGAGAAATATTATCAAAAATAAAACTAATTATAAAATTTAAACGATTCAAATTCTGATTGAAAGAATTAATAAAATTAGAAAAAAATGGAAACAAAGAACAAGGTAGTTGACTCTTTTTACAAACCTCGTTTTCAACTGATATTAATTTGAATGGGAACGCATTCTTAATGCTATTACTTTCATAGCTACTTTCACTGATGACCCAAATGAATGAATTTAATCTACTAGGTTGGCATCTCGGTCCCATCTGTGGAAACAGTTAACTGTAACCACCTCTTATGCTCCAACAGCTTCTTCTTTCGCACTTCCCGCCAGTGAAACTCCCTTCCTCTTACTTTCTTCCCTGATACCTATAATCTTTATATATCCAAATATAATATCAATCGACATCTTCTGATGACTTGATCCTGATCGCCGTCCTTATCTATATACTTTCCTCAAACACCCTGCTTTACTCTTGCTCTCACTCTCTGTAACCCCTTGTGTGTTAGTGGCACTCCCGCCTTACTTGGAGTGAAATGCCTAAAAAGAATAAATTAAATATCGACATCAAAATGTGATGCTCTCATAAACTACATACTGTTTGCCGTAAATAAGTTTTTACTGAGATATTTGTTGGTTTTCATGAAAATTTAATCCATTAATTCCTATTGTAAAACTTTTAAAAATCATTTGAGGAGTAAGCGGTTATTCTTATGTACGTTTCTAGTCCTATAATAAGATATAAAATAATTATTGAGGCTACACACTTCTTGACTGCATTTCCAAGTCCGATTATTGATTGGATCTCTAAAGAATCTGTCGCTTTAGAATTAAGAAGCCCCCAAAAGTGGCTTGTTACGAAATGCGCCCGTGCAGAAAACATAGATTCTTAATTTGAGAAAAATTACTGCTTCCTTATCATATGTTATTCACATGGTTTCTGGATTTAACGAAGGTATTTAACAACTTTGGCAGCATTCATGCTTGTCTTTCAGTGAATAAATAACATATCTTTATTCTTGAGGAAAGCATTTATCATTACATATCCAAACCTTCAAACAACATTTTTCCGAGTTCTTCAGATTGAAAGCTTGTAGCTGTTTTAGATATCTTTACTTGGCAAGTCTTTGGGTGAACTTTGCTCTATTATAATTTAGATTTCATGAATTTCAGCGTAGTATGCATTCTCATCATCTTACATTGGAAATGGCTAGATTTAACCCTAAGTTCTATATTAGCACTTCCCTCTTGTGGAAATTTGTTCCAGCTTCTTGCTTTCCTGTCAAATTTGATCTTGAAAGTTGTAAATGCAATGCCAATCGTTATCTTCTGTCTTCTTAATACATGTTCGTTTATTGTGCTCTCTCCTTAATAAAATTTAGTGAAATGATTAAAACAACAAAATGAATCGTGAACCGAATGCATCAAGTCGTTCCTAAATGTATGAATTCCTTTTGGGTATCGCAAGAAGAGTTTAATTCGTCCCACGCAATTTGGTAACCAGAGATGAAAGGATCTTACGGATTATGAGTAAACATGTCTTCTCTCGTGGTGTTACAGAGTCACCAGTGTGAAATCATTGGGGCCTTGTAGATTCTTTCCGCATGGATGTTGACCAAAGATTGCATGACAAATGTCTCTCAATATCAATACAATTCAGAATTAACTTACGGCATTTTCTCCGACACTCTCCTCCCAAGGAAGATGATGTGGGTCACTAAAGCGAATCTTGCTGAATATATTTAAATTATACGCAATTATATGAAAATTGAGCTGTATGGTCTGGAGCCCCTGTTGTTTGCCTCAGGGTTCTTGATACGATCCAGAGACGGATATGCAATGTAATTGGCCTTGATCTGTCATCTTGTCTGAAGTCGCTCTCTCACAGACGCGACGTTGCCTCGCTCTGTCTTTTTTACAAATACTTTCACGGTAATTGCTCCGAGGAGCTGCTTTCGCTGGTCCCTAGGCCTCATGAATTTAAACGTCCTACGAGGCTGGCATCCCGTTCCCACCCCTTCACTGTTGAAACTGTTAGATGTAGACGTCTCTTCTACTCCAATAGCTTCATGTCTCGCACATCTCGCCTGTGGATCTCCCTTCCCTATTCCAGTTTCCGTGACAAGTAAAATATCCAACTATTTAAGTGTAACGTCAATCGACATCTCCATCTATCCACTTCCCTTCTCCACATCCTTTCACCTTTCATTCCTATCCTCTCTCGCTCCAAATCTTCTGTAACCCCCTTGCCTTGATCGATCCACTATCTTTCTCCACATCCTCTCCTTTACCACTCCTATCTGTTCTTCCTCCAAACCTTCTGTAACCCCTTGCGTACTAGTGGCCTCCAGCCTTGCTTGGGGTGATAAGCTTAAAAAAAATTCATTATCAACCAGACAATATTATTGCAACTGTACTGTTTTAAATCCCCACTCTCTAAATTTTTATTGAAAATTTCGGATAAAGTGATATTGTAATGGTGTTCCTTTATGACACTCAGTTATTTCAATTTTCCTGTAAATAATATTAGAATTGTGCCGTTTTTACACTCACCTTGACGATGTTATTAGGATATTCCTATATTTATTGTAATTGTGATGTTTGCCCGAAGATAGTTATTGCTATTTTCTCATTGATGTTTATTTGGCACTAGTTATATGAATCTAGGGCGAAAAGCTAACTAAACAAAATAATTGTTATACAAATTTATCATCCTATTAACGTAACGTTAATTTCAATCAGTGTTATTTTTTGTTCAATTATGAAATTAAAATTAATCCGAGTAAACTTAATTTGGCTTGGAAACATCTGAAAATTGATAGGCAAGAATAACCTTCGGGATCTGATTTTCACTATGTATTCACCAGGTATCGTTTCGATAACTGCAGACACGAATGCCTGACGCCGAGATAAATAAACTTAATAGACTTATATCCAATTTTCTATACAAATTCTGGCGTTCCCTGTTAGCGGAAGCCGGATGTGGGCAGCGACATGTCGTAAATTCCGTCAAATATAAGAGAATAAAACCAGCAGAGAATGAATCTCTAATAAACAGTTGAAGTTATTAACTTTGTTTGCTTTCTTTATTTTTTTGCTATAATAGGAAATCCATCCCATATAATGGATAATGTCGGCAATATTTACACTCTTGTTAGTAATCGGTGTTTCCAGTTCAAAGAAAAGTCAGGTGTTTTGATTACAGTTTTTCAAGCCGGAGATATGCGCCTTTTCTAGTTGAATGCTAAGCGCAATTTATCCTCCACCATAATGTTTCTCTAAATCGAACGTACATATATACTTACTTAAATAGACAAAAATAATATATACAAAATATACAGTTAAATGTCGTAGAAAACTATCTTCAGGATTAAATCGGTATCACAGGAAACATGCTGATGCAAAAAGAAAAAAATTCTAATGATATATAGACTACACAACAGCACTTCAAATGACACGAAGCAATTTCAATTCCAACTGCCAGGTGAGCTCGACTCATATGTGAAATATGTTAGAATACTACACAACATTAAGTATGAACAAACTGGCTGGCGAAGAATAGGAAATGAGTTAAGCAAATACATCAAAATAATATGGCTGGACACTCGTATCGAAAGATGACTGTCTACCAGGACAGCCAGCTAATACCTGTTGCAAACCCTTGGTAAGCCAAATTTGTGTTTGTTAAGACCCCACAGAGTCCAATTGTTGTATATACTGCATCTAGGCTGAGCGGACCTTAGTTACAGTTTCAGGGAGAGTGCGTGTTATCTATCATAGTCAAAAATCTGGCAAGGCCAGCGTGTTCAAACCGACGATTACGATGACTTCGTGCTCTCCAAAGTGTATCGTCTACGCAATGGCTTCCAAATGTGCCGTTCGCTCGGATTGCCTCCCCCAGTTTGATAACCGCCAGAAATCACTATCCTGACAAATCAACTATGGTGAGAATCGAAACCGGATGCTATGGTCAGAAATAGAATGTTGAAACCAACCAGCCATGTTACCGCACATCATAAAAGAGGAGTCAGACAAACACTGTTTTTTTTTTTCAATCGGCTTTATTTTACCTATGCAGAAAGACTATCCTAAAAGATCCGGAATACCTGCCAGGGTCTGTTGTCGGCAGGCATAATCTTAACACCATATTCTGATTACATAAGCGTAAGGAAAACAAAACTCATAAAGATTATTTCTAAGTTTTGTAACCTAGGGAAGTTTGCTATTTAGAATAATCACACAAAGGTTGGTAATTAAACGATAATATTTAGGACACGAACAACACATATAAGATTCGCCAGCGGCGCGTAGGAGAAGTAATCAACATCTAGAAGTGAGTCAAGTGAATTCCACAATGAATTTACAACTGCAGGATATCTACCAACCGACCCATGCGGTCAGATATGGCACAAGGCTGAATTTAATGTGGGGTATCCGACCTCTTAGTCTTGGCCAAACATTTCACGTATACCCGGTTTAAAACGGTCTCGGGTAGCTGTTTCCCGAGACTAGACTCTGCTCTTCCACATATCCTTGCCTAGGGATCCTCTTTGCCCGGAGGCAGAAAGTTTGTCCAGCACAGCTGGAGACGAATCTCCGACTACAGACCAACATACATTATTTACTACTGTATTTAATTCAATGGGGACATATCGCTCGTAGGTTTGCTTCATCACTAAGGAAACCGGTAAGAGTACCTATAACGGGAAAGAAGACACTGATGCTGCCAAATGAATTAACTTCGAATTGAAAACATCGAAATTTAGCCAATACAGTGATTTAATTATGGCATAGTAATAGCATAATGGCATAATAATGTGACATAGCATTTCTGAGTTCAATCCCTTCCCCAGCCGTATACTTGGTCTCAGGGGAAACGGTGAGAAGAATAACTTACCATCTAAATTAAGAATTAGATATATCCCTAGACATGCTCAGTGAAACGAAAACCTTCTACCGCTGTAGATTAAATAAAGTATTCAGTTTTAATTTCCTGTAGGCTACCCGGATTGACATATACCTGATGAAGATCGTAGGGCAAAAACGTTGCGATAACAGCTCTTTTTCCATGTGAGAGATTGGCAATAATAATGCAATATCAAAAACGTCGGTATGAGATATTTTATGAAGTGCAACTCTGCAGTAAAAGCCTCGGAAACTTCATAAAATAAGATGATTTTACCAAGTATATTCCCTAAATCTACAGTCACAACTAGCATGAGATTCATACTTTTCTTTTTCAAAATATTAGAATCTGTGAAACAAAAGTAATTCCAAAACTTATGAGTGAAATAAAGTCGTTTCTCCGTTTAAAATAATCGAGAACAAAGATTTGAAAGTGAAGACATGATATTAAAGTTTGCCAAATGAATTTAAAATCATGTTTCAGTTTCCGATTAAATATTTCACACTATATATATATATGTGTGTGTGTGTGTGTGTGTGTGTGTGTGTGTGTGTGTGTGTGTGTTTGTGTTTTGTTGAATAATATTCAAAGAATATAAAAAGCGTATAATAGTTTCTTCCGAAGGCTTTCAGTTCAAATGTCAGCGACTTTCAAGGAATATAATTTGCTATATCTATAATAATAATGCCCAGTGTACGCGTGTACGACCGTGCGTCGTTTTCCATCTCGGCGAAGCATAAACAGTCTGAAGTAACAGGTGTTGAATAATGCATGGTTAGATAACTTATCAAGAAATGGTATCTACCTTTGCTATAAAAGAGAACGTGGATGAGGACGGGAGATTTTAAATTCTACGCGTTAACGCGTTTGGACGTCAAAACAAAATTTTAAAAACTTCATGTTCTCGTCTTTCCCCCTTAATATAATTTGATACACTTAGATTACGCCACATGGTGTCAGGAAGAATTACGCCACACAGTTTCCGAAAGTAAAAATAGTTATCACAAAAAAGGCATTGAAATATACAAGTGGACTAAAAAGAAAATTAAAATTACAAGAAACTGTAATTAAAATCATTTTATTTAAAAAAAATATGTTTTTATTTAAACTACGAAAAGTTTGTAAAGTATAAAGAAAAACAAATTTGTTTTTTTTTTATTTTAAAAACAAGTCGTTTTGTCTAACTAACGTCTTTTCCATTGCGCAAATTTCTGAACAAGGACAAATGATAACAAATGGCAATTTACGAGAAATGTCCAACTTTCTGCAAAAATCGTTTTATCAGAGAATTTTGCAACTAACTGGTAAAGGTAAATAGCAAACATCTGTCTTTTTGTCAATAATAGGATAAGACGTAGACAACATTTATAGTCGTTGAAATTAGATAATGAAGACGAGAAAGAAATTTAGGAAGTAGTTGTGACGAAATTCGAAAAATGTTTTGCTGAAGCAACCCATGAAGCTTATATATATATATATATATATATATATATATATATATATATATATATATATATATATATATATATATATATATTTCTGAGAGGAGGTATTATGCACATTATTTACACTATTCGGACTATTGTCCTGATCTTTGTCGCCATATTTATTACAACGTTTCCGCCGTTGTACGCTCCTGCCTTCTTCAGGTGGTTGGAATGTCGAGCTGAACCCTTTATTTCGCTCAATGAGGTAGACAGTTTTAGTTCCACGTGTCATGTTTAATGGATGTCAGTTATCAGTTATCTCCTATCAATTTCCCCCTGAAAATTCTCCACTGCCTTAGCGGGGTAAGGACACATGGTACAGTGGATAAAGGCGTTAGTTAGATCCAGTGACAGCACCCAAAGAGTGTGAGTCCAATACACGGCTAAGGGACTTTCAAAGGTAAATTAATAGGAGATAACTGACATCCATTAAACATGGCACGTGGAACTAGAACAGTCTACCCCAGTGAGCGAAATAAAGGCTTCAGTTCGACATTACAACCCCTTGAAGAAGTCCGGAGCGTACAACGGCCGAAACGTTGTCATACGAAGAAGCTCTGTCAACCAATCAACGACTGAACATTTAAGATTTACCTTTAAGTGAAATCATTCTCGTCATAGATTCAACAAAATTATCATTTCGTATACCAAAATCAAAAAAAGTAATTTTCTACAGAAGTAATGGCTTTTTTATTTATTGATCCGACAGATTTTTATCACTTTAACCGGAGACCGCCAATTTTATTTAATAGAATGTCTTAATCATTCTGGCCGGTAGACGCTTTAGTTTCCATTCTTTCACCATAAGCTCAGTTTCAGAATCACAGGAATGATAGGGTGTAATTGCTTTCTATTTTTCCTCACATTAGGTCATTTCAAGTGGTGTGCAGGAATAGGAATCTATTTTCGGGGTGTATGATAACATTTTTGGCCTTCAAAATATTGCGTCATCCGTGATTGCATCAGATGTTTCTTATTTTTACACTATTGTCTCGAGTGTAAATTCCTCGTCCTACTGCCATTTTATGCGATGGAAATTTCTCCAAGGAGGCATACGAAAATTATAACGCTTGACAAACAAACTGGAGAACAAATCAAAGTCCTATAGACTATCATGGAAACACTCCTGATTTGAATCCAATCGTGAATTTGTGGTCGATCTGCAAGGAATGAGTTCGTGGAATGATCTTAAAAATTACTAACATGTTCACTGTGTCATGTTTCATTGGAAAAAAACACTTCCACCCCAAAAATATAATAACGGAACTATTCGTTTTGTTTCAATTAATGCGCACAAGTATGGATATATATATATATATATATATATATATATATATATATATATATATATAAAAGGAAGAGGTTATAATTATGGAAAATAAAACATAATATTTGTAAAAATGAAAGCATAATATTTTTTTAAAAAATACACATAACCAAAAACATTTGCGGTTTCTCTCTTCTTTTTAATAATTATATATATATATATATATATATATATATATATATATGTGTGTGTGTGTGTGTGTGTGTGTGTGTGTGTGTGTCTGTGTGTCTGTGTGTATGTGTGTGTCTGTGTTTATTCGTATATATATTTATATATACAGACAGACTCGCACACACACACATATATATACGCACACAAGCTACTTGAATTGATTGAGTTCTAACGTTTGTCGAGCTGATACATTACATTATTTAAAAACAATCTTCCCATTCGACTTAACACGTTTGTAAAAGAATTTTCCACCAGCCATAGATTCTCCTAAAATATTCAATAATATAACTTTATATTCTTTATCATATATCACATTCTCTGATATACATTGTACAGGTGTTAAAAATCTAGCCTATAAAATAGAAGTTTTGCAAATGCTTTTTCATCTTATTCCCTTAGTCAATGCACAAATGAAAATAAAAATTGGAATAAAATCAATAGGAAATCTAATGTGTGGAAGAATTTCATTCTTGTCTTTGATAAGTGTCTCAGCCGTTTTAAACATGTCAATCTCAGGAAGGGTTAGAAAAAGATATGATGATTTGCTTACATCTGATTTGGAAGATCTGGTTGAGTGAGTACATAATTGTAATCATATTTTCCAGCGTTCAGTCTAATACGTACTTATACCTGGATAAATGATATTTGCATTTCATATAATGATGAGTATTAACTGAATTCTAATAAAGACTATCTGTAGACATTTATATATATTTATATACGTATATATATATTTATATATATATATGAATATTTTTCAAGGCCAAACAAATTTAATAGAATGTAACTAAAATCAATATAATGATATTTTATAGAACACAAGGTCATGTATAAAAATATATAGTTATTTGATCGGCTCTACAGATATTAAAATTTCACAGACGTGAGTGCGCATCACCCCTACATAGTCAGCCAATGAACGTTTAATATCATTGGCTGATTATGTAGGCGTGAGGCTAGACTCTTGAAAACTGCATGACTTAATTTTATTATTTTATTATCTTATTAATAATTGTATTGTTTCTTTCCAGCTCAACGGATATCTGACTTTCAAAGAAAACTTTCAATGTAACTAGTAACGTTTATGGTTGAAAATGGAAAATAAATCTTCGTGGTGTTATCAAGTACATGCGGAAAAAACCTTTTTGTCCCCCAAAACATTCATTTGGGAATGACACTTCTACATTATCGACAGTATAAACGTGCGCAGCTGAATTTATTAGGAGAAGAGAGAGTCTTGAAGATACCAGAAAGTGGGAATCTGCTTTTAACGGAAGGTGTATCTCATCCACAGCCAAACCTATGGTACTTTATTCATCTGTCATAAATATGTAATGATTTAACCCCAAGCAAAGCAATGATGTCACTAAGACGAGCGGGGTTACTCCGGGGAAGATAATAGGTAGAATTTAGCGAAGAGAAAGGTAATTAAAAAAAAATGATTCAGGAAAATAAATGATGGCGATTGGCGCTGCATTTTATTTTTTGAAAATTATATGTATCAGGAAAGGAAGAAATTAGATGAGCGTTCCACAGGAGAAAAAGCGCAAAAGGAAACTCCTCGATTAGAACGTACAGTTGCATTTAACTGCTTCAACAGTAGCACGATGAGACCTAGTAGCCAGTCTATTATTAGGTTTAAATTCACTGGGTCAAGGTGGCAAGGAAGATAGCTCTTTAGATGAACTGGCATGGAAATATGTATCAAAAAGACAGAGTGAAGATACATCACGGCGATGGGGAATGTGACTGAAGTCGAGATGCCAGGTCAGGAGGGAAAGATTGCAGTTCCTTTTAGGATTTTCTCAGCAAGCAAAATATCTGGTGTATTTCAATTAGAAATTGTATTGATTGGAATCTCAACATTTTGGTCGCTTTCAGAAAATCACCCATCTTTGACACAATTTGACACTTTTGTAAACAAAATTTATTTCTATGTTTTAAAAATCTTCCCAAATTAAAATACATTTTTCTGAATTTTATTTCAGGAATATTGGCTGATTTGAAGTATAATTAATCTGATTTAAAAAATATATTTACTTAAAGGTTAAAATGACATAAAAAATGGATTTTTAAAACAAACCGTAGCGGTGATTACGCAGTAATCCCCGTCGCTCGTCACTCGCAATTCACATAATAAGTGGTGATAAAATGGGTCAAAACCATTACTATTTTTCTACGGACGTTATCTGTTAAAACCTATCTTTTTTTTTAAAATGACTCTGGGCGCATATTTTTTAATAGAATCTTAAAAAGGTTGGAAAATATTCTCTGTAATCTAATTTTAGGAATGCTGAATTTAAATTTACAAAAGTCATCGCTCTGATTTTCTGAATATGTTGTGTATGGTCGACCATACTTTGAAAGAGGCGCTATTTACGTAATATTTTATAGACGTGAAAAAGATTTAAATTTATTATAAAATATTATAATTTATTTTTTTTTAAACGAAACAATTCTTGTAAAAATTCAGAAATTTCATGAAATTAGTTAATTAGGGAGGGTAGTAATTCATGTAAAATCAATAAATATGGTTTACCAATATTTTCTAAATAAAAACATTTCCAAAATATTTTCATTCATTTTTCAATAAGTCCTGAAAGTGTCAGTAAATTTCGACAATTATTTGACTTTTGGCAAAAACACTATTTGTAAATATAACTTCGACCGTTCACATGAAAAGATTTTTAACCAAAATTTCGAACATGTTAAAATCTTGATTTGTTTATATTAAATGATTTAAAAATTTAATAAAATAAGAAATACTCTTTTTTTCTCTTAATAGGATAAGCATTTCAACAATAAAACTTTTTTTATTAAGTTTGGGAAATTTTCATCATGAGGTTATATTTAGCGATAAAATGGAGGTATTTACATTTAACGAACATCAACAGAGGGATGAATTCATGTATTTGTCAACGTTAAGTATACGAAACTCAACTAGTCAAGATTTCAATTCATGTCATATCCACTTGAAACATTGATAACTTTTTCTCTACTATCACATAGATATAACATCTTTATTATGAGCTTTTTCGATTGGCTTATTCACCTTTGATAATTTTTTTTTTTTTTTAGAAATTAACAAGATGGCGCGTTCTTATCTCTCTGAGATTCCCGCACTTATCATCTTTATTATATTAAGCTTGATTATTAATTAGCGGCAGTTTTAGATTTTTACTCAATAGGCTTGTAGAGGATTAATTAATATTTCAAAATATTTTATCGCCAGAATTAGCTGTTCTTATCTTTGTAACGTAGCTGCCGAACTCTTACTTTTCAACACTGACAGATTTCAAATGTGTTTATCCGGTTCTAGAGGTGATAGATTATTTTCGACACGACAACCCCTCTCACACAGAATGTCTAGCAAGCTACATTCCCAAATTCCACCAGTTCAGACAATTACAGGTAAAACTCACCATTCAATATACAGAATTGAGTTCCATCGTCGTTCACTTCGGACTCTATCAGTTCAGATATTTACAGGTAAAACTCACCATCCAATATACAGAATGGAGGACCATCGTTTTTCCTCTCGTACTGCAATAGTAAGAATTAAGTCCCATTTCGGCAGGCTCTCCCCTAAATCCATAAAATAGATACAATGATATTAATCTTTTTCTATCCTACTTGTAATCTTCACTTATTTCACCCTCGGACGTTCTTACACCAATACAATTTAGTATCCCTCAACATGGAGTGACTCTTGAACCTTGTTTAAGGAGAAAATGTAACAATAATAATATTATTTTTTAAAGGCACTACTTTTTCGAGATACTTTGACATTAATGTCTTTGAATTCCTTGGCGAAAAAGAACACTTTGTAGATTTCACAATAGATGTCCTTAACACGAGCTATTTTATACAACTGATAAAAAAACAAGAAGAAAAAATTTGTAGCACAAAAAAGAAATAATCCCCCATAGAAAACATTAAAATATATGTTTTCATACTCTCAAGCATAGGCATTATTTTTCAGGGTGCTAAAACATCTGTGAGACTGGGTTAATTATAATCTCAGAGTGACCTTTATTCATAAAGAAATGTCGGTCCTTGATATCCTTCTATTTTTTTTTCAGCTCTGACATAAGGATAAAGCGTACGAAAAAATATATATAAGTGTGCTTGGTTGAAGATGTAGAAGCTGAAATTCGAATACTGGAGATTCTGAATGGAATTATCTGCCCGAAGGGAGAATTTTGAATATGGAATTGGAACTTCAGCTGAAATAGGAGGATAAAAATAACAAAGTAACTTCAACTGCTTCTCCCTCATGCTGAAATATAATGACAGTCAATATAGTTCTTTTCTATACGATGAGAGTTAACGCTAAAATTGAGAAAATGATCAACAGGGCAATTCACTCAACACTGAGTATATTTACAGGTTGTGTCTAGGCGCGTGGTTGGCCCATTAGGTGAGACGGTTTGCAAAGGATGTGATAATGTTTGCGTCTAGGGGAAGTAAAATTCTTATGTCAATTGCGTTTCAACGCCTAATAAAAATGACAGGGATTAATTCAAACCTTATGAGTGAAAATATATAGACAGAACCGTTCCGAAGTAATCAAGGATTTGTGCTCTTTCAAATTTTCAATTTGAGGAAATAAAGACAAACATCAGTGTTAGAAACATGTCTTGGCATCTATGTGGATAAGTTGGTATCGAAAATCACATTAATTAATTGAAATTATTTTGAGAAATTCAGAGACATTATATTTCTTTTTGTATATCAATATATACCCACCTACATACAAACACACACCCATACGAACACACACACACATATATATATATATATATATATATATATATATATATATATATATATATATATATATATATATATATATATATGTATGTATTTAAGTAACGAAAATATTCGGTAATCCGTATGGATAATCCCAAGGAGGATGAAATCCTGAGAGCTCAATGTAAATTCACAGCGAATAATTTAATTTAAAGAAAAGCAGACGACTTTAAAGCTCCACTGTAATAATCTATTTCACCAGAGAATTTTAGATTTCTCTGGATATTTAGACTTCACTTTCAGAAGGTGAAACGAAAAATGAATTCCTTTTTCGTTTTAAATTTTGAAAGAGAAGTCTGAAGACCCAGAAAAATTAAAATTCTCTGGTGAAATAAATTATCACAATGGAGCCTTAAAGTGGTCTGTTTTTCTTGAAATTATATATATATATATATATATATATATATATATATATATATATATATATATATATATATAAATTTCTGTATTTAGATCAGCAATCACTCATATATATGCATATATATATATATATATATATATATATATATATATATATATGTTTCATTAAAGATGAGAGACAAGGTACGGCTATTAAGCTTTTTATTCAATTTTTCTTGTGTTCGAGCAATATTCTTCTTTTCCAGAAATACACGGTGCAATGGGTGAAGTGTCGCCATTTTATATTTTCAATTTCGCGCATGCGTATTGTTTGTGTTTGATCATGTCGACTGCTCAGTATAGTTTGGAACCGTCTGTGAGAGAAAGAGCACCATGGCCCAAATCTCTCCACCCAGAAATTTGGAAGCGGCATGTTGACATTCGCGCCGGAAGCTCCGATAAGAACATTTCCGTGTTTGGGGGTCAGTATGAGGATAGTGCAGACAATTTGAAGTTAGATGATACGTGCAGTCGACATCATGGTTTTAGGAGTGATCGCTAGTTATGCCTAAAATCATCTTCCCACAAGGCCTAGGGCCCAACTCGGAGGTCTACATCAAGTGACTTATGGGGATAGTGCTGCCCACAGTCAAATCGCTATGAGAAGCAACAGGACTCTGAATTATGACACATAAACAGGAGAAACCAGTTATAACAGAATGAAAGGATTATGGCAGCATTTATCAAATTAAACAAAGATAACGTCCAGACGATTTGCAGCAGATTCCGAAGTCGAATAAGGACGGTAAAAGTTCTACTATTTAATATAATCTGATAATCTCAGACTTACCAAGCCATTTTCGCAACACAGTGTTTTCTCTTTCATATATATATATATTATATATATGAAATGGGAATAAATTGAATCAATTCAAGCACAATAAATTTCTTTATTACGATATAACAAGAGGATACAAGGTATAATTGATTGATTCTGAGTGGAAGTATTTTGAATATTTTAAACGAGAATATATATATATATATATATACATACATACATATATATGTACTCCAGCAGTATTTTCAATTGCATTTCCTAAATGCAAACATATATGTTCATATCTCCATACATTTGACGGTAGTTATATTTGATGATATGCATATATTGTTGTGTGATAAACATCTTATAACTCTATACAAGCTTTGATATTTAATTCGCAATATGGTTACGATCGAAATGTAAATGTGGAAAAGTAAACCAAAGCAAAAACAGACAAGGAAACAATTCCGTGAGATAGATAAGAGAATCATATAATAAAAGAAGAAATAAAGAAGTAAAAAATAAAATACAGAAAGATGGAAATCAATACAGAAAGAAAGAAATCAATACAGCAAGTAAAAGAGAAAGAAATAAAATCAGAAATACAGAAAGAAGGAAATCAACACAGAAAGTAACAAAGAAAGAATGAAAATAAGAAAAACGGACAGAAGGAAAACAACACAGAAAGTAACAGAGAAAGATATATAATCAGTAATACAGAAAGAAGGAATTCAATACAGAAAATAATAAAAAGATAAAGAACTCAGAAATACAGAAAGAAGGAAATCAATACGGAAACGATAATAGAAAGAAATAAAATTAGATGTACAGAAAGAAGGAAATCATTAGATAAAGTAATAGAGAAAGAAATAAAATCAGAAATACAGAAAAACGGAAACCAAGAGATAAATTACAGAGAAAAAAATAAAATCAGATATAGAGAACGAAGGAAATCAACGCAGAATTTAATAGAGAAAGCAATAAAATCCGAAATGCGGTAAGAAGGAAATCAACACAGAAAGTAATAGAGAAAAAAAATAATATCAGAAATACAGAAAGAAGGAAATAAAATCGGAAATACAGAAAGTAGGAAATAAAATCAGAAATACAGAAAGAAGGAAATAAAATCAGAAATACAGAAAGAATGAAATAAAATCAGAAATACAGAAAAAAGGAAATAAAATCAGAAATACAGAAAGGAGGAAACAAAATCAGAAATACAGAAAGAATGAAATAAAATCAGAAATACAGAAAGAAGGAAATAAAATCAGAAATACAGAAAGGAGGAAATGAAATCAGAAATACAGAAAGAAGGAAATAAAATCAGAAATACAGAAAGAATGAAATAAAATCAGAAATACAGAAAGAAGGAAATAAAATCAGAAATACAGAAAGGAGGAAATAAAATCAGAAATACAGAAAGAAGGAAATAAAATCAGAAATACAGAAAGAATGAAATAAAATCAGAAATACAGAAAAAAGGAAATAAAATCAGAAATACAGAAAGAAGGAAATAAAATCAGAAATACAGAAAGAAGGAAATAAAATCAGAAATACAGAAAGGAGGAAATAAAATCAGAAATACAGAAAGAAGGAAATAAAATCAGAAATACAGAAAAAAGGAAATAATATCAGAAATACAGAAAGAAGGAAATAAAATCAGAAATACAGAAAAAAGGAAATAATATCAGAAATACAGAAAGAAGGAAATAAAATCAGAAATACAGAAAAAAGGAAATAAAATCAGAAATACAGAAAAAAAGGAAATAATATCAGAAATACAGAAAGAATGAAATAAAATCAGAAATACAGAAAAAAGGAAATAAAATCAGAAATACAGAAAGAAGGAAATAAAATCAGAAATACAGAAAAAAGGAAATAAAATCAGAAATACAGAAAGAAGGAAATAAAATCAGAAATACAGAAAGAAGGAAATAAAATCAGAAATACAGAAAGAAGGAAATAAAATCAGAAATACAGAAAAAAGGAAATAATATCAGAAATACAGAAAGAAGGAAATAAAATCAGAAATACAGAAAAAAGGAAATAAAATCAGAAATACAGAAAAAAGGAAATAAAATCAGAAATACAGAAAGAAGGAAATAAAATCAGAAATACAGAAAAAAGGAAATAAAATCAGAAATACAGAAAGGAGGAAATAAAATCAGAAATACAGAAAGAAGGAAATAAAATCAGAAATACAGAAAAAAGGAAATAATATCAGAAATACAGAAAGAATGAAATAAAATCAGAAATACAGAAAAAAGGAAATAAAATCAGAAATACAGAAAAAAGGAAATAAAATCAGAAATACAGAAAGAAGGAAATAAAATCAGAAATACAGAAAAAAGGAAATAATATCAGAAATACAGAAAAAAGGAAATAAAATCAGAAATAAAGAAAAAAGGAAATAAAATCAAAAATACAGAAAGAAGAAAATAAATTCAGAAATACAGAAAAAAGGAAATAAAATCAGAAATACAGAAAAAAGGAAATGAAATCAGAAATACAGAAAGAAAGAAATAAAATCAGAAATACAGAAAGAAGGATATCAACACAGAGACTGATAGAGAAAGAAATAAAATCAGATAGATTTAAAGAAGGAAATCAAAACAGAAACTAATAGGTAAAGAAATACAATCAGAAATACAGAAAGAAGGAAATCAATACCGAAACTAAAAGAGAAAAAATGAATTCAAATGTACAGAAAGATGAAAATCAACATAGAAGTTAAGAAAGAAAGAAATAAAATGAGAAATGCAGAAAGAAGGAAATCATTAATGAAAGTAATAGAGAAAAATTAATCTCAGAAATACAGAAAAACGGAAACCAATACAGAAAGTTACAGAAAAAGAAATAAAATCAGAAATAAAGAACGAAACATATCAACGCAGAATCTAATAGAGAAAGCAATAAAATATTAAATACGGTAAAAAGGAAATCAACACAGAAATAAGAGAGAATGAAATAAAACCACAAAAACAGAAAGAAGGAAATCTCTACACAAATTAATGTAGAAAGAAATAAAGTCAGAAGTAGAGAAAGAAGTAACTCAACACAGACATTAACAGAAAAAAGAAATAATATCAGAAATACAGAAAGAAGGAAATCAATACGGAGACTAATGGAGAAAGAAATAAAATCTGACATACAGATAAAAGGAAATAAATACAGAAAATAATAGAGAAAGAAATATTATCAGAAATACAGAAAAAATGAATCAATACAAAAACTAATAGAGAAAGAGATAAAATCAGAAATACAGAAAAATCGAAATCAATACAGTAACTAATAGTGAAGAAATAATATCAGAAATACTGTAATAAAGAAATCAATACAAAACTAATAGAGAAAGAAATAAAATCAGAAATACAGAAAATGAAGAGAGATCATGTGAAACATTAAAGATCATATGTATTTAAAATAAGACTTAAAAAAATTAAAGGAATGAAAATTCAAACAAATGTTGTATATAAAAGTGAATTAGAAAAGGATGGTCTCCTCCAAGATGAAAAAGAGCCACGAGACGACATAGCTATGGTTCTAGAGAAGGATGTGCAGGCTCATGGACGCATTCCACAAGCTGAACAGAATATTCCGAGAAATGAGAATATCTTTGGTAAGAAAGGATGAGTACTAAGCTGTTACGTGATATCTCTCCTCCTTTACGGCAGCGAATGTTGGACTTTCTAATCAACGATGAAGAAGAGACTCGATGCGACGAAGATGTGGTTCTGCATAAGGATGCTAAGGATATCATTGACCTAGCGTGTGAGAAATTGTGAGGTCTTAGAGAGGATGCAAACAAGAAGTAGGCAGCTGAAGTTTGTGGGACTCGTAATGTGAAAGGGGGGCTTGAAGAATTTGATACTCACAATTCGAATAGAAGAAAAGCGACACAAAGGGAAATCAATGGATAACATATCTGGCGACCTTAAGCAAATGGATGACAGAACGTGGTCTGCGGAAGGTGGCAGAAGGACGAAACCTATTGAGAGCTGCAAGGTATAGGAGGAAGTGGAGAGCCATGATCGCCTACGTCCTGAAAGTGCACGGCATATAAAACGAAAAAGAAAAGAAAGAAGAATTTTTTTAAAGAAAAATTGAAGCACCCGAAAGAATATTATTACTCGGAATATGCTGAGAACGAAAGGGAAATGAAAGGAGACCAAATGAAAGGGTGTGGAGATTTTTGTTCCCGGGAATTATTTCGGGTAAGAAACTAAGTTGAACTTGTTCTGAACTAAAACTAATTGCGTGCAGGTAAATTGGAATAGCAGCTTTTGAAGAAAGGAAACACAATCATTTAAGTTTAATTAATTTACTACAAGGAAAAGTGTGTTTGCGGACATAGATTGCTAGAAGATTCGTCCTCATAAGTCGTAGGACGGTCAGTCTGTATCTGTGGTACTGGGCTTCTAAGTATCAGTTCTAGCTTCCTCGGGGTTGCAGGTTGTATATGCGGGTTGGGCCTGGCACATGTCAGTAGTGGCAACTGCTTCTCTCTGGTCGTTAGTAGCAGGGTAAAGGCAGTGCGTCACGCTGGGCGTAAGATACCAGTCGACGGCTCAAGCCAGTCGCAAATTAAAGCGAACGAAAAAAAAAGGGGCTGAATTCTGGAAGTCAGATTTATATGGGTGTCGGCCGAGATTAACACATGACTTCCACAAGAGCACTGATTGGGACGTCAATTCGGCCCATTCTACGTGTGACCGTTAAATTCCAATAACGGAAAGAAAAAGGAAATATATGAAAAGAGAGAATAAACCAAAGGAAAAGGCAAGAAGACAAAGAAAGAAAATTTCAATAAATTGGAAGAAACGAAGTTTTTAAAAAGACATTGTTTGATAAACATCTCAGCCGCCAGACATCTTCAACATATTCAGCTGCAATTAGACATATATCAACTACAGATTTTATTAAAATATTTCCGCTGTTGAGCAGATTAGAGATGAAGGTTAACATCAAATAGAAAGATAACACAAGTGTTCTGAGTAACTATTTCTTTTGGTCTGTAATGCCAGGTTTCTAAAAATGAAAATCATGCATCGGAGAATACAAACGAAAAGAAAGCAATCAAGTCGAACTATTAAAGAAGGACACTGACACCAAAATGGAATAAACACATATTTATTTTCTTTTATTTTTGCTACAAGCAAGTGAGCAGGGTAGAAAGAAATGATATATTGGCGCTCTTATATTTACCAATAGAGTTAGGATGGGTTTTATTTTTTGTTGCTCTCAGTGTTTTCTTACGTTTGTTTGTCTGGTCGGTTTATAGCAAGAAAACTCAAGAACCAAAGACCAGAACATCGTCAGATCTCAAGGGCATATTTGTTTTCTCTATCGATTTTGATGTCCTCTTGATATTTGCGGCGTCGACAGAAGCAAAAACAGAGTGAAACTAAAAGACGAAATGGACAATGTTTCTAACGAGGTAAATATTTTTCGGTAGTTTTTGAAAGATTACGAAAAGTTGTATTAAATTTATATTCAAGTAAAAACGGGAAAAGATGCAACAAAAAAGGGTAAGAAGGAGATATGAAGAAAAACAGGAAGAGAAAAAACGTACAGATCAAAGAGAAAAAATGAAAATTAGGCTGAATGAAGAAAGAAAGAAAGAAAGATGCCATAATGGAAGGAATGAAAGACTATTGAGTTACAAATAGATGTGAGTCAGGAAAGAATGAGTAATAATGAGAAAGTGTGTAAAAAATAAAATTATAAAAGAATTTCAAAACAAGTAGGAAATAATTGCGAATAAATGAATGAAAAAGAAGTATGTGAATGAAGAAAGAGAAGACATAAATTTAAGAAAAGGAAGAAACAATGATAGAAAGAAAAAGAAGTCAAATGGAAAATCTAAGGAAGGAATGAAAAGAATGAAGGTAAAATGGAAATAAATAAAAAGCAGAGAAGAAAGAAAGAAAGAAAGGAAGAAAGAAAGAAAGAAAGAAAGAAGAAATCAATTAAGGCAATTAGATTAAACTAGAGGAAGTGGCTCTGGAAAGAAATGTATAAAATATTTCAAGAATCACGAAACAGAAAAGAAAGAAAGAAAGAATGAATGAATGCAAGAATGAATGAAAAAAAGATAGAAAGAAAGAAAGCCGTGTGAATAAAAGAATTAAAAAGGAAGTGGGTGAATGAAGAAAAAGAAGAAATATTTCAAGAATCACGAAACATGAAAGAAAGAAAGAAAGAATGAAATAAAGAAAGAATGAAATAAAGAAAGAAAGAAAGAAAGCCGTGTGAATAAATGAATTCAAAAGGAACTGGGAGAAAAAGAGGAAATATTTCCAGAATCACGAAACATAAAAGAAAGAAAGAAAGAAAGAAAGAAAGAAAGAAAGAAAGAAAGAAAGAAAGAAAGAAAGAAGAAATCAATTAAGGCAATTAGATTAAACTAGAGGAAGTGGCTCTGGAAAGAAATGTATAAAATATTTCAAGAATCACGAAACATAAATTAAAGAAAGAAAGAAAGAATGAATGCAAGAATGAATGAAAAAAAGAAAGAAAGAAAGGCGTGTGAATAAAAGAATTAAAAAGGAAGTGGGTGAATGAAGAAAAAGAAGAAATATTTCAAGAATCACGAAACATAAATTAAAGAAAGAAAGAAAGAATGAATGCAAGAATGAATGAAAAAAAGAAAGAAAGAAAGGCGTGTGAATAAAAGAATTAAAAAGGAAGTGGGTGAATGAAGAAAAAGAAGAACTATTTCAAGAATCACGAAACATAAATTAAAGAAAGAAAAAAAGAATGAATGCAAGAATGAATGAAAAAAAGAAAGAAAGAAAGGCGTGTGAATAAAAGAATTAAAAAGGAAGTGGGTGAATGAAGAAAAAGAAGAAATATTTCAAGAATCACGAAACATAAATTAAAGAAAGAAGGAAAAGAAAAGTCGAATAAGTAAAAAAGTTAAATAAACTTTGCAGAAGAAGAAAGAGATAAAAAATAAAATAATTAAGAAGTAAAATCAAAAAAGAAAAATCAACAAAGAAAAAGCATCAGATGAGTAAAGCGCAATTTTAACCAATTCTTATTATGAAATATTTACCGCGAAATAAAAAAAGAGCACACCAGCTCCGTGAACAGAAAAACTATTTCAGTTGGAATTTTAGTAAAATCCTATTTGGTTTCGATTTGCATTTTGAAGATATCCAAAATGCTAGAAAGTATTTAATGCAGATTGTGGCGGGGGGAAAAGAGATCACATCAAATTCCAGCTACAATTTCTTATTTGTTCTTGCTGGAATAATTTCAAAAGATGTGATAAAAGACCTTTCTATGCACGGATCGGCAAAATAATTAAGAGATTAACAGATTAACTAATTTTTCCACATTAGCGAATAATTATGTAATACCTGTTCTAGAAGATATGTGTTTATTTATGTCCATTTGTGCAATTTTATGCGTTATACTTCAGTTCTTCTATCTTTATTTACGCCTGCTTATTGCTTAAGTCTCTAAGTCAGTTGTTATAAAATGTAGCAGTAAAGCCTTTTATATCAGAAAATCTTTATTTAATCTCAGATTTTTCTTCTTCGCTAAAACAAATTAACGTATGCTGATAATATACAGGGTGTCCCAAAACAACTGATATCATTTGGCAGGCGAAGAATTTTGGCAATTCTTGTTGAAATAACGTCAGATTTTCACAGAATGTATAGAAACAGATTTTATATTTAATGATTTATTTGTGTCATTCCAAGACATGGATCGGGCGTGTTGGAGATGAAGGCAGTTTTCCGCGGTCAACGGACCTGTCCCCGCGTGATTTCTTTTTATTGGGATACGTGAAGGGACTTGTCTATGTTCACACCACTTCGTGCTAGCCTTGATGAACTCAAGCAGAGAATCACTTCTGCACTGGATAATGTGACCGGAATCAAGCTACTGTGGCAAGAGAAGATAGGGAAAATGCTACATTCATAAAAAAGAGAAAATAACTCACTCAGAAGGAAAATCCTTGAGAGTGCGGTCATTGAATTTTATCCAAATATTAATCTATGCCCAGGCCTTTCCCTATTCACCTTTCCCAACGGAATTACCACACTCCCAAGCAAACGCACACAACTGTATCAGGAAATCAAAAGAAAATGGTTGAATCAGTCAACACAACAATAAAAACAATATTTCTACACGTGATAGTACTTGACGTAATGTTCAGTTGACAATGTGAATATAATAGCGTTTTTTAAATTCTTCCCAGTTGCTAAAAACATTTCGTTATGTTATTGATAGTTACTTTGTTTTAATAAATTCATTTCCCTTTTTCCTGGAAAAAGTCCACATTGGACGAAACTCGTCGGCTAATATTACAGTTTTCCTATTGTCTCATATATATATATATATATGTATATATATATATATATATATATATATATATATATATATATATATATATATATATATATATGAACAATAAAAATTATTAAAAAAATTGAAATCTTCAGACACACTGGGTTGTAGATTAATATTCTTTCGTTATTATTATTATTATTTCATTTAGATTCATATATATATATATATATATATATATATATATATATATATATATATGGGGGGCCTTTTTAATACAAAATGCATTTCACCATCGTTAGGTAGTTAAATAAATGTATTCAAATCAGAATGAAAAACAAATTTCTCTATATGTGTATGTCTCTCTCTTTCCCTCTCTCTCTCTCTCTCTCTCTCTCTCTCTCTCTTTGTGTGTGGTGGGGGTTAAAATCGTGAATTCATGTCTCCTAGATTGGTATGATTAGTATGCTAGATAAATATCTTATGTTTACATCTAAAGAAAAAATGTGCTTTTTTTTCTTTTTTGTATTAATGCCATCACAGCCTGGTAGATAGTTTGTCGCCTTTTCTTGCTTTCGCAATGATCGGGTATATTATATATGAGCTTGGTCTTATGTATCCCATCGCGAAATGTGAGATCAGCGTACACTCAATGTATTTTCTTCGTAGTGAAACTGTCTTCTTCGTCATCAGACTATTATTTATTAAGAAGGAATTGTAGCTAAATTTGACACAGTGTATTCAAAGTGTTGTTTATGCATCATATCTCTGCGATTCTGATAGAGTTATTTTGAGATATCACCGGTGTGCATCATTGGATGTTTTGTACATTGTATATACCTGTATACTCTACAATCGAAAAGTTTAAAGCCATCTCCAGACTTAGCATGTGAGAGAAGAGTGAAATATAAACGAAAAAAATCTCTTAGGAAAAAAGAATGGAGTAAATTATCAAACATATACTTTGAGAAACTTTTGAAACAAATGCCAATAATTTGTGCTGCGGTTATCAAGGCTACAGGAAGATATTTTGAAGGGAGCAAAATTAAATCATCAGATTTTTTCTTCCTGTGATAATAAAATTTCTAATAAAACATCACGCTTCACGTTTTTAAACCATGTATATTAATTTTCTCTAATGTAAAAACAAAACAATTTGCGACCAATTTCAACTTTTTTTTCCCTCAAACTTTTGAACAGCAGTGTGTGCGTGTTATACAAACACACACACATATATATATGTGTGTGTGTGTGTGTGTTTGTGTGTGTCTGTGTATGCGTGTTTGTGTGTGTGTGTTTGTGCAACGTTCTTTTCAAAATGAACGCCTCTTCTATTCTTTATGTATCTAAAAGGCGAGTTCACATTTCCGTTTCGTCCGTTATATTAACCTACGCGAAAATACCACTGGAAAATTCAACATTACCCCCACAGTTATGGGTTAAAGTGATGAACAGTCTGAGCTCTAGAGCTTTACTTAGTAACCATCGGCAACCCTTCTAAAGATTGTGACTCAATAAAAGGCGAATCTACTAGAACCCTGAGCCATCAGTGGGAGTGGAAATGCCGATGAAAATGCCCAGTGAGGGAAATTGTCCAGTTATGTGAGTTACGCATTCTGCCGTAGGCGGTGAAAGGCTTTCTCACCATGTTTTTTTATGTTGACCCACAACATCTGATGCGAATATTTGATAGTATAGCATTAAGAGTTGAACCTTCTCACCAGCAGCCCATATAACTTGCTAGTTTGGCGACGTGTTCCGCTTGTCCGTCACTGCACAACCTAATAAAATCCAAGGTCTGTTGAATGCGTATACACACGGCTAGCTATGTTCATAATTTGTTCACTTGACCGTGAACGCATTCAACAGAGAATAACGGCAATTGTTTTTCTAGACACTGGTTGGGAAATAGCAATAATACGATTTTTCCCTTCACCATGGTATTGTCTTCATTTGGCTGGTCCATGTGGCGAATTGCTATCTTACTAACATCCAGCCACGGAAAGAGGACCCTACATTCGCTGAATTTCTTACTCTCTGGCTTCCGGTCCCTTCCTCAATGGTCGATGGTCTCTTACTTACTGGTCGCCTGCTTGCTTACTGACATCCTTCCTCTATCTGCTTATATTGATACTGGCTGGGGTCCAACCACCGCTATCCGTTCATTTCTGTTCCGGAAGAAGAGACGACACATTCGGCTTTTTGGGTGGTTAGCTTCTTCAAAGATCTTTTATGATTATTTAAAATCGTTGACAAAATCGGCCTGGAGACAGAAATGCTGAAAACTCTGACCCATATTTTGACTCAAATTGGACTTGAGACGAATTTCCTAAGAAACGCAGATAAATAAGTGGAAAAAAAAATTCATCAACTTATCTACTAAGGATTTATGAGTGATAGCGTTGTTACACTTGTTACAAACGGCAATTTAGTAGCATTCACTCATATTGTGTTATTACAAGTAATGGCTTAGCAATTGCAGGTATTACATTAAATTTCATCATGGCAAAAAAGAAAAAAAAGAAAACTGCTCTAATTTTTATTTATCGACATTTTTATCTTTCGACGTACACAGAAAAGATTTATGTCGAAGATTTAAGGAATTTTAAAAACTGAGTTAGTCATAAGGTGTGTTTTCTTACTCCAACATTTTTAAAGTACACATTATTTCTTGTCGTCTACTTGTTTCTTTTGCTTCTTCTCACTACGCACCTGACACAGTAAGAGTGCTTATCATGTGCTCTGGCGCAGCAGTATCTTAGTTTTTGTGGAAGTCAGACGCCTTCTTATGTCCTTCAAGATGATCTGTCACCGAGCCTGACTAAAGAATGCTAGATTTCGTGTTTTATATATACGAGGGTCATTCAATAAATAAGGTGAATTTTTCGGTATAAGGACTTCTAATACAGATAGAAGCTTACTTCTTTATTTTTTTTCAACGTAGTCTCCCAGCACTGTCACACACTTTTCCCATCTGTGCACAAGCTTCCGTATTCCCTCAGCGTAAAAACTTTGGACTGATGTCGATCACAACACAATCCAGTCGATCACAACACTTTTGACTTCATCGTCACTTTTAAACTTCGTGCCTCTCGTGAACGCTTTCAAGGGACCAAACAGGTCCATTAGGAATCAAACTAGAAGGGGCAATGTCTGGGCTGTAAGGGGGATGAGGGAGCAGTTCCCAGCCCAGCTCTTTGATGGTCTGCACCGTTTGGGATGCTGTGTGAGGCCTTGCGTTGTCATGATGCAAGATGACTCCTTCTGACTGATGACCCCTGCGTTTGTCCCAACAGATAAGCTCAAAATCCTTGCTATGTCATCCACTGTCACCCTTCTGTCAGACTGAATGAGGTCATTGACTGATTCGATCACCTCAGGAGACTTCACTTCTGTAGTCTCCCCCGGGCCTGTCTTCATCCTCAACACTGCTCCGTCCTTCTTTAAACAATTTAGCCCACTTGTAGACATTGTTTTGGCTGAAACATGTGGTACCATACACAGTTAACATTCTCCTATGAATTTCAACTGGTTTGCACCCTAGAACAACCAAACACTTGATAACTGACCGCTGTTCAATCCTGGAGCATGCTTCTTGGTCGGCCATCTTTGTTAATGGCCAAATCTCTCAAAGTTTTTTTTAATCTGCAAAAGAAATTAAATCCATGTGAAAAAGAAGTAACCACCCCACATAGTAAGCTTCTGTCTGTATTAGAATTCCTTATACCGAAAATTCAACTTATTTATTGGATGACCCTCGTATATATATATATATATATATATATATATATATATATATATATATATATATATATATATATATATATATATATATATACGAACAGGCTCATGTTATGTCTATTTATTTTGGTTTCATAATTTCAAGTACACGGATTAATTTCTTGGTGGGTGCGAAAAATTGATTAAGAAAAATTCCAAAGTTTTCATTCAAATATTTCAATCTCATCTGTTTATCTTCAGGGGATTAATTTTTCTATGAATGTGTATACGTATCTCTACAGATTCAATACATTTTTCACTGTTCGCTTTACTGCGCTTCGCAGCTATCTGACTTACAGCAAATTCAGGAAACTCATTCTCAATGCAATGGCGGTAAGTTTTGTACTTCTTTATTGTTTTTAATTCATATATCTATCTATATACCCCTCTCCATACCCTCTCTCGCCCCTCTCTCTCTTTATATATATATATATATATATATATATATATATATATATATATATATATATATATATAGTTATGTTTTTAAAACAAATATGATTCCATCGGGACACAGAAATTACAATGTTTCGAAACTGGTCAGCAGAATAACAAATCTATCTATCGATATAGTGCCAGATGTGGATATAGTGCCAGATGATAACTCGGCTAGCTGATCCCCCTCCTCTCCATCGACTGGAGAATACTCCTCTAATGAATGTCAGATTTGACTTCAAACCGCCAGCTGCTGCGATCTGATGCGTCAATCTTACAGGCTTGTGGATTGATGTCGCACGCCTTTAGTTTGATTCCTAATGGATGCTATTGTCACCGAACTAATTTAAAACATTATTACACTAAAAAGTATAACGTGATAATATATAACCATAACAAATCTTACAGCGAAGGAATATTTAATGGTCAGCGTATTATTTTGTTTACCGTATATGATTATAACATCGGTAAATATATTTAATTCAGTTCTAAACCAGACGGGCGGTTGTCCGGTGAAACTGATATATCGCATTATCTGGCATCCGCAATTTTAATAGTGTGGCTCAAACGCTCGATAACAATGACATCAATCTACTTGCTTGAGCAAACATCGACAGCTTCCAAAAAGTGTATTCTAACCAGTTGTACTTGTGGATCTTTTATCAACCAGTTTTATTTTTTCAGGCATTTTTAAACGACTTGCCACGCTGGTATTGTCCCGAAATACGATGTTTTAATGCAGGGTTCGGCAGCTCAGATCTGGTCATATTAAAAAAGGTTCCTGTGATCGAAACTCTAAAATTCAAACCAACTAACCAGGGGCTTATTTAATTGCTAACAGACGTTCGATAAATTTTTTATTAAACTTTGAAATATTTTAAACATCCAGGGAACTAATATTTAAACTACTTGAGGTAATTTATATATTATATATATATATATATATATATATATATATATATATATATATATATATATATATATATATATATATATATATATATATATTACGCGAATCATTCATACGAAAAGCAGATAATGAAGTTAATGATATGGCAAGAATCACTGTCGCAAACAATTTTTAATAATAAAATACATTAACCTCGAATCCGTTAATGAATGGTATGATTCCGGTTTTATCAGTGCTTTTTTTTACTACACGCGTAATATAAATTGAACCCGCACGACATAATTGATATATATATAAATATATATATTATCGAAATTACTCCAAGCAAGCCAGTAAAACCACTAAGCCACAAGGAGTTATTGCGTTTGAAAGAATTAGAAAAAAAGAAACATTATTAAGCAGCGAGATACAATAAAAGAGTAATCAGAAATACAGCAGACAAATATTGACATATCATTTAAATTTTTGAAGATCAAACTTGACTGGAAAGCAAGAAACCAGAAGAGAGTTCCACAAGCGAGAAGTGGGAAAAAACTGTTAGCATAAAACTTACGGTTACATCTAGTGAGTTAAACTAAAAATTGTCTCGACGTCGTTGCTAATCTAATAATGTAGTAAATGTTGTAAAGTCTAGGTACCTTAGTAAATAGCGATATTTATTTCCGTATTAAAACAGAAAATTTGGCACACGGCCAAAATGGGGATTGAGGAAATGGGCGGTTTTCTGTCTTAATATTAAACTTAGCTAGCCAGAGACATTGACCTAAACATACAAACAATATTCCTAACATCAAAACAACACATTCTTAACTACCTTTCTTACTACATCCACCGTAATACCACATTGTCTCATGAAAATCCTAACTAGTCCCCATATGTACAATTCATTGTCTGTAAGGTGGGTGGATAAAACAACAATTTTAAAACTAGCCCCAATGAGTATTTACAATATGAAAACAAAGCTATTTACAAGAGACCAAATAAAAAATGTTAGAAATACCCCCCCACACACACACACACAAACCTGAAATGTGGCAGAAACATCAGTTAACTAGACGAAATTAATGCGGGACTATAACAAAATAAAACCTTTATTCATCGCAAGCAAAAACAGTCTCGAACAGGACACAACAACGAATGCGAAAAACACACCCGGAATGAAAAGCGCCCGGCAGAGGACTGACATCACTGACCACCTAACAAGGGAGGGGATAGGGAATTAAACTAAAGTAAAATATGGACAAAATAAAAGGGGACCATGGGCATACATAACCTAGCTAAGTTAACAGGAAAAAAAGAAACTAAAGATTCAAAACAGCCCTAAACTAGCCTAATTTCGGGAGGGGTTGCCTAAGTTCAATCCAGGAAGAACAATATTCTGATGCCTAACCGTCATCAAAGTGCTACTCCTGGTCATCCCCTTTTACTCGACAAGTACCTTAGCAAAGAGCAATATTTATTCTGATATATACACAGAAATGTGGTACAAGACCAAAAATGGCGGTTAGGGAAAGGACGGTCTATTTCTATATTAACGATAACTTAGCTAGCCAAAAACACTGACCTAATCATACAATCAATATTCCTTACACCAAAATAACACATTCTTACGTAGCTTTCTTACTACATCCACCATTATACGTCACTGTCTCTATGGAAATATTAACTACTACCCATATATACAATTCTTTGTGTGTGGGTGGAAGGGAATAAAACAACAATTCTAAAAAAATAGTCCCAATGAGAATTTACAATATGAAACAAAACTAATTACAAGAAAATAGTGTTAGTAATAAAATCCCCACAATCACTAAATGTGACAGAAATACCAGTTAACTGGCCGAAATCAATGCGGGACTATAATACTATAAAACATTCATTCAACACAAGCACTCACACTCACACGCACTCATTCAAACACAACAACAAATACGAAAACACTGACGCGAAACGAAAGGCGCCCCGCATCCACCAGAGAACTGACATAACTGACCACCTAACGAGGGAGGGGATTGGAAATTAAACTTAAAGAAAAATAGGGACAGAAATAAAAGGGGGGAAATGAGCATACATACCCTAGCTAAGTTAACTGAAAGAAAAAGGAAACTAAAGCATCAAAAGTAAACCTAGTCTAGCCTAATTTCGGGAGGGGTTGCCTAAGTTCAACCCAGGAATAGCAATATCCTGATGCCTAACCGTCATCAAAGTGGCACTCCAGGTCAACCCCTTTCACTCGACAAGTATCTTAGCAAAGAGCTCATCCGAATAGTTAACTTGAATGTATTTATGATAAAAATCATAGGAAGGCAGGCTTAGAACGGCGGTAAAATAACTGAAGCCGAGATGCCAGGTTAGGTCCAATGACATTGCTGGTTCGTCGTTAGATTTTATCACGAATCTCTAAATATACATTGGATATATGTGACGCTAGTATTCAAGGCATTAAGGGATGAAAGACTTATAGATATGTGTGATATATCCAGGAAATAAAAATGATCTAGAAGGACACGGGGAACCTACATTCTTTGCAGCAGATCTAGAAATAGACTCAATGTAATCTTACCACTTCTTGTCAGCCGAGAATATTATCCAGAGAAGGCTGAAACTGCCTTAGTCGATAATATACAAAATAATTATCAATTAGAATAGGCTGTGACACATCGCACTGAATAAACACCCGGGCCTCGACACTTTAGACAAATGCGAAATACATAAATAAATATGTGAAAGAAGTAAAATATTTGTAAATGGAGTTAATGATGCGGAAAGAAAACGGAATAGGCAATGATTTGATTTGGTTTGCATCCATTATTCGGATTCAATCAGAAAGAGTTTGAACTTCAATTATTCTTTACTGACCGGTAAAAGAAATTACAGGAAAATACAATAGGCTGAATAGCAGGACTGATTGGCTGCTATAGCCTTTGTTGGCAACCAGAACGCAGAATGAAATGGCAACCTACTACGGGAAAGTTGTCTGCCTAATTAGTCATGGATCGTAAGAGACATGATCGACCTAGCGTGTATCACGGACGGCACTTAACTGATTGAGTCATAAAGTACAATTCATATCAAAAATAAAATCCGTCCGTTTTTATAGTCTAGAATATGTCAGTAGATCTTTTTGTTTACGTATATTGCATAACTGGCTCTTCATATCTGAGTATAGTTCTATACTTAGGTGGTTTTCTCACAGTAATATTACTGGCAACTCGCCTTCAGTCACTTTCCCACCGCGGTAAAGTTGCCATCCGGCGCCTTTTTTTTATTATAAATACATGCATGATAATTTTTCTGGTGAGCTCTTCGTTGTTGGGCCTAAGATGCCCGGATATAAGCGCAGTACTGGATTGGCGATGAGGTCTCATCAATATACAGTTGAGTTTTACATTCAGATAGACAAAGGAAAGCTTCACAATATCAAGTTAAATCAAGATAACGCTGGAGACGCTATTTAAGTTTCACGCTGTTCACGATTTTAAGCGTCAAGTACGGTCGATATATATATATATATATATATATATATATATATATATATATATATATATATATGGTAGACTAATCTATCGTGAACATAAATGGGGGTCAGCATTGGATGGTGCCTTTCGTTTTACATATATGCATGCTATCAGGGGTTATTTTGGAGAAAATCATATAAAGGAAGGTCATATTTCATTTGTACTTTTTTAATTGTGATATTAGCCCAGCCTTGCTGAGGGTGACAAAGCCACAGTGACAGATGAAATTTTCATGTGATGTAATATTTCTTGAGTATTGCCCTATTCTTGACTTTGCCATCCCATTTTATATCTTATATGGGACGAAGACTTTGCATGTGAAAGGCATAAAGTTGATTTATGTGCTTGCGGTACAGAGCTCAAGGGTTGACGGAAGGACTGATCTGTATATTCGATGTTTACTCTGAGAGACACATCTTTGGTGTTCCATAATCTATATTTAAGATTACAGAATGCTGTGTCAGCTTTGGCTGTTCTGGATTAGATTTCTCTGTCCATTTTTACATCAGAAGAGACTCTCAATCCAAGATATGTAAACACCCCAACAGTTTTGAATGCCGTACCAGCAATGAATACGGATTTATGAGAACTGGATCTACTGGAAATGGCTGGTACATTGGCTCAGTCTTCTTTATGTTGATAGCGAGTTCAAATACTTTCGCTGTTTCAGAGAATGTATCAAGGATAGTTTGAATATATTATAGACTGTGTGCTAACAGAGCGGTATCATCTGGAAATAAGAAGACCGCGTACCAGCAACAGACAAATTTTCGATGTGCTTTAAAATTTTCTGATTGTGTAGACCTCGACTTGTTCTGAATTCAACATTGACTCCTTCACGTAAGTCAGAGTATTTATTTATATATATATATATATATATATATATATATATATATATATATATATATACATATATATATATATATATATATATATATATATATATATATATATATATATATATATATATATATATATATATATATATGTTGTGGTAGGATCCACCTAATCTGCATAGGTGACTACCAACTATATAAATAATGGTTGATACCGGAAGACGAGGGGGTGGAATCACGAGATCCAACTAGAGACTCTGATCGACTGCGACTAGTCAACACATTCTCCAGTAACGTCTTCCCAGAAATATACAGAAATACTATATGTACTTATTGTGTACACTTTCTTGTTATAATACATTCTTGTTCTAAGTACATTTTGTGTTGCATTATTATTCCATGCATTAGGCGAGATTCAACAATGAGTCAAGACTCAACAATATATATATATCAATTATGTGGTGCGTGTTCAATTTATATAACTCATCATTCATACGAAAAACAAATAATGAAGTTAATTATATGGCAAGAATCATGCGATGTTGATTGTATTTTATTATTAAATATTGTTTGCGAGAGTGATTCTTGCGGTATTATTAACTTCATTATTTGTTTTTCGTATGAATGATTTACGTTATATATATATATATATATATATATATATATATATATAGATATAGATATAGACATATAGATATATATATATATGAGGAAATATAGTCTTAAAGTGTCCTATATTTATGGGATAAGGTCCTCAATATCAGAGATATAGCGTGATTATATATATATATATATATATATATATATATATATATATATATATATATATATATATATGATAAACATAGTTTTCAGTTATGCTATCTTTATGAGTTAAAGTGCTCATTATCAGGGATATAGTGTATATAAAAGTGAGAATAAGATTCAACACCCAGAGTTTCCTGCTAAACGCAATCCACAGTGATAGATAGATAGATAGATAGATAGATAGATAGATAGATAGATAGATAGATAGATAGATAGATATTTCAGTTGGTGAACATGACATTTTACAAAGATTTTGAGAGTATCTATCTTAAAAAAATAGTTATCTACTTTCCATAATTTAACATAGGATGTATCTAATATTTTAGAAACTTACTTTTTAAAGACTCAACCAAAATCTTATCCTTAAACCAAACAAGTTTAATTAATGATTACCAAAACTTTTGGAGCCACAGTAATATAATACTTCGATTTTCATCTTCCTTTCTTTTTCGTTTCATTTTCTCTTAAATAATCACTTTTTTGTGCGTAGGACAAAAGAAGAAAGTATGCCAACTCAACGCTGGGCCCAAATCAGAAAGAGTGTTAATCTACAGTTATCCGTCTCTCGGACTTAGCATATTAAACACTTCTAAATAATAATGTCACTGCTCTTTCGTCTAATAGAATCACATCTAATAGAATTAGGAGATGGGAATAAGATTATCTAAATTGTTTTGAGAGAACGGATTAAATTATAGACAATCTCCATCTAAAGTAGCATTACATGTTGCTTTTCTTTCTTCTGAAAAACTATTTTTACTTTTTTCCGCTTGGTAAGATTTTATCGGTAAGATTTTATTTGCTGCTAGATCGTATGTTTCCTCATTATACTAGATTGTCATTGTTATTATTATTATTAGTAGTAGTAGTAGTAGTAGTAGTAGTAGTAGTAATTCTTTTGATTTTTGTATACACATATCCTCTCGGGTCTCAACCAATGACCTAGCGTAAGAAATGGCATCATTACATGTTATACTTTTTTTTATACGCATCGGGAATTCATTTCGTTCTCTTTCTTTTTCTTAATTGATTTGGAATTAAATCACCATTGTTGGTGAAAGAGTTCGTTCCACTGACAACTTTTTCTACCCCGGACTGTTTCTTGCATAGTTCCCAATGAATCATCATCACCAATCAAGCAGGGCCTTTATCGTCAAATCATACAATGCCAGAAAATACTATTTTTGTGTTATATTTACGTTGGCTTATTATGTTTTATTAATGAGCTGAGTTGAAGACACACACACACATGCATATATATATATATATATATATATATATATATATATATATATATATATATATATATATACATATACATATATATATATATATATATATACATATACATATATATATATATATATATATATATATATATATATATATATATTAAAACACGCACAACCCCCCCACATATATATATATATATATATATATATATATATATATATATATATATATATATATATATAAACTGCGTCTAGAGATTATATGCAAAAGAGGTATTGTCAAATATTTTATGTAAAACTCATAGATATGTGTTATCCAATAAAATAATTTGTACTATTATGTATAGCGAGTAAGCATGAAAGCAATTAAGTCCCAATTTTCAATTTCAGATTGATATTTTGTATTTTGTCAGTAATTATAGCAATTTGCAGTGTCAAGAGATTATTTGCAAGAATTGAATTTAGTATTAGGGCTCGTAAAAAAGAAATAACAATGAATGAAAAGAACTATATAATCAAAGAAATTAGCAAATGAAAGTCTTCGCTTCAAATCTCTAAGTATTTGAAAAGGGTCATCGAACAATTAATAATAATTTGATATGTTGGTGTGAAAGTTGATAGTTTAAAAATGGTCTGAAGATTTTTGAATCGTGAGTCCACACAGTCTCTCGGTCTCTTCCTCTCTCTATCCCTCTCTATCTCACTATGTATATATATATATATATATATATATATATATATATATATATATATATATATATATATATATATTCGTTGATTGATTGGAAGAGAGTGAAATGTGCGTGCGTATATGTGTGTGTGTGTGTATGTGAAATGGAAGCGCTTCGTAAATAATAATTCCTTGATTTCCCATACCTGTCCGTAATCAATCTCCGAAAAAACGATTTTCTTGATGGGCTTTGAATTTCAATTTTAAATGTTGGACACGCCTAAATTGAAGTAGTAAAAAAAGACTTATCAATAATTCTACTCGACTCATCAAGAGAGAGCAAAAAAAGAAAAGAAGTAAGACCTGAATAAAGACTACATAAAACATAACATTACTTTATTTTCCCCGAAATTTGACGAGGAAAAAAACTTTTCCTCATAAGATATTAAACACAGAAAATAACGAAATAAAATGCAAAAAGTATCTTTCGAAATAATTATAGGGGAAAAACATAACTAACGAAGATTGTGATGAATAAATAAAAGCCTATGAGACACTATGTGTCAGAATTGACAAGTTTGGTCGAATAATTTAAATCATTGTCATTAGTCGCTTCTCCTAACGTCGACATAGATGATTCAGTTAGGTTTTAGTGAAACGAAGCCAACTAACTTTCACGCCACATTATTCTTCTTAATTCGCTTGTCATTCCTCTTCGCCAGTTTCTTTCTTTCCAGCTTCTTCTCATCCAATTACGACCGCAATAATTTGGCCTTGGCTGTGTTTACTCCTACATTTAGGATTATTTTATCTTGTTTGGGACGAACTGCTAATGGCGAAATAAATTTGCAAACGATTTACGCAACTCTTCGCCGAAAACTTTGAATTTCAATACTCCTTTGGGAGGAAAGATAAGTGGGGAAAATCGCCTATATGTCATTGCGTGCAATTTTGGTAAATACACCTTAAGGTGCAAGTAGTATTTGGAATGATGCGAACAAATAGAAGATTGATGCAAAAATGCTTTTCTTTTTTATTCCTCCTCGACTTTTATTTTTCTGGTTCATCTAAGAATGTCAGAATCGTGACATTTATGCAAGAATCAAAAATATCACAACATTTGAAAATCCCAGATACTTGAATATTTAATTATTATTGTTTCAGCAAAAAATACATACACTTATACATACACACACACATATATATATATATATATATAGGCAGGTAAAAAAAAATTGTGGGTAAGTAATCCAACTAGATCATATTATATAAATATTAAAAAAGAACCACAAAGGCCAGATCAATATAATCTTTTATTATAGAGCATATATGCGACTTACGATTAATGAGATTCAAACAATTTACCTCATACAGATGACCATTTTACACACGGGAAAGAGGTTTTTCCCTGGACATATTAATGCAAATACATTTATAAAATGAATGAATTCGCATACATACATAGATTATCAACACTAAATAAAATAAAATTTTTAAGCTACTATTTTATTTAATAAAATAGTAGCTTTAAAATTTTCATCTTCAAAGATTTCTCTAATGTTTACAATTGTTAAGCTACTATTTATTTTATTTCTTAAACTTAATTTTGAATATCTATTCTATGTAATTTATGCGATTTAAATTATTGGGACCATTGTACTCATCTTTATGGCCATATTTATTACGTGTCGGTCGTTGTACGCGCCGGCCTTCTTCAGTTGGTTGGAATGTCGAACTGAACCCTTTATTTCGCTCACTGGGTAGACTGTTCTAGTTCCACGTGCCGTGTCTAATATGATCACGGGTAAAAAAAACATGCTGTCATTAGGTTTATAATACCCAGAAATACATACACAGATATCTTCAAGGACACATAGCATTTATATATGCTTTGTTATAATAAATGCATTGAGATCTCTTTGTGTATTAGTTGTAATATTTTATGTTATTATGTTTCACTTGGATTATATACCTACGTATTATTATATATATATATATATATATATATATATATATATATATATATATATATATGTTGAACTCTCCCGTCGAACTCGACGTATGAGGGTCAGGCAGATCAGTTCCAAGAAACTGAAAGCCCGACACCGACACATGAGATTTGATTATAGTGGTGAAGGCTTTGTGCAGGGCCATCCACACTTCTTGGAGGGACGAATACAGGAACCTCGTGCAGCGAATGCCACAAGGTCCCGAAACGACCCTCCGCAGGTTTTGAATTACACACACACACACACACACACACACACACACACACACACACACACACACACACATATATATATATATGTATATATATATATGTGTGTGTGTGTGTGTGTGTGTGTGTGTGTGTGTGTGTGTAAGAATCAACTCAGACCAAGACAGGCAATGAATTGACAAATACGAAAGTGAAGTGATTACTGAGAAAAATGTATTTAAGGAGACAGGGAAATAAACTCAAAAGGATTCAGAGCTACAGAAGATGAGATTGCATTTAAATTTCTGTAAATGCTGACTGGAACAGAAAAAGCCGTTAGACGGATCCACAAGAACTTCGAGTGAAAGAACTGAAAAAGGATGAAGTGTAGCTTAAAAAAGAGGAATGTTCATCAGAAAAATTAGCATGAAATATTTATAGAAAAGACACGGAGAAGCTGCGTTACTTACTGAAGGTGTGACGCCAAGTTAAGACAAATAACATTGCAGCATTCTATTTGGATTTTTTCAAGAATCTCAACATCCATAGCAGAAATATGTGGCATCAATAATCGATACATCGGTCAATTGTAAATACTACATATGTTTACGTAACTGTATGATGATCAAATTATTAATTAAAGTCTATAGCACATGTAACTTGAAGAAATTTAATAATGAATAGCGACATATAGTTTTGTCAAAACAGTTGCACTGTTGATGAAAATCACAGAAAGAGATGGAAAGGTACGTGGGTAATAAAAGTAATTCTCATTGTTACTCTACATTTCTTGCCACCTTTAATTGTAATATACGCAAAGATATTCGTGAATATGAACAAAATAAGCAGACATAACGTTTTTAAATTATTCAATCAGTCATACCTGAAAGTGCTTGCGCTTGAATTTTACTAAATACAAAAAGATCTATCTATCTATCTATCTATATATATATATATATATATATATATATATATATATATATATATATATATATATATATATCTTTTTTAAAATAATTTAAATAAGTAAATTTATGATATTTATGCTTTGTAGATTTGTATTGAGCACAGTTTTGTAAAAATAAAAATATTAATAAGAACAGCGGATTATATCTTACTGTTCTTTCTTTTTATCATAATATTTATATATATATATATATATATATATATATATATATATATATATATATATATATATATATATATATATATATATATATGTGTGTGTGTGTGTGTGTGTGTGTGTGTGTGTGTGTGTGTGTGTGTGTGTACATGGTGTCCAATAATAGTGGTTCACATTTTAAATGTACATATCGTGGTTTATAAACATAACATAGAGCAACAAATATATTTATGACACAAATGATATACAAGTGTTCAATAAGTTTCCTACCATTTGTAGCTCTTTGTTGTCTGTTATCTCTCTTAAGCGATCTTCTACCATCCTTTTATACCAAATTATGAGGTACACCCTTTTGCTAATTAATTGAGATAAAACGAATAATTCCATTTTTTCCTTTTTTCGTATTTTTACAATGACAGATAACCCCGTGCACATGTTAGTACTTCGTATGTTCGTTCCATGAAGTCGTCCCTTGCAGATTGACCACAGATTCTCGATTAGAATTAAATGTGGAGATATTCCATGGCAATCTAGAGTAATTTGATTTGCTATCTGGTAAGACTAGCCAGTGTGTTCGTGCAACACTACAATTTTCATAGGCTTCATTTGAGTAACGTCCATCGCAGTCACTGTCTGTAGAACAAGTAATGGACAGTTGAGACAATTGTGTCTGGGCGTGATGAAAATATGATGCAATATTTTTCAAGGCCAAAGTAATTTCATCATACATCCAAAAATAGATTTATATTACTACTAACCAAAATTGAAAGGGATTGTTTCACTTCATTTCCACATTGGTGTTTATGCACTGTTTGCGCCTGTACCTTTTGTTTTTAATATGTCTCGTTCGTGTTTAATTTTTCAACACTTTGTGGTGTTAAGTATAAGTGTTCCTATGTTTTCATTTTTTCTAAACCTTCGTTGTTGCTCACATGTTCAATCAATGGTTTTCTCTTCATCTTTCCTTAGTTCTATATTTTGTCGACCCAAATCTCAATTCTCTATTCTACATCTCTGAGGAGGTTACCCAACATTAGCTGTCATATGCAGGAGCAGTGATATTACGTAACATTCCAGTACTTTTTCTGTTTTAAGCGAAATATTCCTGATTATTTTTGTTGCTCCCATGTTCAATCGATGGTTTTCTCAGCATCTTTGTTTAGAAGCACATTCTGTCGATTCAAGTCTTAACATTTCTTCTGTGAGGAGATTGCCCAGTATTAATTGCCATATAGGATCAGTGATATTATATAACAGTGCAGTACTCTTGTTTTTGTTTCTAGCGAAATATTCCTGTTTTAATAAGTTGTTTAGCATTTTAAACTTTCGCTACCCCAATGTGTCTTATGTTTCCAGTGTTGCACCTTCAATAAAACACATCCCACATATGTAATTGCTACACTTGTTTGATTTTGGCATCTACAATTTTTAATTATCATGTTTTCGCTATTCATTATGTTGACAACAATACATTGCGACTAACTGCAATTGGTCTTTAATCATTCTCGATCTTCTATAAGAATTATTTTAGTTTCCTTTCTGTGCCTGCTATATACATAGTGCCAGCTGCTTATCTTATGTTACTAACATTAACGTCTCCGTTAATAAATCCTGGTAGGGCTTCTATTTCTCTCTGGGTAAATATATCCGGAGAGATGAACTATCCCTGTCTTACATCGCTTTTTATTTTTGTACATTCACTGAATGAATTCATTTCCTATCCTTATGCAGGAGGAAATGTTCTCCGTATTGTTTCTGGAATATCCTTCATAAATATGTCATCGTTATTTAACAGTGCTAAATAGTTTATTATTATTCTGGTATTTTCCCATTTTCGAATACGATGTTGAGAATTCAGACGGAAATTATGTCTAGATTGTTCAGATTTCATGTTCTGCTCTGTCGTAGCGGAAATACTTGAAAACTTCAAAATGCAATGTAGCACACTGTCTCAGGAAGGTAAGTTATTTGATGTCCTTATACTACAAATATTCAGTTTGCATTCATTAATATATATTTCTATCAAGACGTTTAAATCCCTTCCTTTAATTAGATTTATCGTTTATGAAACTAACACTTCATGGTCGTAGAAGTGTATTACCACTCTTTGGTGGAAATAAGTCACATGGCTCAATTGACTGATTGCTTAGTAATATCACTTCTTACAGTGACGAGACTGGCCAGTCATTCAGTTTGTTTATAGCAGTCAAACCAAGCGATTGCTTTTTAACCAGGGCCAAGGGATACAGGATAAGGCTACATCTGCCTCATCTAGCAAATGCTACAACTTACAACTCTATGGTGACGTTTCTATTTGTAAAAATATTTTCCCATATACAGAAAGAAACTCCGGTTCGCAGTCCTCAATTTTAGAAAACCCGAGACTCGCCGTTTCCCTTTCGTGGTATATGGCCTCGTCTGGCACATAGTAGATGAATCCGGCCATTTGAATTTTGGAGTCCTAAACATGACCTCTCCAGAAACCGAAGAATCCCCATATTATGTGTAAGACACTTCCTTTTTGTTTCTTCTTATACTCCTCATTGCTTTGCTAATATATGTAATATATGTTTCTCTGCGTGGGACACGTGTATGTATGTCTATATAAATATGTGTATTTCTCTGTGGTTTAAATGTCTCGCTGAGAGTATGTTTTTCATTCATTTCGCTTTCATCAATTCCTTTCAGTCCATGAATAAATTTCTTATCATATAATGGATATAATAATGGCCATAATAGGGAAATACACCTTTTCTGTCTCTCCCGTGTTATAATACTTCCTTTCGCTTTCCTTCCTGCCTTGAGTTTATTTATCGACGTATGCACATTAATGAACCACGTGTACACCATCCATCATATTTGGCTTAATCCTGAACTTGATAAGAAGTGTGACTGAGTAAGAAGAATATATTAGAAATTAATTTTATCATGTAATATATGTTGGTGCTTTTGTCTGATTTTTCAGAAATTTTACACGATAACTCTTTCGGTGTCAATGATTTGATTTACTGAAACCTTTTAAAAAATACATCTCATCAAGAACACTTCCGTACGATTTAAGGATATTTAATATAACATCCGAGAATAACTTACAGCTTGATTTGAAAACAACGGTTCAAATGCAGAATTTGACATTTGAAATAACAAATAAACTTCTCTTTGTATCACCGAGAAAATAGTTATCTCCCGGTAAAGAAAGATTGCATGACATTAAATTAGAGAAACATGACTTTTTATCATTAGACATAGATTATAACTGCATCATTGCTATGAGGAAATATATAACTGAAAACGAATAAAAATTAACTTGTTCACTCTTTGAATGTATTCACCCAAATAGCACAGGAGAATTATGAATAGGGAACCATCTAAACTACAACAAGCCCTCGTTTTAATGAAAGGACTTAGATCAAGGGTAGTCTTGTATCTGCCATAAAATCCAAATTACATCTGATAAATTCTTCAGGATAATCCTGAAACATGCGATCTCGATTTGAACTTTTTAACTTATGGTGATACGAATTTCCCACAGTAACGCAATGACACTATATTGTTTTCTAATTAAGCTTAGCAAAAGAACCAATGCATGAGGTATGCAGGTAAGACAGAAATCACTATGTGGTAGAAATATTCTACTGGCTACGGCATTTTATTGCACCTGACAATACTAGTATAAAAATCTACATAATACTGCTTACGTAAGATAATTATGTATGTACCACAGGCCCTCAGATTTGTTTATTGAAAACTGGATACAATCCCGATTTATTGTAGATTCTCTAGACAGGTAATATCATTTCGATGGAATCTTGGAGCAAAACAATCTTCGTTAGGCATCTCCAATCTCTGTCCTTGTAGTGTATTAAGCTAGAGTTGTAAACGAACAAACGGTAAAGTCAGACAACACGGGAAAGAGAAAACAGTTCGATCATTCCGCATAATTATTGTCTAGGCACGGCGATTCTGTCAACTTTGCGTAACACAATCTTTCAACCGTAATTCCTACTTGGCTTACTTTAACTTCTACAAAGTCTTGACTAACATCTATGGCAAAGTAACATGTCCGGGGTTGAATGAAAAAAAAAAGAAAAAAAAAAGAAACACAATATTACATGTCAAATTTATTGAGCTCGGTGTTATAATCGTTTTATATAGTAGTTTCGTATTTGTTTTATGTTACAAGAATTCTCCGGATCTTACGGTTTCAAAGCTCTCCACGATCTCTCTTACGGTTCTCTAATATTTGATACTTTACTATTCCTGCTTCGCTGGTCTGCTATTCATTCACAAGATCACGTTTATTACACTTTGTAATAAAGATTTGCAATTGAAGAATATTAATCATTATACTAAACGCATCTTAATATTTTTGGAATAAAGAAACACAAGTGTGAATAAAGAAACACAAAGATACACATATGAAGACATACTAAGCTAAATTTAAGGTTAGATATTCATGTGCAGTATCTGCGAAAATAGTTCATCACAAGGTTCTTTGCCATTTAAAAGTGACTATCTCGAGTTCGCAAGGTTTTAGCTGAGGCTGTATTGAGATCATAAGGTTACGTTGCCGTCAGATTAAAGCTGAACAAAGATTATACACACAAGGTATATCGTACACGTTGCTTCTCTCTGTCGTGATCTCATTCTTTCTTACTCATTCTCAATCAATCTATCTATCTATCTATCTATCTATCTATCTATCTATCTATCTATCTATCTATCTATACCGTATACGTAAACTGTACTTGACATCAAAATCTATCTATACCGTATACGTAAACTGTACTTGACATCAAAATATAAATGAGGCAATTTTTATTAACGAAAGGTGTATAATTCTTATTCATATCTATTTGGTCCCGTATTAATCTTCGTTTATTGAAATATACTCAAATTTATCCACGTAGTTATCCATGTAATTAACTAGTATACAGGGTGCGATGGATAAATTGTCTTCTAATTTAAGCAAAAATGAAAACAAACATGGCATCTAATTCTTACAGATATATTTAACAAAATTGCACCAAAATATCTTGAAACACTGAAGAATAAATTTATTCAATAAAATCTGCCTTGTCTTTAACCACGGCTTCCAAACTTCTGGACTGTTAATAAATGCTGCCCTACTCCTTGTTTTGGTCTCTCGCTGAACTGCCCCGACACATAATAATCATGGGGTTTGCAGTCTTAGGCGGCCAGACGCAACGGGTGATGTGGTCACAGAAATTGTCTGCTAGTCATGACTGGATACCCCTGCTTCAGTGTTATGGTGCAGTGTCTTCTTGTCAGACATAGGGTCTTCCAGAAGAGACTCCCTTGACCCAGGGAAGCTCTACCCCCTCAAGACTCTTGATGATCTGAGACCCTGTAAAAATATGAATGTTGGCGTAAGTTCGCTATCACGAATGATCAGTCCAAACACCTTCGTAATCACCATTAGACCCTTTCCGAATCCTCTGCACTCTCGTCAGATTGACACCCAAGAACTGAAATGTTCATACTGGAGCTTACGGTGTGAATGGCAAGCAGTACAGCTGACCGTTTCCAAAATTCTGGTGGTGTGAATTGTGTCGTGGGGCTATTTTTCTTACAGACGGTACCCAAATGGACCTACTATACTGTACAGTCGACAACATTAAAAAAGGAACAAAAGGCATGCGGGAAAGTAAATTATAAAATGGCGAAAATTTACCCATCGCACCCTATATAAATTCGTGTGTGCGTGCACGTATTCTTCATCTCGAGAAAATTAGTTTTACATACAAAATCGACAGGTAAATTGACACATTTTATATATCATATATAACCTTAGATGCACAGATTTTTTTTCTCGGTTATTTTTATATATTAATACTTAACTAATTTAGATTATAACGGACACATCTCTGAATACACGTACATATGCATAATTTGTTGACTTTTATACACAACTTGCATACATTTAATTATCTCAGTATTTTTAAATATTAATATTTATCTAGATTATAGAATAACAAACACACCTGTATTATACACATGCACACACACACCTCTCCTTTCTATTTATCTATCTCTACATATATATATATATATATATATATATATATATATATATATGAAATGGTGTAATTATTTTAATATATTTTATGTTTATATGTTATATTTATAGATACAAATATTTAAGTAAATTCTCCGTTTGTAATAAACAGTATTAACCATATTTACCGGCTTTATTCTATATAAATATAACCATATTTACCGGCTTTAATTCTCTATATATATATATATATATATATATATATATATATATATATATATATATATATATATATATATATATATATGTACATATTTTTATATATATTTGTATATATATATATATGTATATATTTATATATATATGTATATATATATATTTATATATATATTGATATATATTTATATATATTTATATATATATATATGTATATATTTATATATATATTTATATTTATATTTTATTTATATATATATATTTATATATATATATGTATATATTTATATATATATATATGTATATATTTATATATATATGTATATATTTATATTTTATTTATATATATATATTTATATATATATATGTATATATTTATATATATATATATGTATATATTTATATATATATGTATATATTTATATATATATATATATGTATATATTTATATGTATATATATATATATATTTATATATATATGTATATATTTATATACATATTCCTCCGACAGGAATCGAACCTCTATCCTACACGGAACCGTAATATAGCCTGACTTTTTCGCTACAGAGTAATTTGACTTAGCTAGACAGAGGTTTCCTCTGTATGTAAATGGTATATCACATCAGGATATATGCCATATTCCGTGTAGGTACAGGTTCGAAGTTATATATATATATATATATTTTCAGCAGATGAAACTGCTTGTATTGTTCTTATATATATATATATATATATATATATATATATATATATATATATATATATATATATATATATATATATATAAGAACAATACAAGCAGTTTCATCTGCTGAAAACTCGGTGAACATATTTCATATGTTTCTTGACATCTTCAAAAAATAGTGTAAAAACTCGATGCATTATGGAAAATGCTTTAATACTAACAATGATTTTGGAAATGAACTAAGACATTGCATTTCTTCAATAGGTAAACTTAAACGATCGCCAGCGCATGCTTATCAAAACAGATACGTTTCTTTTATGGGAGACTGTAAATGATATATAAATCTATTCAATCCTAATGTCTTCAACAGAAAAATAGTTTCATTGCCATTCACATAACCGATACTAATCTCTATCCGTTCCAGTGTTGAGTCTGAGACCTTGTGGGATTATGAATGGGAGTGTAATTTCGCTATCACTAGTGATCACTCCAAACACCATTGTCAATTAAACTCATACAACTCTTTCCGAATTCTCTGCGCTGTTCTAAGATTGACGCCCAATCACTCTGAAATGTTCATACTGGAGATTCCGGCAAGAATGCCATCACGCCGTTTCCAAATTTCTATGTGTCATGGAGTTATTTTTCTTATAGACGGTCGGCGATATTAAAAATATAAAATGGCGACAGTTTACCCATCGCACTATTTACATTCAATAAGTAGAGCCTCGAAGCTCTTTACAAATTCCGTTTATTCATCACCAAATTGTCATGAGTTCCTGGGAATAGGCAGGCAGGTGATTTTCCGTTCTCTCTCCACAGATTTGTGGCCAATGTTGGGCGTCTCCAAGAATGTGTATCATCCAAAAAGAACATACGGCAACATCACGTTCAGACAGCTGTTCCGGTACGATTACCGAACTTAGCAAACTCGAGACTTGCCAGTGCCTAAATGGGTGACCCCATGGCAATACCACGTGCTATAAACTTGGATGAGCGACTAGTTCAAATACCCCTGTAATATTTATGAATTCACCTCCTCTGACCCCAGGTAGGGTTAATAAGTAAAACTTGTGTCATTAAAACATTACTACCCCACAAAAATTCATACAATCTACAAATATTTCCAGGCATTAAATAATCTGTAAAGGTTTGCTAAACCGTAGAAAACGAATCAATAATCAATAAATATATAGCATCTAAAGCTAGAGAGGCTAAATTACTCAACTTTTAACCCATAGCTGGTGTAAGTGATACCGTTCTGTAACATCTAGATTTTTTGACGTAAACACCATTAAGACAATGGAATTCATATATGGACGGATGTATTGGACATGAAATGTGGAAGTTTTTAAACCATATATTATAATCATAGTTTGTTTTTTCCCATTCTAGTACATTGTACATTTTATTAATTTCTCTCTATCTTGGAAATGTAAAGCCGGAAGTATCAGACCATTATTTATTCAAAGAATTAGACCACTCAGCGAAAAGCAAACTTTGATTTGGTAAAAGTCTTATCTGCTTTTCAAGATACTTATACCTATTATTATATTACATTTGTTGGATAATGCAATGACGTAATTGAATGTCATGTATCTATTTTGTACATTGTCGAAAATTAAGAATTTCTGGCCTCAATATTTTCAGTACATATAAAACTGTACTGTGTTGCCGTTAGTAGGGATTCACTTTTCTCTCTCACTCTCTCTCTCTCTCTCCATCATCATCATCATCATCTTCTTCTTCTTCTTCTTCTTCTTCTTCTTCTTCTTCTTATTATTATTATTATTATTATTATTATTATTATTATTATTATTATTATTATTATTATTATTATTAATATTATTATTATTATTATTATTATTATTGTTGTTGTTCAGACTTGCATTCTGTTTTTTTTCTAAAACGTTTTATGCTGGAAATCATCATCGGTTGCTCTGTTTGTTCAAATAAAACAAGTGAGAGCCTTTATCTAAAACCCTGTATAAAAATGTTAAGCGTGAATATTAAGTGGAATCAAATTTTCTTTAAAATACATTTTAGTAAAACAGAAAATAAATGAAAAAATGAGGATAAAACAGGAGAGACATTCACTTAAATAATTAATGAAAGACAGGATAAACCAAAAAAATACACATTTTTACCCTTATATAAAAAAGTAAACTTCAAATTAAAATAGCTAAACTTAAATAAGATCGATGTTATATTTAAAACTAGCAGGCTTTGTTTGTTCGCTATCGCTTCGCAAATTAAGATATATTCATTACTTGAAATCTTTGAAACAAAAATTTTAAATGAACATTTAATTCATAAATTGTTTTGTTATAGTTAAGGTAAGTTTTTCAAACAGATGCCAGCTTGTTTAATATCAAGTAAAATGCAAATTTAAAACACTTTTCTGCACTATATAAGAACATATTTCTAAACAGAACTATTTTTGATATGTAAACCAAAAGAATCCTCGAATAAAAGAACAGTAATGAAGGACAGTTAATTAATGAAATAAACTTTTTTAAATCAATATGCAAATTAATTAAACCTGAAGAATGATATTGCCTAGAAGCAGATAATATATAATACAGATATTTAAATTGCTATAAAGTAGAGTTATTAACAGCGAAATTCATTGGATAACTGTGCTTCAATCTCGCATTTATTCATACAGATTCCATAATAGAGGTTTTACTTAATTATGTATTAATATTTTCTAGCTCTTCAAATGTTGAATATATAACTAATTCCAGTTTCTGTTTTCGCATTTATACACGATATTAATTTTATCTTATAAATTTTCCCGTGTTCTGTCACCCATGAAATAAAAAATATTGTTTGTATGGAAAATAATTATCTTCGTACATCAAATCTTCTTTGAGTGGCAGCAGAAGAATTATCGTTGAACTTAGTAAAGTTAAGCATAAACATTAATTCAGTACTTAAATGCAGCGATCAATTTTGAGTTCTTCTGGAGTTTATTGATGCCAATTGCATCTACTCCTCCCTAGCTAATGTGATGATGGCTCCAACCAAGAGCCCCCCACAGGAGATTAAATAGGGTGGCTTTTAATCTAGTTTATAATAAAACGTGCACAGTAATTTTGGATACAAAAGGAAAATAAGAGTTATTCCCCTTGAACCCTGACAGCAACCATAATGGCGAGTATAATATATATTTTTAATCTCACATAATCTGGAAACCTTTAATCTGATATCAATGAAAATCGTTCCCAGAGTTTAACTATTCTAGGGCTTTGAATGAGCTATGAATCAATGGAATCGGACAGTCAGATCGGAGGAGGTGATTGTACACACACAGACGCAAACACACATAGACTGTACTTTATATAATAGATGTCAACATCAAATTAAAATAAAACCCTTTATTTCTGGGAATTCTAGAGTGTCGTTCACTCTTATATAAAACGTTGAAAGGCCAAAATAATTAAGGCATGTTGCCTGTAACATAAACAGGGATCTCTCTGACAGACTACAGATTAAGATATCTGGAAAAAGCAACCTCGTTAATAACGTACATATAAACGTACAATCGTCTACATAAATATTTTGTAGCATACCAAGACCCGAGAAAATTTAAATGGCAGGTGGGGAAAATATATAAAATGGTTAATTTTCTGTCTGGATTTACATTCGATATTTAGCAAATTTGAAACCCAGAGTCTTTAATTTTAAATTGGATTCTTTAATTTGAATTGTAGAATGCCATATCTTTATTCATGGAAAATTACACACTTTAGCAAAAATATTCAAAATCTCTCATTGAATTATTGTATTGTGTGGTGAGGTATTTTTCCATAAAACTGCAATATTAAATGTGAACTGTGTAAAGCATTACATATCAGTAAATAGGAAAAGAAATTAAAGTAGTTTTTTAAAAGAAATATTTCAGAAGAAATATTAAAGAAAAGCAGTAATTAACAACCAATCACGAAGCGTGTAAGGAAGAAAGAAACTGGAAAAGAGGCAAGTGAGAAAAATAGAGAGAAAGATGAAGAAAACAACTGTCAATCATGAATGGAAAAGAAAGATTCAAAGAATAAACAAAGCAAGAAAAGATACAAATGAAGTATAAAAAGTGTAAGTAGAAGAATCAAGATAAGAGAAAGAAAGAAACAAGGTTAAAAGAACGAGAGAAAAATGTAGCAAGAAACAAAGATGAATAAAGAGAGGAAAGAGAAAAAAGAAAGAACGTAAGCAAGAAACAAAGACAGAAAGGAAAGAGAAAATCAATCAAGATAAAAGAAAGAAAAAATCAAGATTAAAAGAAAAAGTGAAAAGTCAAGCCCCCCAAAAACGAGGGAATGAATATAGAGAGAAACAGAAAAAGAAAGAATGTAAGAAACAAAGACGAAAAGAAAAGAAAAAAGTAATCAATATAATGGAAAGTAAGAATCAGGATTGAAAGAAAGAGCGATATAAGAAGCAAATAACAAACAAACGGAAGGAATAAAGAGAGAAACAGAAAAAAGAAAGAATGTAAGCAAAAAATAAAGACGGAAAAGAAAGAGAAAAAGACTCAAGATAAGAGAAAGAAAGAATTAAGTTTAAAAGAAAAAGAGAAAAATGAAGCAAGAAACAAAGAAGGAAAGGATAAAAAGAGAAATAGAAAAAAGAAAGAATGTAAGCAAAAAATAAAGACGGAAAGGAAAGAGAAAAAGAATCAAGATAAGAGAAAGAAAGAATTAAGTTTAAAAGAAAGAGAGAAAAATGAAGCAAGAAACAAAGAAGGAAAGGATAAAAAGAGAAATAGAAAAAAGAAAGAATGTAAGCAAAAAATAAAGAGGGAAAGGAAAGAGAAAAAGACTCAAGATAAGAGAAAGAAAGAATTAAGTTTAAAAGAAAGAGAGAAAAATGAAGCAAGAAACAAAGAAGGAAAGGATAAAGAGAGAAATAGAAAAAAGAAAGAATGTAAGCAAAAAATAAAGAGGGAAAGGAAAGAGAAAAAGACTCAAGATAAGAGAAAGAAAGAATTAAGTTTAAAAGAAAGAGAGAAAAATGAAGCAAGAAACAAAGAAGGAAAGGATAAAGAGTGAAATAGAAAAAAGAAAGAATGTAAGCAAAAAATAAAGACGGAAAGGAAAGAGAAAAAGAATCAAGATAAGAGAAAGAAAGAATTAAGTTTAAAAGAAAGAGAGAAAAATGAAGCAAGAAACAAAGAAGGAAAGGATAAAAAGAGAAATAGAAAAAAGAAAGAATGTAAGCAAAAAATAAAGACGGAAAGGAAAGAGAAAAAGAATCAAGATAAGAGAAAGAAAGAATTAAGTTTAAAAGAAAGAGAGAAAAATGAAGCAAGAAACAAAGAAGGAAAGGATAAAAAGAGAAATAGAAAAAAGAAAGAATGTAAGCAAAAAATAAAGACGGAAAAGAAAGAGAAAAAGACTCAAGATAAGAGAAAGAAAGAATTAAGTTTAAAAGAAAAAGAAAAAAATGAAGCAAGAAACAAAGAAGGAAAGGATAAAAAGAGAAATAGAAAAAAGAAAGAATGTAAGCAAAAAATAAAGACGGAAAGGAAAGAGAAAAAGAATCAAGATAAGAGAAAGAAAGAATTAAGTTTAAAAGAAAGAGAGAAAAATGAAGCAAGAAACAAAGAAGGAAAGGATAAAGAGAGAAATAGACAAAAGAAAGAATGTAAGCAAGAAATAAAGAGGGAAAGGAAAGAGAAAAAGACTCAAGATAAGAGAAAGAAAGAATTAAGTTTAAAAGAAAGAGAGAAAAATGAAGCAAGAAACAAAGAAGGAAAGGATAAAGAGAGAAATAGAAAAAAGAAAGAATGTAAGCAAAAAATGAAGAGGGAAAGGAAAGAGAAAAAGACTCAAGATAAGAGAAAGAAAGAATTAAGTTTAAAAGAAAGAGAGAAAAATGAAGCAAGAAACAAAGAAGGAAAGGATAAAGAGAGAAATAGAAAAAAGAAAGAATGTAAGCAAAAAATAAAGACGGAAAGGAAAGAGAAAAAGAATCAAGATAAGAGAAAGAAAGAATTAAGTTTAAAAGAAAGAGAGAAAAATGAAGCAAGAAACAAAGAAGGAAAGGATAAAGAGAGAAATAGAAAAAAGAAAGAATGTAAGCAAAAAATAAAGAGGGAAATGAAAGAGAAAAAGACTCAAGATAAGAGAAAGAAAGAATTAAGTTTAAAAGAAAGAGAGAAAAATGAAGCAAGAAACAAAGAAGGAAAGGATAAAAAGAGAAATAGAAAAAAGAAAGAATGTAAGCAAAAAATAAAGACGGAAAAGAAAGAGAAAAAGACTCAAGATAAGAGAAAGAAAGAATTAAGTTTAAAAGAAAGAGAGAAAAATGAAACAAGAAACAAAGAAGATAAGGATAAAAAGAGAAATAGAAAAAAGAAAGAATGTAAGCAAAAAATAAAGAGGGAAAGGAAAGAGAAAAAGACTCAAGATAGGAGAAAGAAAGAATTAAGTTTAAAAGAAAGAGAGAAAAATGAAGCAAGAAACAAAGAATGAAAGGATAAAAAGAGAAATAGAAAAAAGAAAGAATGTAAGCAAAAAAAAAGAGGGAAAGGAAAGAGAAAAAGAATCAAGATAAGAGAAAGAAAGAATTAAGTTTAAAAGAAAGAGAGAAAAATGAAGCAAGAAACAAAGAAGGAAAGGATAAAAAGAGAAATAGAAAAAAGAAACAATGTAAGCAAAAAATAAAGACGGAAAAGAAAGAGAAAAAGACTCAAGATAAGAGAAAGAAAGAATTAAGTTTAAAAGAAAGAGAGAAAAATGAAACAAGAAACAAAGAAGAAAAGGATAAAAAGAGAAATAGAAAAAAGAAAGACTGTAAGCAAAAAATAAAGAGGGAAAGGAAAGAGAAAAAGACTCAAGATAAGAGAAAGAAAGAATTAAGTTTAAAAGAAAGAGTGAAAAATGAAGCAAGAAACAAAGAAGGAAAGGATAAAAAGAGAAATAGAAAAAAGAAAGAATGTAAGCAAAAAATAAAGACGGAAAGGAAAGAGAAAAAGAATCAAGATAAGAGAAAGAAAGAATTAAGTTTAAAAGAAAGAGAGAAAAATGAAGCAAGAAACAAAGAAGGAAAGGATAAAAAGAGAAATAGAAAAAAGAAAGAATGTAAGCAAAAAATAAAGACGGAAAGGAAAGAGATAAAGAATCAAGATAAGAGAAAGAAAGAATTAAGTTTAAAAGAAAGAGAGAAAAATGAAGCAAGAAACAAAGAAGGAAAGGATAAAAAGAGAAATAGAAAAAAGAAAGAATGTAAGCAAAAAATAAAGACGGAAAGGAAAGAGAAAAAGAATCAAGATAAGAGAAAGAAAGAATTAAGTTTAAAAGAAAGAGAGAAAAATGAAGCAAGAAACAAAGAAGGAAAGGATAAAAAGAGAAATAGAAAAAAGAAAGAATGTAAGCAAAAAATAAAGACGGAAAGGAAAGAGAAAAAGAATCAAGATAAGAGAAAGAAAGAATTAAGTTTAAAAGAAAGAGAGAAAAATGAAGCAAGAAACAAAGAAGGAAAGGATAAAAAGAGAAATGGAAAAAAGAAAGAATGTAAGCAAAAAATAAAGACGGAAAGGAAAGAGAAAAAGAATCAAGATAAGAGAAAGAAAGAATTAAGTTTAAAAGAAAGAGAGAAAAATGAAGCAAGAAACAAAGAAGGAAAGGATAAAAAGAGAAATAGAAAAAAGAAAGAATGTAAGCAAAAAATAAAGAGGGAAAGGAAAGAGAAAAAGACTCAAGATAAGAGAAAGAAAGAATTAAGTTTAAAAGAAAGAGAGAAAAATGAAGCAAGAAACAAAGAAGGAAAGGATAAAAAGAGAAATAGAAAAAAGAAAGAATGTAAGCAAAAAATAAAGACGGAAAGGAAAGCGAAAAAGACTCAAGATAAGAGAAAGAAAGAATCAAGATTAAAAGAAAGAGAGAAAAATGAAGCAAGAAACAAAGAAGGAAAGGATAAAAAGAGAAATGGAAAAAAGAAAGAATGTAAGCAAAAAATAAAGACGGAAAGGAAAGCGAAAAAGACTCAAGATAAGAGAAAGAAAGAATCAAGATTAAAAGAAAGAGAGAAAAATGAAGCAAGAAACAAAGAAGGAAAGGATAAAAAGAGAAATAGAAAAAAGAAAGAATGTAAGCAAAAAATAAAGACGGAAAGGAAAGAGAAAAAGAATCAAGATAAGAGAAAGAAAGAATTAAGTTTAAAAGAAAGAGAGAAAAATGAAGCAAGAAACAAAGAAGGAAAGGATAAAAAGAGAAATAGAAAAAAGAAAGAATGTAAGCAAAAAATAAAGACGGAAAGGAAAGAGAAAAAGAATCAAGATAAGAGAAAGAAAGAATTAAGTTTAAAAGAAAGAGAGAAAAATGAAGCAAGAAACAAAGAAGGAAAGGATAAAAAGAGAAATGGAAAAAAGAAAGAATGTAAGCAAAAAATAAAGACGGAAAGGAAAGAGAAAAAGAATCAAGATAAGAGAAAGAAAGAATTAAGTTTAAAAGAAAGAGAGAAAAATGAAGCAAGAAACAAAGAAGGAAAGGATAAAAAGAGAAATAGAAAAAAGAAAGAATGTAAGCAAAAAATAAAGAGGGAAAGGAAAGAGAAAAAGACTCAAGATAAGAGAAAGAAAGAATTAAGTTTAAAAGAAAGAGAGAAAAATGAAGCAATAAACAAAGAAGGAAAGGATAAAAAGAGAAATAGAAAAAAGAAAGAATGTAAGCAAAAAATAAAGAGGGAAAGGAAAGAGAAAAATACTCAAGATAAGAGAAAGAAAGAATTAAGTTTAAAAGAAAGAGAGAAAAATGAAGCAATAAACAAAGAAGGAAAGGATAAAAAGAGAAATAGAAAAAAGAAAGAATGTAAGCAAAAAATAAAGACGGAAAGGAAAGAGAAAAAGAATCAAGATAAGAGAAAGAAAGAATTAAGTTTAAAAGAAAGAGAGAAAAATGAAGCAAGAAACAAAGAAGGAAAGGATAAAAAGAGAAATAGAAAAAAGAAAGAATGTAAGCAAAAAATAATGACGGAAAGGAAAGAGAAAAAGACTCAAGATAAGAGAAAGAAAGAATTAAGTTTAAAAGAAAGAGAGAAAAATGAAGCAAGAAACAAAGAAGGAAAGGATAAAAAGAGAAATAGAAAAAAGAAAGAATGTAAGCAAAAAATAAAGACGGAAAGGAAAGAGAAAAAGAATCAAGATAAGAGAAAGAAAGAATTAAGTTTAAAAGAAAGAGAGAAAAATGAAGCAAGAAACAAAGAAGGAAAGGATAAAAAGAGAAATGGAAAAAAGAAAGAATGTAAGCAAAAAATAAAGACGGAAAGGAAAGAGAAAAAGAATCAAGATAAGAGAAAGAAAGAATTAAGTTTAAAAGAAAGAGAGAAAAATGAAGCAAGAAACAAAGAAGGAAAGGATAAAAAGAGAAATAGAAAAAAGAAAGAATGTAAGCAAAAAATAAAGAGGGAAAGGAAAGAGAAAAAGACTCAAGATAAGAGAAAGAAAGAATTAAGTTTAAAAGAAAGAGAGAAAAATGAAGCAAGAAACAAAGAAGGAAAGGATAAAAAGAGAAATAGAAAAAAGAAAGAATGTAAGCAAAAAATAAAGACGGAAAGGAAAGCGAAAAAGACTCAAGATAAGAGAAAGAAAGAATCAAGATTAAAAGAAAGAGAGAAAAATGAAGCAAGAAACAAAGAAGGAAAGGATAAAAAGAGAAATAGAAAAAAGAAAGAATGTAAGCAAAAAATAAAGACGGAAAGGAAAGAGAAAAAGAATCAAGATAAGAGAAAGAAAGAATTAAGTTTAAAAGAAAGAGAGAAAAATGAAGCAAGAAACAAAGAAGGAAAGGATAAAAAGAGAAATAGAAAAAAGAAAGAATGTAAGCAAAAAATAAAGACGGAAAGGAAAGAGAAAAAGAATCAAGATAAGAGAAAGAAAGAATTAAGTTTAAAAGAAAGAGAGAAAAATGAAGCAAGAAACAAAGAAGGAAAGGATAAAAAGAGAAATAGAAAAAAGAAAGAATGTAAGCAAAAAATAAAGACGGAAAGGAAAGCGAAAAAGACTCAAGATAAGAGAAAGAAAGAATGAAGATTAAAAGAAAGAGAGAAAAATGAAGCAAGAAACAAAGAAGGAAAGGATAAAAAGAGAAATAGAAAAAAGAAAGAATGTAAGCAAAAAATAAAGACGGAAAGGAAAGAGAAAAAGAATCAAGATAAGAGAAAGAAAGAATTAAGTTTAAAAGAAAGAGAGAAAAATGAAGCAAGAAACAAAGAAGGAAAGGATAAAAAGAGAAATAGAAAAAAGAAAGAATGTAAGCAAAAAATAAAGACGGAAAGGAAAGAGAAAAAGAATCAAGATAAGAGAAAGAAAGAATTAAGTTTAAAAGAAAGAGAGAAAAATGAAGCAAGAAACAAAGAAGGAAAGGATAAAAAGAGAAATGGAAAAAAGAAAGAATGTAAGCAAAAAATAAAGACGGAAAGGAAAGAGAAAAAGAATCAAGATAAGAGAAAGAAAGAATTAAGTTTAAAAGAAAGAGAGAAAAATGAAGCAAGAAACAAAGAAGGAAAGGATAAAAAGAGAAATAGAAAAAAGAAAGAATGTAAGCAAAAAATAAAGAGGGAAAGGAAAGAGAAAAAGACTCAAGATAAGAGAAAGAAAGAATTAAGTTTAAAAGAAAGAGAGAAAAATGAAGCAAGAAACAAAGAAGGAAAGGATAAAAAGAGAAATAGAAAAAAGAAAGAATGTAAGCAAAAAATAAAGACGGAAAGGAAAGCGAAAAAGACTCAAGATAAGAGAAAGAAAGAATCAAGATTAAAAGAAAGAGAGAAAAATGAAGCAAGAAACAAAGAAGGAAAGGATAAAAAGAGAAATAGAAAAAAGAAAGAATGTAAGCAAAAAATAAAGACGGAAAGGAAAGAGAAAAAGAATCAAGATAAGAGAAAGAAAGAATTAAGTTTAAAAGAAAGAGAGAAAAATGAAGCAAGAAACAAAGAAGGAAAGGATAAAAAGAGAAATAGAAAAAAGAAAGAATGTAAGCAAAAAATAAAGACGGAAAGGAAAGCGAAAAAGACTCAAGATAAGAGAAAGAAAGAATCAAGATTAAAAGAAAGAGAGAAAAATGAAGCAAGAAACAAAGAAGGAAAGGATAAAAAGAGAAATAGAAAAAAGAAAGAATGTAAGCAAAAAATAAAGACGGAAAGGAAAGAGAAAAAGAATCAAGATAAGAGAAAGAAAGAATTAAGTTTAAAAGAAAGAGAGAAAAATGAAGCAAGAAACAAAGAAGGAAAGGATAAAAAGAGAAATGGAAAAAAGAAAGAATGTAAGCAAAAAATAAAGACGGAAAGGAAAGAGAAAAAGAATCAAGATAAGAGAAAGAAAGAATTAAGTTTAAAAGAAAGAGAGAAAAATGAAGCAAGAAACAAAGAAGGAAAGGATAAAAAGAGAAATAGAAAAAAGAAAGAATGTAAGCAAAAAATAAAGAGGGAAAGGAAAGAGAAAAAGACTCAAGATAAGAGAAAGAAAGAATTAAGTTTAAAAGAAAGAGAGAAAAATGAAGCAAGAAACAAAGAAGGAAAGGATAAAAAGAGAAATAGAAAAAAGAAAGAATGTAAGCAAAAAATAAAGACGGAAAGGAAAGCGAAAAAGACTCAAGATAAGAGAAAGAAAGAATCAAGATTAAAAGAAAGAGAGAAAAATGAAGCAAGAAACAAAGAAGGAAAGGATAAAAAGAGAAATAGAAAAAAGAAAGAATGTAAGCAAAAAATAAAGACGGAAAGGAAAGAGAAAAAGAATCAAGATAAGAGAAAGAAAGAATTAAGTTTAAAAGAAAGAGAGAAAAATGAAGCAAGAAACAAAGAAGGAAAGGATAAAAAGAGAAATAGAAAAAAGAAAGAATGTAAGCAAAAAATAAAGACGGAAAGGAAAGCGAAAAAGACTCAAGATAAGAGAAAGAAAGAATCAAGATTAAAAGAAAGAGAGAAAAATGAAGCAAGAAACAAAGAAGGAAAGGATAAAAAGAGAAATAGAAAAAAGAAAGAATGTAAGCAAAAAATAAAGACGGAAAGGAAAGAGAAAAAGAATCAAGATAAGAGAAAGAAAGAATTAAGTTTAAAAGAAAGAGAGAAAAATGAAGCAAGAAACAAAGAAGGAAAGGATAAAAAGAGAAATAGAAAAAAGAAAGAATGTAAGCAAAAAATAAAGAGGGAAAGGAAAGAGAAAAAGACTCAAGATAAGAGAAAGAAAGAATTAAGTTTAAAAGAAAGAGAGAAAAATGAAGCAAGAAACAAAGAAGGAAAGGATAAAAAGAGAAATAGAAAAAAGAAAGAATGTAAGCAAAAAATAAAGACGGAAAGGAAAGCGAAAAAGACTCAAGATAAGAGAAAGAAAGAATCAAGATTAAAAGAAAGAGAGAAAAATGAAGCAAGAAACAAAGAAGGAAAGGATAAAAAGAGAAATAGAAAAAAGAAAGAATGTAAGCAAAAAATAAAGACGGAAAGGAAAGAGAAAAAGAATCAAGATAAGAGAAAGAAAGAATTAAGTTTAAAAGAAAGAGAGAAAAATGAAGCAAGAAACAAAGAAGGAAAGGATAAAAAGAGAAATAGAAAAAAGAAAGAATGTAAGCAAAAAATAAAGACGGAAAGGAAAGAGAAAAAGAATCAAGATAAGAGAAAGAAAGAATTAAGTTTAAAAGAAAGAGAGAAAAATGAAGCAAGAAACAAAGAAGGAAAGGATAAAAAGAGAAATGGAAAAAAGAAAGAATGTAAGCAAAAAATAAAGACGGAAAGGAAAGAGAAAAAGAATCAAGATAAGAGAAAGAAAGAATTAAGTTTAAAAGAAAGAGAGAAAAATGAAGCAAGAAACAAAGAAGGAAAGGATAAAAAGAGAAATAGAAAAAAGAAAGAATGTAAGCAAAAAATAAAGAGGGAAAGGAAAGAGAAAAAGAATCAAGATAAGAGAAAGAAAGTATTAAGTTTAAAAGAAAGAGAGAAAAATGAAGCAAGAAACAAAGAAGGAAAGGATAAAAAGAGAAATGGAAAAAAGAAAGAATGTAAGCAAAAAATAAAGACGGAAAGGAAAGCGAAAAAGACTCAAGATAAGAGAAAGAAAGAATCAAGATTAAAAGAAAGAGAGAAAAATGAAGCAAGAAACAAAGAAGGAAAGGATAAAAAGAGAAATAGAAAAAAGAAAGAATGTAAGCAAAAAATAAAGACGGAAAGGAAAGAGAAAAAGAATCAAGATAAGAGAAAGAAAGAATTAAGTTTAAAAGAAAGATAGAAAAATGAAGCAAGAAACAAAGAAGGAAAGGATAAAAAGAGAAATGGAAAAAAGAAAGAATGTAAGCAAAAAATAAAGACGGAAAGGAAAGAGAAAAAGAATCAAGATAAGAGAAAGAAAGAATTAAGTTTAAAAGAAAGAGAGAAAAATGAAGCAAGAAACAAAGAAGGAAAGGATAAAAAGAGAAATGGAAAAAAGAAAGAATGTAAGCAAAAAATAAAGACGGAAAGGAAAGAGAAAAAGAATCAAGATAAGAGAAAGAAAGAATTAAGTTTAAAAGAAAGAGAGAAAAATGAAGCAAGAAACAAAGAAGGAAAGGATAAAAAGAGAAATAGAAAAAAGAAAGAATGTAAGCAAAAAATAAAGACGGAAAGGAAAGAGAAAAAGAATCAAGATAAGAGAAAGAAAGAATTAAGTTTAAAAGAAAGAGAGAAAAATGAAGCAAGAAACAAAGAAGGAAAGGATAAAAAGAGAAATGGAAAAAAGAAAGAATGTAAGCAAAAAATAAAGACGGAAAGGAAAGAGAAAAAGAATCAAGATAAGAGAAAGAAAGAATTAAGTTTAAAAGAAAGAGAGAAAAATGAAGCAAGAAACAAAGAAGGAAAGGATAAAAAGAGAAATAGAAAAAAGAAAGAATGTAAGCAAAAAATAAAGAGGGAAAGGAAAGAGAAAAAGACTCAAGATAAGAGAAAGAAAGAATTAAGTTTAAAAGAAAGAGAGAAAAATGAAGCAATAAACAAAGAAGGAAAGGATAAAAAGAGAAATAGAAAAAAGAAAGAATGTAAGCAAAAAATAAAGAGGGAAAGGAAAGAGAAAAATACTCAAGATAAGAGAAAGAAAGAATTAAGTTTAAAAGAAAGAGAGAAAAATGAAGCAATAAACAAAGAAGGAAAGGATAAAAAGAGAAATAGAAAAAAGAAAGAATGTAAGCAAAAAATAAAGACGGAAAGGAAAGAGAAAAAGAATCAAGATAAGAGAAAGAAAGAATTAAGTTTAAAAGAAAGAGAGAAAAATGAAGCAAGAAACAAAGAAGGAAAGGATAAAAAGAGAAATAGAAAAAAGAAAGAATGTAAGCAAAAAATAATGACGGAAAGGAAAGAGAAAAAGACTCAAGATAAGAGAAAGAAAGAATTAAGTTTAAAAGAAAGAGAGAAAAATGAAGCAAGAAACAAAGAAGGAAAGGATAAAGAGAGAAATAGAAAAAAGAAAGAATGTAAGCAAAAAATAAAGACGGAAAAGAAAGAGAAAAAGAATCAAGATAAGAGAAAGAAAGAATTAAGTTTAAAAGAAAGAGAGAAAAATGAAGCAAGAAACAAAGAAGGAAAGGATAAAAAGAGAAATAGAAAAAAGAAAGAATGTAAGCAAAAATAAAGACGGAAAGGAAAGCGAAAAAGACTCAAGATAAGAGAAAGAAAGAATCAAGATTAAAAGAAAGAGAGAAAAATGAAGCAAGAAACAAAGAAGGAAAGGATAAAAAGAGAAATAGAAAAAAGAAAGAATGTAAGCAAAAAATAAAGAGGGAAAGGAAAGAGAAAAATACTCAAGATAAGAGAAAGAAAGAATTAAGTTTAAAAGAAAGAGAGAAAAATGAAGCAATAAACAAAGAAGGAAAGGATAAAAAGAGAAATAGAAAAAAGAAAGAATGTAAGCAAAAAATAAAGACGGAAAGGAAAGAGAAAAAGAATCAAGATAAGAGAAAGAAAGAATTAAGTTTAAAAGAAAGAGAGAAAAATGAAGCAAGAAACAAAGAAGGAAAGGATAAAAAGAGAAATAGAAAAAAGAAAGAATGTAAGCAAAAAATAATGACGGAAAGGAAAGAGAAAAAGACTCAAGATAAGAGAAAGAAAGAATTAAGTTTAAAAGAAAGAGAGAAAAATGAAGCAAGAAACAAAGAAGGAAAGGATAAAGAGAGAAATAGAAAAAAGAAAGAATGTAAGCAAAAAATAAAGACGGAAAAGAAAGAGAAAAAGAATCAAGATAAGAGAAAGAAAGAATTAAGTTTAAAAGAAAGAGAGAAAAATGAAGCAAGAAACAAAGAAGGAAAGGATAAAAAGAGAAATAGAAAAAAGAAAGAATGTAAGCAAAAAATAAAGACGGAAAGGAAAGAGAAAAAGAATCAAGATAAGAGAAAGAAAGAATTAAGTTTAAAAGAAAGAGAGAAAAATGAAGCAAGAAACAAAGAAGGAAAGGATAAAAAGAGAAATAGAAAAAAGAAAGAATGTAAGCAAAAAATAAAGACGGAAAGGAAAGAGAAAAAGAATCAAGATAAGAGAAAGAAAGAATTAAGTTTAAAAGAAAGAGAGAAAAATGAAGCAAGAAACAAAGAAGGAAAGGATAAAAAGAGAAATGGAAAAAAGAAAGAATGTAAGCAAAAAATAAAGACGGAAAGGAAAGAGAAAAAGAATCAAGATAAGAGAAAGAAAGAATTAAGTTTAAAAGAAAGAGAGAAAAATGAAGCAAGAAACAAAGAAGGAAAGGATAAAAAGAGAAATAGAAAAAAGAAAGAATGTAAGCAAAAAATAAAGACGGAAAGGAAAGCGAAAAAGACTCAAGATAAGAGAAAGAAAGAATCAAGATTAAAAGAAAGAGAGAAAAATGAAGCAAGAAACAAAGAAGGAAAGGATAAAAAGAGAAATAGAAAAAAGAAAGAATGTAAGCAAAAAATAAAGACGGAAAGGAAAGAGAAAAAGAATCAAGATAAGAGAAAGAAAGAATTAAGTTTAAAAGAAAGAGAGAAAAATGAAGCAAGAAACAAAGAAGGAAAGGATAAAAAGAGAAATAGAAAAAAGAAAGAATGTAAGCAAAAAATAAAGACGGAAAGGAAAGAGAAAAAGAATCAAGATAAGAGAAAGAAAGAATTAAGTTTAAAAGAAAGAGAGAAAAATGAAGCAAGAAACAAAGAAGGAAAGGATAAAAAGAGAAATGGAAAAAAGAAAGAATGTAAGCAAAAAATAAAGACGGAAAGGAAAGAGAAAAAGAATCAAGATAAGAGAAAGAAAGAATTAAGTTTAAAAGAAAGAGAGAAAAATGAAGCAAGAAACAAAGAAGGAAAGGATAAAAAGAGAAATAGAAAAAAGAAAGAATGTAAGCAAAAAATAAAGAGGGAAAGGAAAGAGAAAAAGAATCAAGATAAGAGAAAGAAAGTATTAAGTTTAAAAGAAAGAGAGAAAAATGAAGCAAGAAACAAAGAAGGAAAGGATAAAAAGAGAAATGGAAAAAAGAAAGAATGTAAGCAAAAAATAAAGACGGAAAGGAAAGCGAAAAAGACTCAAGATAAGAGAAAGAAAGAATCAAGATTAAAAGAAAGAGAGAAAAATGAAGCAAGAAACAAAGAAGGAAAGGATAAAAAGAGAAATAGAAAAAAGAAAGAATGTAAGCAAAAAATAAAGACGGAAAGGAAAGAGAAAAAGAATCAAGATAAGAGAAAGAAAGAATTAAGTTTAAAAGAAAGATAGAAAAATGAAGCAAGAAACAAAGAAGGAAAGGATAAAAAGAGAAATGGAAAAAAGAAAGAATGTAAGCAAAAAATAAAGACGGAAAGGAAAGAGAAAAAGAATCAAGATAAGAGAAAGAAAGAATTAAGTTTAAAAGAAAGAGAGAAAAATGAAGCAAGAAACAAAGAAGGAAAGGATAAAAAGAGAAATGGAAAAAAGAAAGAATGTAAGCAAAAAATAAAGACGGAAAGGAAAGAGAAAAAGAATCAAGATAAGAGAAAGAAAGAATTAAGTTTAAAAGAAAGAGAGAAAAATGAAGCAAGAAACAAAGAAGGAAAGGATAAAAAGAGAAATAGAAAAAAGAAAGAATGTAAGCAAAAAATAAAGACGGAAAGGAAAGAGAAAAAGAATCAAGATAAGAGAAAGAAAGAATTAAGTTTAAAAGAAAGAGAGAAAAATGAAGCAAGAAACAAAGAAGGAAAGGATAAAAAGAGAAATGGAAAAAAGAAAGAATGTAAGCAAAAAATAAAGACGGAAAGGAAAGAGAAAAAGAATCAAGATAAGAGAAAGAAAGAATTAAGTTTAAAAGAAAGAGAGAAAAATGAAGCAAGAAACAAAGAAGGAAAGGATAAAAAGAGAAATAGAAAAAAGAAAGAATGTAAGCAAAAAATAAAGAGGGAAAGGAAAGAGAAAAAGACTCAAGATAAGAGAAAGAAAGAATTAAGTTTAAAAGAAAGAGAGAAAAATGAAGCAATAAACAAAGAAGGAAAGGATAAAAAGAGAAATAGAAAAAAGAAAGAATGTAAGCAAAAAATAAAGAGGGAAAGGAAAGAGAAAAATACTCAAGATAAGAGAAAGAAAGAATTAAGTTTAAAAGAAAGAGAGAAAAATGAAGCAATAAACAAAGAAGGAAAGGATAAAAAGAGAAATAGAAAAAAGAAAGAATGTAAGCAAAAAATAAAGACGGAAAGGAAAGAGAAAAAGAATCAAGATAAGAGAAAGAAAGAATTAAGTTTAAAAGAAAGAGAGAAAAATGAAGCAAGAAACAAAGAAGGAAAGGATAAAAAGAGAAATAGAAAAAAGAAAGAATGTAAGCAAAAAATAATGACGGAAAGGAAAGAGAAAAAGACTCAAGATAAGAGAAAGAAAGAATTAAGTTTAAAAGAAAGAGAGAAAAATGAAGCAAGAAACAAAGAAGGAAAGGATAAAGAGAGAAATAGAAAAAAGAAAGAATGTAAGCAAAAAATAAAGACGGAAAAGAAAGAGAAAAAGAATCAAGATAAGAGAAAGAAAGAATTAAGTTTAAAAGAAAGAGAGAAAAATGAAGCAAGAAACAAAGAAGGAAAGGATAAAAAGAGAAATAGAAAAAAGAAAGAATGTAAGCAAAAATAAAGACGGAAAGGAAAGCGAAAAAGACTCAAGATAAGAGAAAGAAAGAATCAAGATTAAAAGAAAGAGAGAAAAATGAAGCAAGAAACAAAGAAGGAAAGGATAAAAAGAGAAATAGAAAAAAGAAAGAATGTAAGCAAAAAATAAAGAGGGAAAGGAAAGAGAAAAATACTCAAGATAAGAGAAAGAAAGAATTAAGTTTAAAAGAAAGAGAGAAAAATGAAGCAATAAACAAAGAAGGAAAGGATAAAAAGAGAAATAGAAAAAAGAAAGAATGTAAGCAAAAAATAAAGACGGAAAGGAAAGAGAAAAAGAATCAAGATAAGAGAAAGAAAGAATTAAGTTTAAAAGAAAGAGAGAAAAATGAAGCAAGAAACAAAGAAGGAAAGGATAAAAAGAGAAATAGAAAAAAGAAAGAATGTAAGCAAAAAATAAAGACGGAAAGGAAAGAGAAAAAGAATCAAGATAAGAGAAAGAAAGAATTAAGTTTAAAAGAAAGAGAGAAAAATGAAGCAAGAAACAAAGAAGGAAAGGATAAAAAGAGAAATAGAAAAAAGAAAGAATGTAAGCAAAAAATAAAGACGGAAAGGAAAGAGAAAAAGAATCAAGATAAGAGAAAGAAAGAATTAAGTTTAAAAGAAAGAGAGAAAAATGAAGCAAGAAACAAAGAAGGAAAGGATAAAAAGAGAAATGGAAAAAAGAAAGAATGTAAGCAAAAAATAAAGACGGAAAGGAAAGAGAAAAAGAATCAAGATAAGAGAAAGAAAGAATTAAGTTTAAAAGAAAGAGAGAAAAATGAAGCAAGAAACAAAGAAGGAAAGGATAAAAAGAGAAATAGAAAAAAGAAAGAATGTAAGCAAAAAATAAAGACGGAAAGGAAAGAGAAAAAGAATCAAGATAAGAGAAAGAAAGAATTAAGTTTAAAAGAAAGAGAGAAAAATGAAGCAAGAAACAAAGAAGGAAAGGATAAAAAGAGAAATGGAAAAAAGAAAGAATGTAAGCAAAAAATAAAGACGGAAAGGAAAGAGAAAAAGAATCAAGATAAGAGAAAGAAAGAATTAAGTTTAAAAGAAAGAGAGAAAAATGAAGCAAGAAACAAAGAAGGAAAGGATAAAAAGAGAAATAGAAAAAAGAAAGAATGTAAGCAAAAAATAAAGAGGGAAAGGAAAGAGAAAAAGACTCAAGATAAGAGAAAGAAAGAATTAAGTTTAAAAGAAAGAGAGAAAAATGAAGCAATAAACAAAGAAGGAAAGGATAAAAAGAGAAATAGAAAAAAGAAAGAATGTAAGCAAAAAATAAAGACGGAAAGGAAAGAGAAAAAGAATCAAGATAAGAGAAAGAAAGAATTAAGTTTAAAAGAAAGAGAGAAAAATGAAGCAAGAAACAAAGAAGGAAAGGATAAAAAGAGAAATAGAAAAAAGAAAGAATGTAAGCAAAAAATAATGACGGAAAGGAAAGAGAAAAAGACTCAAGATAAGAGAAAGAAAGAATTAAGTTTAAAAGAAAGAGAGAAAAATGAAGCAAGAAACAAAGAAGGAAAGGATAAAGAGAGAAATAGAAAAAAGAAAGAATGTAAGCAAAAAATAAAGACGGAAAAGAAAGAGAAAAAGAATCAAGATAAGAGAAAGAAAGAATTAAGTTTAAAAGAAAGAGAGAAAAATGAAGCAAGAAACAAAGAAGGAAAGGATAAAAAGAGAAATAGAAAAAAGAAAGAATGTAAGCAAAAATAAAGACGGAAAGGAAAGCGAAAAAGACTCAAGATAAGAGAAAGAAAGAATCAAGATTAAAAGAAAGAGAGAAAAATGAAGCAAGAAACAAAGAAGGAAAGGATAAAAAGAGAAATAGAAAAAAGAAAGAATGTAAGCAAAAAATAAAGAGGGAAAGGAAAGAGAAAAAGACTCAAGATAAGAGAAAGAAAGAATTAAGTTTAAAAGAAAGAGAGAAAAATGAAGCAAGAAACAAAGAAGGAAAGGATAAAAAGAGAAATAGAAAAAAGAAAGAATGTAAGCAAAAAATAAAGAGGGAAAGGAAAGAGAAAAAGACTCAAGATAAGAGAAAGAAAGAATTAAGTTTAAAAGAAAGAGAGAAAAATGAAGCAAGAAACAAAGAAGGAAAGGATAGAAAGAGAAATAGAAAAAAGAAAGAATGTAAGCAAAAAATAAAGGCGGAAAGGAATGAGAAAAAGAATCAAGATAAGAGAAAGAAAGAATTAAGTTTAAAAGAAAGAGAGAAAAATGAAGCAAGAAACAAAGAAGGAAAGGATAAAAAGAGAAATAGAAAAAAGAAAGAATGTAAGCAAAAAATAAAGACGGAAAGGAAAGAGAAAAAGAATCAAGATAAGAGAAAGAAAGAATTAAGTTTAAAAGAAAGAGAGAAAAATGAAGCAAGAAACAAAGAAGGAAAGGATAAAAAGAGAAATAGAAAAAAGAAAGAATGTAAGCAAAAAATAAAGTCGGAAAGGAAAGAGAAAAAGAATCAAGATTAGAGAAAGAAATAATTAAGTTTAAAAGAAAGAGAGAAAAATGAAGCAAGAAACAAAGAAGGAAAGGATAAAAAGAGAAATAGAAAAAAGAAAGAATGTAAGCAAAAAATAAAGACGGAAAGGAAAGAGAAAAAGAATCAAGATAAGAGAAAGAAAGAATTAAGGTTAAAAGAAAGTGAGAAAAATGAAGCAAGAAACAAAGAAGGAAAGGATAAAAAGAGAAATAGAAAAAAGAAAGAATGTAAGCAAAAAATAAAGACGGAAAGGAAAGAGAAAAAGAATCAAGATAAGAGAAAGAAAGAATTAAGTTTAAAAGAAAGAGAGAAAAATGAAGCAAGAAACAAAGAAAGAAAGGATAAAAAGAGAAATAGAAAAAAGAAAGAATGTAAGCAAAAAATAAAGAGGGAAAGGAAAGAGAAAAAGACTCAAGATAAGAGAAAGAAAGAATTAAGTTTAAAAGAAAGAGAGAAAAATGAAGCAAGAAACAAAGAAGGAAAGGATAAAAAGAGAAATAGAAAAAAGAAAGAATGTAAGCAAAAAATAAAGACGGAAAGGAAAGAGAAAAAGAATCAAGATAAGAGAAAGAAAGAATTAAGGTTAAAAGAACGTGAGAAAAATGAAGCAAGAAACAAAGAAGGAAAGGATAAAAAGAGAAATAGAAAAAAGAAAGAATGTAAGCAAAAAATAAAGACGGAAAGGAAAGAGAAAAAGAATCAAGATAAGAAAAAGAAAGAATTAAGTTTAAAAGAAAGAGAGAAAAATGAAGCAAGAAACAAAGAAGGAAAGGATAAAAAGAGAAATGGAAAAAAGAAAGAATGTAAGCAAAAAATAAAGAGGGAAAGGAAAGAGAAAAAGACTCAAGATAAGAGAAAGAAAGAATTAAGTTTAAAAGAAAGAGAGAAAAATGAAGCAAGAAACAAAGAAGGAAAGGATAAAAAGAGAAATAGAAAAAAGAAAGAATGTAAGCAAAAAATAAAGACGGAAAGGAAAGAGAAAAAGAATCAAGATAAGAGAAAGAAAGAATTAAGGTTAAAAGAACGTGAGAAAAATGAAGCAAGAAACAAAGAAGGAAAGGATAAAAAGAGAAATAGAAAAAAGAAAGAATGTAAGCAAAAAATAAAGACGGAAAGGAAAGAGAAAAAGAATCAAGATAAGAAAAAGAAAGAATTAAGTTTAAAAGAAAGAGAGAAAAATGAAGCAAGAAACAAAGAAGGAAAGGATAAAAAGAGAAATGGAAAAAAGAAAGAATGTAAGCAAAAAATAAAGAGGGAAAGGAAAGAGAAAAAGACTCAAGATAAGAGAAAGAAAGAATTAAGTTTAAAAGAAAGAGAGAAAAATGAAGCAAGAAACAAAGAAGGAAAGGATAAAAAGAGAAATAGAAAAAAGAAAGAATGTAAGCAAAAAATAAAGACGGAAAGGAAAGAGAAAAAGAATCAAGATAAGAGAAAGAAAGAATTAAGGTTAAAAGAACGTGAGAAAAATGAAGCAAGAAACAAAGAAGGAAAGGATAAAAAGAGAAATAGAAAAAAGAAAGAATGTAAGCAAAAAATAAAGACGGAAAGGAAAGAGAAAAAGAATCAAGATAAGAAAAAGAAAGAATTAAGTTTAAAAGAAAGAGAGAAAAATGAAGCAAGAAACAAAGAAGGAAAGGATAAAAAGAGAAATGGAAAAAAGAAAGAATGTAAGCAAAAAATAAAGAGGGAAAGGAAAGAGAAAAAGACTCAAGATAAGAGAAAGAAAGAATTAAGTTTAAAAGAAAGAGAGAAAAATGAAGCAAGAAACAAAGAAGGAAAGGATAAAAAGAGAAATAGAAAAAAGAAAGAATGTAAGCAAAAAATAAAGACGGAAAGGAAAGAGAAAAAGAATCAAGATAAGAGAAAGAAAGAATTAAGGTTAAAAGAAAGTGAGAAAAATGAAGCAAGAAACAAAGAAGGAAAGGATAAAAAGAGAAATAGAAAAAAGAAAGAATGTAAGCAAAAAATAAAGACGGAAAGGAAAGAGAAAAAGAATCAAGATAAGAGAAAGAAAGAATTAAGTTTAAAAGAAAGAGAGAAAAATGAAGCAAGAAACAAAGAAAGAAAGGATAAAAAGAGAAATAGAAAAAAGAAAGAATGTAAGCAAAAAATAAAGAGGGAAAGGAAAGAGAAAAAGACTCAAGATAAGAGAAAGAAAGAATTAAGTTTAAAAGAAAGAGAGAAAAATGAAGCAAGAAACAAAGAAGGAAAGGATAAAAAGAGAAATAGAAAAAAGAAAGAATGTAAGCAAAAAATAAAGACGGAAAGGAAAGAGAAAAAGAATCAAGATAAGAGAAAGAAAGAATTAAGGTTAAAAGAAAGTGAGAAAAATGAAGCAAGAAACAAAGAAGGAAAGGATAAAGAGAGAAACAGAAAAAAGAAAGAAGCAAAGGCAAATCAATTAAGAAAGGATGAGTAAAACGCAAAACATTTCTTCTTGAGAATAAGTCGATAAATTCAACGATTAAAGAACCAAAACATATGGCAAAGATAAAACAAAATTACTTTTTACCAAATGGTACTCTCCTTTTTATCCTTGATAACATTAAAGTAAATCATTCCTGTTATGCTGTCAATACTGCAGAACGATATAAAAAGTGTGATAAATGGAAGGCATATTTGTACTAATGTTTGTCTCAGTTCAACGTAAAATCAGTAATCTGAAAATGTTGGCACATTTCGAAGAAGAAAATAACATATTCAGTTATGCTCTTAAATCATGCAGACACAGTACAGAAATACAAAATCGGAACTTGCATTCTTTAAATAAAGGTTAGCAGGAAATAATAAGATCTTTCGACAAAGTTTCCAGACGGAGGACTTAGTAACATAAACTCTGCGGTATCCATTAACGTTTTTTGGCAGACAATTGAAAAACAAGTAATATTCAGATCAGAGGTCAGCAATAGTTTCAGCGACAAGAAAGGTACAATGATTGTTTAAATGACAAAATACTGCTTAAAAAGTTTAGTCAGTGAGAAAAGAAATACCTAGCAGGATTAAATTCAAGGAAGATGACGAATATGAATATGGTATTAATGGTGTCCCGAATGTATAAATTTAAGTGCGCTATTCGACTGTCATCTTGTTCTCAGCTCCAAATTTTAGAAGAAAAAGAGAAAATGTCACGACAGAGAGTTTTACGGGAAGCGTTGATATTGTTGTATCAAAAACTATGAAACCAATTGAAAATTAACGCGGCGGCTATCTTCGTTAATTTGTAATATTGTTATATCCTCACGCGGAAGCGTTTTTGTCTTTTTGTAGTATGGCTTCGTCGCGTTTCGACCAAGCGCCCAAGAAAAGAAAAACATACCAGGATAAAAATCAAGGCAGATCACGGATATGAATGTAGTATTAATGGTGCCCCGGATGTATAAATGTAAGCCTGTTATACGACTGGTATGTAGGTCTCAGCCTTTTATAGATGAAATAGTTCAATGGTACTGTTACTTCTAATCCGACAAATTCTGTTCTTACACGTCCCACCAGTGAAAATCTCTTCTGTTTACTTGCTCTATGTTTACTACAAACTTCAAGCAAAATAAATTAAAATTGAATGCACTATTCGTCTAAAAGCAGAAAGAAATCGAACTCAGTTAGCTTCTAACCGTTTGGGTTTTGTTTTTTATGTTAATGGGAGCACCTACCTTTCTTCTACCTGGATTTCTATCAAACAGTTTGCATCAGAATGGTTGGTGTTTTAAGTGTCATATTTTATGAATTTCAACCGAAAATAGTACGATCTACACAGGCAATGAATGACAATGTTTTCAATGACTATTAGTATTACCATATATATATATATATATATATATATATATATATATATATATATATATATATATATATATATATATATATATATATATAAAAGTGAACATAGAAGTCAACACTTAGAGGCGACAGTCTGTTCCATGCTCGATGCAATTGGCAGGGCACCGATTGCATCTAGAATGAAACAGACTGTCGTCTCTAAGTGTTGACTTCTATGTTCACTTTTATACTTACACACGCTCTATCTCTGATATTGAGCACTTTACCCCATAACTATAGCACATCTTAAGACTATTTAAATATATATATATATATATATATATATATATATATATATATATATATATGTTTGTGTGTGTGTGTGTATGTGTGTGTGTGGGTGTGTGTGTGTGTGAAGAGATATAGATTTAAGGTATACTATATTTATGGGATAAAGTGCTCAATATCAGAGATAGAGCATATGTAAATATAAAAGTGAACTTTGAAATCAACACACAGCGGCGACAGACTGTGTCATACGAAACACAATCGTTTAGCATGATACATTGTGTCGTCTTTGAATGTTAACTTCAATTTTCTCTACTATATAAATATACTGGGTGTAACAAATTGTGTAACATCATAATTATTCATCCCACAAAATATTTAATATCTAAAAAAAATTACTAAACTAATTGAGTTTTCTTTTTCCAGGATTTCAGGTAAGACGTTTAGCCATCTTGACACCATTTTCGTAAGAATCACTGAAAAATACTTTCAGATATTCAGCTAAAAAAACATTGTCTTCACAACTGAGCAATAGTCATAGGGAAAATATCATTCAGGCCCTCAGTAATCGTAACAACATTTATACTATGGCTTCCATTTTCAAAGTCCATTCAAGAACTATCCAGAGAAAGGTGAATTATTTTTAAAAAGTGGAAACACTAAAGAGAAAAACTCGATCAGGAGGTTACAACAAGAAGATGGATTATCATGTCAACATTGGGCTAAAGAGATCAATTAGAAATGATCCAACTCAATTCATAAATCGTTTGACACGTGTTAGAGGAGTTTCAGCTGCGACAGTCCAAAGAAAAGTGGAAAAATTCTTGAAAATGTAGTCGTACATGAAACGTGTGAGGCACTTTGTCAAACCAGGACAGAATGTTAGAAGGTTAGAGAGGGCGAATAATTACTGGAATTATTTGGAAAATGATCTTGGAATAATATGTAAAGATATATATGCAAATTTTATTTCTATCTTTCATGATCTTCGTTCCTTAGCTATGATTAATTAATGCAGATCATGTCATTTTCGTTCATGATCGATATCATCACGAGACTTCCGTTAAGTTTAGAGATTAATAGTACATTCTTATTGGTCAAAGTAAAAGCCATTACGGTTATAAATCCTTCGAGAATTGCAATAAGTTATCTTTAATCATTTCTAAGATACAACGATTCAAATCTTAATTTGTTGTTACACCCAGTATATGTTTTACAGAGTTTATGGTGACTGACTACAACATTCTTTAAAAGCAGCATCATTTTTGACGCTAAACTGGTGAGTTAATGAAGGAGGCTTCATTTGATAACACCGTGACGGACGCCCCGAGGTTCAAATGAATTATTTGGAAATGTCCTGATACCAAATGCAGTTGGTTTTATATGACTGTTTTCCTTATACTAGCCAAATTGCCTTTACAAGAGCTGAGAGCGATCATCGCAAGACAACATTTATTAAATCAAAATAATATAAACCTTGTTTTATTTGACGCTTAATAAAAATCGTAGCCCAGACATTTTCGAAAATCTACAAGATTTAATTCCGTGTTAACTGTTTGTTTTGTTCTATCCGTAATTTTTGTGAAGCGTGAATTAAACAGAACAAAACTGTTTGTGACAATTTGCTTTTATACCCCAAAATCGTGAAAGTTTCTTTACTTGGAAACCAAATTCAAATGAAAGTTTTATACTTATTCAATGCTAAAACATGTAACATTTGTCTGGAAAGAATGACTCAAGTAGAAAGACGTTTGTCGTTAGTTCTGTTAATGTTTCATGCGGCTACGTTTATTTTTTCTTTTCTTTTTCTTGTGAATAGAATAATTACGTCAAAAAGAAAAACCCTTTCGAAAGTAAGGTTGTATATCAAGATCCATTTCCTTACATACTCATCAATCATTCATAAAACCCTCACTTCAAATAACATCAATTTTCATCCATTAACTAGCTTCGGTTTCACAATAAAACATGAATTATTTATTTGACTACAAATACATATATATATGCAAAGCACAGCGAAATGTTCTCAGTCCAAGTCTGAAGAAATTTGTTAATCCTATATTTGCTTAATATTCAGATGTGGGTTACTTTTTCTTAATCGTTCAGTCAATTCGAGGCCTAAGACCCACTCAAGATAGAAATTTACTGAATGACGTTGTTAGAACTTAAATAGATAAGAATTGTAGATAATGGTGATATGTAGAAAAGAAAACAGTTAACTCCAGATTTGAGTTTGGTAATATCGTAGCGATGCTCTTGTGAGTAACCGTGTCGAGGAGAAAGCTTTCCAAACGGAATTAATCAGAATCCCCTTTTATGCATTAGTCAGCTATCCGAACGACTGATTCGACAATTCTTGATTATAATACTTCTGCGTGTGACAATAAGTAACATCGGGTAGCAAACCCACTGATTGGGAGATTGGAGGTTTTGATGAGCAGAGAACCAACCATTAATTACTGTTATTCACTGGTGCACCCAGGCCCAGTGTTGTAGTATATGTTAGGGTCATCTCTAAAGGCAAATAGAGAAGTCCCAAGCAAACAATAAAACACTAATAAGGAATAAAATACACTTATGTATATATAAAAAAAAATTACCAATAATACGTATTTATAGGAAACTTAACACCAATACATTTTATAGCAAAATGACCAAAAATATATATTGCGTTCAAAATATATTTAGTTGTGTCCAAAATATTTCAGTATTAAATGGACCAAAAGGAGTTTTTTTGCGGTAAACAAATCGCTCAATCAATCAGTTAAACTTGATTATAACTCTCTGGAGAAACGATCTAGCTTACAGTGCCGTTTGGAATTGTCAGAAAACTAATGACACTAGAAATTGCGAATAGACGAATTGTTCAGAAATTATTGATGCTTATTCTAGTCCAAGTAATCCTAACCAGAGTGTTGTGGTTTGTTGGCCTTGTTCGACTACTGGTCGTGCTAAATCATCTGCGTTCTCCTAGAGAGTGTAAGAAATGTCTGCCCAAAACATCCGCAGTGTAAAATACAGGAGTTGACATTGCTGGCGCTGAACATGTATAGATGGCCTGAGAATGTGTCTGCGAAGACATCTGCAGAGAGGATAAGCTATCCAACTAGCAGCCGTTATATTTAGTAAAGCAATGCATTGTTAATAAATGTTTTTCTTAAAGATCACAAAAAGAAAAAGGTTTATAGCGAAAGGGTTGCTAAAACAAACTTACTAAATTAATAAAGCTCTTCTAACAAAATATCATTTACAAAATAATAAGACTTTCACTTAGTGTTCTTAGATAGGTTTTCAATTGAAGAAAAAGTCCAAAACAATCCCATTACGTTAAAAGCTTGTCTCGCCGGACCAATTACGATTAATAGTAAGACCGATCCTCATTTTGTGCCTCATGCTTTCAGCCTTGTGTCACGTTTAAGCTACATTTAAAAATTCACCTCCAGCAGGACTTCAACATAGTGAAATGCTTAGCAATCTTGTCTCGGTTGACTTAATCACGACTTAATTTATCACATTATTTTATATCGTTCTGCAGTATTGACAACATAACAGGAATATTTTACTTTTATGTTATCAAGGATAAAAATGAGAGTACCATTTGGTAAAAAGTAGTTTTGTTTTATCTTTGCCATATGTTTTGGTTCTTTAATCGTTGAATTGATCGACTTATTCTCAAGAAGAAATGTTTTACGTTTTACTCATCCTCACTGGGTACCCCATACTTTCGGCCTTGTGCACATTAAAGCTACGTTTAGAAAATCACCATAATGCAAAAAAAACAAAAAGAACAAAAAGAAAAAACAAACATCTCAAGCCTGAAAACTGAAAAGATAAACAAATAAGGGAAATACGTAAACAGTTATAAATTATGTCGATAATATTCACAGCTTTAATTTTGGTGATGTTAATGATGGAATTTGTTGTTCTCATTTCGGACAAATGATCTTTCTCTTAAAACAGATTTGTACGGAAAATTGGAATATCTCATGTCCACTAATTGTTATTGTTCTTTCTAGTATCGATGAGACTTTCCTTCGCAAAATTAAGTTTAATTTAAAGTGGAATTCAAAATTTAGACTATGACATTATTTTAATCTTCGAAAACAAAATTGAGTTATTAGTAGTTAACATTAATAGACCGGTCTACGTCCGATAATCTCCCCAAGGTGAGTGACGCAAATCGATGTCGTGATATCAATAAGGGTACCATAATGGGTCGATGTATAGAACTGTTGACAGAATATAGTGTATGCGTTTGCTAATGGGTTGATTTTCAGCAACTCTATATTGATATCTGATCTTGCCCAATGTTACTTTTAATATGTAGTTGCCATCGTTACTTCTTACTAGCAATATCAAACATAAAATCCCATTTTCATTCAGACTGTTTGTCGTGATAACAAGAGAGATTTTCTGTATTCTTGTGTCCTATGTCTTACAATATTTAGAGGATGCTTCAGAACAATAATTATCACCATATATAATATTTCAGCTTGTTGCCATTTAGGTATTCCAGAACCTGATTTGCGTGCCAGTCACTTGAAATATGGGATCAATTCTTTCGGTATGTCAAAATGAGAATCTGGACAACATACGATTTGTAAAATTTATGAATATACATATAACATTTTTCTGCCTGACGAAAATCATTTATAAGTTCCCATTTTCAATAGTTGCATGCAATTAAGACATTTCAAGGGAAAAAGAGCTTTCAAAGCAAATTTATAGTTTAATAATTTTGACTCTGTTTGAAAATAAATAAAGAATGATGGCTTATATTTATCAAACTCAATGATGATTTCGACTAAATTAATATGAATTAAGTGACATTTTTACGTTAATTCAGATTACTTTTCTACCTGAAATGTTGCAAATACACCTATATGTTTGCTATCTATATCTATAATTCTCAAAATGTGTGTGTGTGTGTGTGCCTCTGTGTGTGTGTGTGTGTGCCTGTGTGTGTGCGTGCGTGCGTGCGTGATTGGATGTTGTTTATGCGTTTCAACAGTTTTCATCCGATTTCGATGATTTTTTTATTATTTTGATAGATAATTCTTCAGTGCCGGTTTTGAGTATAAATTGACTAGAGAAAATTACAACATTGAAATTGAAAAATCGAAAAAACTGTTTCTTTAAAACTTTGCGCAAATATCAAAAGCAGAACTTAATGTCTGTAAAAATCAGCGTACAATCAATTTAGAGAGTTGAAATCTAATGCGGAAGATTATTAGAATTATAAAAAAAATATATTATAAATAAAAATTATCGTATAATATTATTGTTGTGGGGCTCTCCCCTTTTTATACAAGATAGACTCGTCTAAAGTATACTTATAATGACATAGTAGGAGATACGGGGAGATACGTTGAGATAAGGCTGAGATACGTGGAGTCCATTGAGAGAGAGAGAGAGAGAATTACGGCTTCACTTACAGAGACTTGTACATATACTTTCTACTAACCCGTATTCCTGGACTACTAATCTTCATTTCAATTTTTTATTCTTACATTCAATACACTTATTTTCCTATTTCAATTGCTGCGTTGTTTATTTATTTGTGCAGGATTCCATCCCCGGAATCCATAACAGCTTGGCGACGAGGACTTCGGACCCACACGGAAAGAAAGAAAAATTCTGTCGTCACTGCAACAACTTGGCGACAAGGACTTCGGACCCACACGGAAATAAGAAAATTTTTTTTCTCTCGTCAGCAAAACTTGGCGACGGGGATTTGCACTTCTCGGAGACTTAATAAAAGAAAAAATATTTTGCCGTTGCCAGCGTCCACAAAAACTGGGCGACAAAGATTTACGAGGATTTTCGAGGATTTTGCGTGACCACCGTGATTAAAAGGTACTTCCTCAAAATACGAAAAATCGCGGTTTTCGTAAGAATCTTATCATGGAGGATTTCGAATGTATTTTAGTAGAACTTATAAAATACCAAAATGAACAGCAACTACAACTCAAAGAAAGAATGGAAGAGAAGTGGCAGAAAAAATTGCTCACTCAACAGGAACAAATGGAAAATGGAATACTACAAACACAGAAGGAAAATCAAGACAGCTAGAATTTAAGAAGGTTAATCAAGAAAGACAAATGCAACTCCAGGAATTAATATTAAAAGTAACGGGCAACACACAACAAAAGAATATAGAAAAAGACGCGACTTTTTCTCAAGTCGCAGTTTGGAAGACAATAGAAACATTTAAATACTCTCTAGAAGATAATAAAAATTTCGGGGACTATTACGGACGTCATGAAGACATTTTCAACATTGATTGCCAAAATTGGACGGAAGCTAAGAAACTACCTTTATTACTCAGGAAATTGGGAACCAAGGAGTACACAAAATTTGTGGACTATATTCTACCGAAAAAGACAAAGGATTTGACGTTTGACGAGGTAGTTACATGCCGTACGGAGCTCTTCAGTCCAAAGACTTCACTTTTTCACAAAAGATGGAAATGTCTCAATCTCGTAAAAAGCGAAAATGAGGACTACTCCACGTTCGCCGCAATCGTGAACAAACATTGCGATGACTTTAAGTTGTCAGAATTGACTCCGGACAATTTTAAGTGTCTGATTTTCGTACAGGGATTAGTCTCAGCCAAGGCCAGTGAAATGCGCAAAAGAATGCACTTGAAGCTTCAAAACGAGCCTGGATTAACGATACAAAAATTGTCAGAAGACAGCCAAAAATGCTTGAGCATAAAAAAAGACTCTAAGGATATCGAGGAATAGGGAATACACACATACGTAAGTTGAACAAAAGTTTACGATCCCCCCCCCCGAAGAAAAACAAAAAATTCATGATAAAGGAAAAATTACAAGGTATAAGGCGATTAATGACAGAGATCAAAGCAAATATAAGCCCCCCCATCTGCATGTTACAGATGTCGTGGATTACACTGGAATAAAGACTGTCGATTCAAATACAAGAACTGTTTAGCTTGTGGAAAAATGGGACATAAGACATCTCAACGCAGAAACAAAAAATACACTAGTAGGGTAAGAACTACTAGAATGGACTACGAAGACAAACTAAACACAAGAAAATACGTGGAACTCGAGATTTTAAATAAAAAGGTAAAATTACAGTCATACTCAGGTTCGGATCTAACTATAATTAATCTACAAACCTGGAGGAAGCCAAATAGACCGACTATGATGCATACACAGAATCGCTAAGTCTGTTACAGGGAAGCGTATCAAATTTGAAGGAGAAGTAATTCTAGACGTAACATTCCATGGAAAAACGAAAAAATTGAAGATATTTGTAATGAAAGACACAGAAAATTTGGTGGGCACAGATTGGATGCAAAGATTCGATGTATGGGATTTACCCATTAGCTCATTTTGTAAGAAAATAGAGTGCGGGCCGTCAGAAGCTAGAAAATTAAAAGAAGAACTACACAGCCAATTCCCCGAAGTATTCTCGAGCGGGTTGGGACGATGTAATAAGGTTGCAGCTAAAATTGAACTAAAGCAAAAAGTTCAGTCAGTATTCAAGAAAAAGCGAAACGCGACTTTCGCAACCATAGAAAAAATTGACAAGGAGTTAGATAGATTGGTACAAAGTGGAATCCTATCACAAATCGAATTCAGTGAATGTGCGGCACCAGTGGTCTACGTAAAGAAAAACTCCAGAGAAACACGTGTTTGCGCATATTTCTCGACTGGGTTAAACAAGGCTATCAAGGATCATCACTACCCATTGCCAAGCCCGGAGAAAATATTTACCAAGCTTAACGGTGGTAAGGTATTTTCTAAGATTGATCTAAGTGAAGCTTATCTTCAGATTCCAGTAGAAGAAGAAAGTACAAAGATTTTATGTATCAGTACTCAGAAAGGACTTTACAAATTTAACAGATTGCCATTTGGGATAAAGGTAGCACTGTCAATCTTCCAAGAGACTATGGACACCATGATCATGGGACAGAACTTTGCTACTGCTTACTTAGACGCCATTTTAATCAAAAACGATAATGTAGAATAACACGCAACGCACATTAAAGACGTTTTTAAAAGAATTCAGGATTTTAGGTTTAAAGTGAAGGAAAAAAGAAATCAAGTGTTTAGGCCATATAATCAATGAAAGTGGGAGAAAACCAGATCCAGATAGGACATCGGCAATAAAAAATATGCCGAATCCGAAAAATGTCGCAGAGTTGCAAAGCTTTCTTGGTCTAGCGAACTATTACGTTGAATTCATTGAAAACATGCACAAATTGACAGCTCCCCTCAATGAATTATTGAAAAGAAAAACAAATGGAACTGGACGGAAGATTGTCAGAAAGCTTTTAAGGAGATCATAAAGAAATTAACGTCTGATCTAGCACTGACGCATTTTGATCCCAAACTGGAACTTATCATTGCTAGTGAGGCAAGCTCACACGGAGTGCGAGCTTGTATATTACACAAGATGCAAGATGGCACAAGGAAACCTAGAGCTCACGCATCTAGATCGTTCTTAACAGCAGAGAGGAATTATTCGCAAATTGACAAAGAAGCGTTAGGCATATATCGCCATAACTCGCTTCCACAGATACATATATGTTAGAGAGTGTACTCTTCAAACTGACCATAAACCTCTTCTCACTATATTCGAATCGAAAAAAGGACTACCAATTCACACAGCCAACAGACATCTGAGATGGGGAACTATATTATTGAATTATAATTTCAAACTAGAGTTCCTACCGTCTAAGAAAATTGGTCATGCGGATGGATTATCTAGATTAGTACCTGCGAAATGCGAACCTCTGGAAGACTCTGTAATAGTGGCTTTGCGAGGCGAAGACGAAATTAGTAAAGTGCTAGACAATACAGTAAGGGAATTACCAGTGACCTTGTTAGAAACCAGAAGAGAAGCTGAAAGGAATGAATTAATACAAAGTACAAGGAAAAATAGAAGAAAAAGAAAGAAATCTAGCGGACAGATTTTGAATTTGTGATCATGTATTACTTTATAATGAAAGAATGGTCATACCCAGATTTACAAAGACGAATTCCGAAGGACTTTCATTTAGGACAACCAGGGAAAAATCGTATGAAAGCGTTAATGAGAAGTTCCGTGTACTGGCCTAATATGGATAACGACAAAATGTAGAAAAATGTAGAGGCTCTGCAGCGGCAGCAAAGACACCACATATTATACAAAAACCATTGTCTAAGGAGGAAAGACCTTGGTCTAGAATCCATGCGGACTATGCAGGACCCATAGATGGATATTACAGTAGATAACGGTAGATAGCTTAAGCAAGTGGCCAGAAGTTTTCAGATACAAAAACCCTACGACGGAAAACACTATTAATTGTCTACACGAGTTATTCGCTAGATTCGGCGTGGTAGATTGCCTTGTAACGGATAATAGTATCCAATTCACCTCGAGCGACTTTCAAGAATTCTGTGCTAGTTATCAAGTCAAACATATTAAAATAGCACCAAACCATCCACGATCTAACGGGTAAGCCGAAAGGTTTGTGGACACGCTTAAGAGATCCTTGAAAAAAGCAGAGGACGTACCAACAGAAAGAGCCATACAACAGTTCCTACAAGTCGACAGAATCACTCCAAACAGAAACACACCATCTGGCCTTTCACCAGTTGAAGTGATGTTTGCTCGCAAAATACGGCCTGTTTTTGATAAATATTACCTAGCAAAAATAAAAACCGGAATACACCGATAGTGCCTGAAAGACCCTTCAAACCAGACTAACGGGTCTATTTCAGATTGTTTAAGAATAATATGGCATACTGGGAACCAAGTAAGATAATAAGCAGACTGGGGAATGTTATGTACACGATCCAAGGTGAAAACTTCACTCACAGGAGACATATCAATCAGATACAAAAAGACGGGTAGAGGAGCCAAACTCGTCACCTTCGGAAAATGAAGACTGAATGGAGTCGATTTTTGAAGCATTTGAAATTCAAAGACCACAAGTAGCCACGGAGACTGGAAGAACAAGCGGGAAAAGAAAATTCACAGAACCGCTAATGATAGACTATAAGCGAAAAAAATATTAACTCCCCCAAGAAAGAAGCGAGGGAGGAGGTGTTGTGGGGCTCTCCCCTTTTACACAAGATGGACTCGTCTAAAGTATACTTATGCCGAAGAATTGGAGTCAAGGTGGAGATACGTTGAGACAAGGTTGAAATATGTAGAGTCCAGAGAGAGAGAGAGATAGAGAGAGAGAGAGAGATAATTACGGTTTCACTTAGAGACTTGTACATATACTTTCTACTAACTCGTATACCTGGACTACATTTCTTCATTTCAAGTTTGTATTCTTACGTTCAATACACTTATTTTGCTATTTCAATTACTGCCATTATTTATTTATTTGTGCAGGATCCCCACCCCCAGAATCCACAACAATATATATGGAAAATTGTTGAAGATTTTGAGCGTATGGTTGTTGTTCCAAAATCCAGAAACTGTAATTAGTGTACGCTCAACATAGCTGCGGTATAAACCAAAAGCTATTTCTCTTGTTATTAAAAAATAAATGAAACTGCTATTTTTAAATCAATTATTTATCCATCTTTTCACCACTGACCAATTGGATTTATAAATATTTGCAGCAGATAAGTCATTTGTTTTTCAGAAGTGTCTATTTTGTTGTGAGTGAATGTGCAAACAATTGAATTAATTTTGAATTTAAGTAGTTTAATCCTAATATTCATTCTCTTTGCAGAGACTTTCCCCCACAACTACACTATTAACCTTTTTCATGTATAGGATGATATGTTTCTCACTGATATGTCCCGGAAAGGGATATATCTGTTCGAAGTAGCTAAGTGGTTTTGGCTAGTGTAACCAGGAAGGACAATCTAGCAGGTAGCCGTAATGGACTGGTACTCGTCGTAGTCGTAGACAATATTCTTAGGTTTAGGCTTATGCAATAAACGTAGGAAATAGGCGTAGGCCATAGGCGTAGGCGATGTACCTCCACATCAGTCTGTATTTATGGCTGAGACCAGCCAATCATATTACTGTGAGGGGGGACCCAGGTGTATGCATATTCATTACATTACTCACATATCCTATTAAACTACATTTATCTTCTTATTCTTATCTCTCAGCCAATATGCACCTAAAGTAACGCTCTAATTCGTGGACCGTTTTATGGCGAATAATAGTGTGAAGGAAAATGCTTTAAATTCTCATATCTTTATCATATAAATATCACTCGCATATATCCTCTTGGTTGTTTTCGTTATTTGTATTTTAACGTTTCTTTCAAAGAGACTATTTCTTTATCATCGTGTGGCTTTGCGCCTATATGTTTAGAAAATTTAATTTTTAGATATGGCGATCGAAAACATCGATACGGACATTCTGCCGGTTCCAGTGGAGGGAAAGAAGTAACAACGACCACCACCCATGTCTTAGTTTGAGGATATTAAGAAGCGGGCTGGAATGACGGTGGCTGAGGATGTACGGGGCATCAGACAGAAAGAGAACGAGGGGAGTGGTGAAGACAGCGGCCCAAAATGCGCCAACTTAATAAATGATGATTTTTTCCCTCGCCTCATTTATCAACAGCGTAATCTTCTTCTCTTTTCCCTTTTAATTGAAACTGCCACCATTATTTGATTCTTATATTTCCAATTTGGTTATCAACTTGAAAATATCTTCTGTTATCGCCATTTCATTTGATTCCATCTTAAGTGTAACGACCCCCCAACTTTATTTTTTGTCATTCGCTGTGTTTCACCTTCAGTCAAAGATTAATTAGTGAAATGAATGCCGAAGTGTGCAGTGATTTAATTCTTGAAATAATTCTATTATTTTCATAGAAATTTTAGAAAAAACTCTTTGTTTACATTTAAGTATAAACAGAAAACTCAGGTTAGAAACTGGAAATGGTGATAGAATAAACGGTACGCATGGAGAAGTTGGCATGTTTTTTATATTCTTTTCGCTACAAGTAAGCAATAAAAGAAACTGGGATGAAAATGGTTATTGAGAATCGAAGAACAACATAAGAAACGAGAATTATAGGATTCAAAGAGACAGATGAAAATGAAGGACATTACATTTAAATTATTGACGATCATATTTTACTGGAAATCAGGAAACCGGAAGAGAGTACCACAAGATAAAAATCACGTGAAAACAAATTATTAGCATATAACTTATTCTTACAACTCGCAATTTCAACCGTAAAATTATGAATCTTATCGGCCAATCTAGTGATACGCTTACATTCCTGAAGTCGAGGTACCAAAAAAAAAGGTCATCATCTGTCTATATTTCCGAGATGAGATATTATGTACATTATTTACATTATTCGGACTATTGTCCTCATCTTTGTACCATCAGTGGATAAGGGCGTTAGTTAGATCCAGTGACAGGACACAAAGAGTGTGAGTTCAATACCCGGTTAAGGCAGTGGAGAACTTTCAGAGGGAAATTAACAGGAGATAACTGATAACTGACATCCATTAAACATGACACGTGGAACAGTCTACCGCTGTGAGCGAAATAAAGCGTTCAGTTCGTTCAGTTCCAACCACCTGAAGAATGCCGGAACGTACAACGGCCGAAACGTTGTAATAAATATGTCGACAAATACGAGGACAATAGTCCGAATAATGTAAATAATATTCATCGGAACAGTTATTGTGAAAACATTTATAGAAGAGACAACGTAAAGCGACATTAAGTGGGTGAGACAATGACGGAAGCTGGGATGCCAAGTCAGGAACAATCTATTAGAACAATGATTTACGGAATCATCTTTGGATTTTGTCTAGAATATGAAATAATTCTGTTACACCTTGTTTGGTGCTTCTGATGTGTGCTTAAAATCAGAAGCACCAAATAAGATGTGACAGAAACATGTGATGCACAAACGAATATTAAACTTATAATTATCCAAGATCGTATCCGGCGAGCAAAATCGTCTAGCTCCTCATAGTGGACAGACATACAAGCCAGAGATCTAGCAATTGAGACAATGAAAATATCCTATGTCCATGCCAATGGCAAAAGTGAATCCAAAAAGTGGCAATGGGTTTCTCTTCTGGAGATTAGAATCAGCCATACTGATGGAAGGAAAAATATTCTTTCAGAAGATTAATAGATTGCAGTTTAGTTTTAGAGACGTTAAAATTAACTCAGATGGAAATTCAAAATGTATATATGACTGTGTATTTTGTCATATTGTAAATACCGATCATTGAGTATAAACCAATAAATAATTTCTTCAACATTTATGTGGAATGTACTTTCAAGACGATTGTTGGTTTTGTTTTGTTTGGTTTGTTTTGTTCTACGGCAGATCAACCTCAATGGTTGAATTAATGCCGACAAGATTTGTATTGCTAGTAATGCACTGCTGCTAATTTTTCTTCTCGAAAAATATATTGCCGGTAATAATTTTTTCCTTCAAAAATATATTGCCGGTAATATTTTTTTCCTTCAAAAATATATTGCCGGTAATATTTTCTTCCTTCAAAAATATATTGCCGGTAATATTTTTTGCCTTCAAAAATGTGTTGCTGGTAATAATTTTTTCTCCAAAAATTTATTGCGGGTGATATTTTTTTGCTTCAAAAATGCAGTGTTGCTAATAATTGTTTCTCCAAAAACTTCCAACAGAAAGGCCTCTGATCAGGATGTTTTGAAGATCACGGAACCAGCTATTAATTGCTGGTGTTCTCACATCACTCTGACCCGGGCTGGTAGTACCTGTCAGGGTCCCACCTATGGGCAAATAGTATCCCCCCAAAGGGGGTCAAAACACTATGTAATTCTAAAAATAGGATTTAATAACAGCAATACATTTTCGAAGAAAAAAATATTACCAACAATACATTTTTGGAAGAAATATTACCAGCAACAAAAATTTTGTTGGCATTAAATACCATCGAACCAAAGGAAACCAAGTCAACCATTTACACAAGCTCGTAAGGTAGTTTCTCCGCGGCTTTCCTGAATGTTCTATACGCTTCAAATATTCAGAGCATTCCTTACTCACTATGTTCCCTAAAGATTTCAGTTTTCTGATTCTAAATATAAGCATACGTTTCGTTTACATTTTCTATAAAATGGGACATTTAAGCGTGATAAAAGTAACTGAATTGGCGTGAGTGCCTTTTATATTTAAGTTTTTGGTACTCTGTAATCTTAAAAAAATTAAGAAAATATTTTCCGTAATCTAATGTTTTATTGAATTTTAAACATTACTGGCTGTAAATTTAATACAGTTATCGCTATTATTTTCTGATAATGTCATGTTTGATCAACCTTATAATAGAAATAGATAAAAAAATCTAAATTAGTTTAAAAATAATGCTGTGTGATGATTTCTCCTAAGCTTTTCCATTTATGATTAGAAAATATAAAGTTTAATTAATAATATCACCTATCCCATAAGAATTAATACAGAAATGTAAATGATTTAAAACTTTATCAATTATGCTAATTATTTTTTAAAAAAAGAAAACAATTCTTGTAAAAATTCGTTATTCTTCGAAGAAAAATATTTTCTCAGTACATTAGTGCCTATAATATAACTTATTCTTTTAAAATATAAAGGCTTTTCTTATTAAATACTATATTAGTTATACTTAGTTATTAGTTATTCCGTTTAGTTAGTTATTAGTTCAGTTTTCCTTAAATGCCTCGTTTATGACATGTTCAGTCCATGTTATTCTCGGGATCCTTATGTAAAACGAGATTTCTGTTTCCTCAAGCCCCTTCGTCGTCTGTAATGTGATTGTTCAGCATTTACTACCATTTAGTAGGTCCGATATTTTATAACATTACTGTGCTATTCCCTTTCCACCATAATCAAAAAATAAAATCAGGGTTAGTCATAGGATTCTACGTAAGAGCCATCTGGACATTTACCTAAAATCAAGAAGATAAATATATCCAGGAAATATTTAGACTTTTTCACTACCCCTACCATTTTATCATCAACGCCAGAGAATGTGCTTACAGAATCCACAATTTAAAAAAAAATAGAAATAGCACGTCTAACAAGAAAACACAACATTCATAATCTTGCCCTCTGACACTGTATCTATTAAATCTTTAAATAAATTAGATATCCCTCATACTAAGATGTTTGCCATCACTTTCCAAGACAATTGCGGATGTAATTAATAAGGAACAATGAATACAGCACCAATTCAGATGCCAGTACCTATCAAATAAATTGTTTACAATGTAAAATAATTTATGTCGATCAGACATCACGTCGTCTCTCCTTGTAGTCGAACGCCACACATTTACTAACGTGGGTTTAAAAGTCGAATGCACGTGTAACATGATTAATCAATGAAAATCAAACAGCATTGCTGTAAAAAAAAATACGAGGAATTTTATTTCTCCGTTTTCACCATATATCATATCATTCTCTGGTGAAGATTTGATAAAAGTGAAACATGTTTGACTGTTAAACGTTTTCTATTTGTCCTTTATCTTATACACGTATCTATCTATCTATCTATTTGTCTGTCTATCTGTCTATTTATCTATTACGCTGGATAGAGATAGAGAGAGAGAGAGAGAGAGAGAGAGAAATAGAGAGAGAATAGTGTGTGCGAAAAGGGTGTTCGAATATCGGAAAGGCATAATAATGAACTTCTTCAGAGATGAACGCACACACACAAACACAAAATCACACACACAATCATCACATGCACATATGTGTGTAGATATATATATATATATATATATATATATATATATATATATATATATATATATATAGCTATGGGTTAGAATCTCATATCCATAGGACTGAATATCTTAGTTCTATCATTGATATTAAGCACTTTCCAATAAGGAAAACCAAAGTCATTTTTCATTATTTAATTAAATTTCTCAATCCTTCCAAGCACGTTCGAAATTTTGTTTAAAAATCTTGTTTTTCTTGCGTCAGCGTGGAGAAGAAAGATTAGTATTAGGAAATTTCGCGCCTTTTTTCCGGCAAAAGAAGACAATGATTTCAAAAATCTTGAAAGAAATCAAATAATTGACGAATTTTAATCAAACTTTCAGGACATATTCACAACGGAATGAAATTATTTGTGAAGTTCTTTTTAGAAAATCTTAGTACATATATATATATATATATATATATATATATATATATATATATATATATATATATATATATATATATATATATATATATGTATAACAGGATAACAGATATATATATATATATATATATATATATATATATATATATATATATATATATCTGATATCCTCAATTTTAATTAATGAAATTTCAAGAAAATTAATTTTGCCTCGTTTCATAATTATAATAGTTAAAAATAGAGCCTGTTAAACAATACAAATCGTCAATTTGCTTTTCAAACATTGACACATTTACCGAAAATATGCTCTGAATGCTAAAATTCAAATTCCAATAAAACTATTACAGTATTTAATAAGAAAAGCCTTTAATTTTTTTAAAGAATAATTTATATTATGGGCACTAATATACTGAGAAAACATTTTGCTTCGAAGAATAACGAATTTTTACAAGAATTGTTTTATATTTTAAAAGATAATTAGCATAATTCATAAAGTTTTCAATCCTTTACATTTCTGTATTAATTCTTATGGGATAGTTGATATTATAAAGTAAACGCTATATTTTCTAATCATAAATTGAAAAGCTTAGGAGAAATCATCACATTTTAAAAATAATTTAGATTTTTTTATCTATAAAAGTGCAAATTTTCTATTATAAGGTCGATCATACACGACATTATTTGAAAATAATAGCGATAACTATATTAACTTTACAGCCAATAACGTTTAAAATTCAATAAAACATTAGATTACGGAAAATATTTTCTTAAATTTTTAAGATTACAGAGTAACAAAAACTGAAATATAAAAGGCACTCGCGCTAATTCAGTTATTTTTATCACGCGTAAATGCCCAATAGAACAGCATTAGGTAAATTTCAATCTGTCATCAATCTGTTAAACCTACAAACGCCTTAAATAAACAGCTATTCTCTGGTTATAAATGCATTTTGGCGACATTTTGAACCTAAAGTAAATAATATTTGTTTCAAATAAAATTAATTATACTGTATATTAGTTCATATTCCTTACATAAAATTTCAGAAATGTAATATTATTTTATGTTTTTTAATGAAGAGAATTACATTGTTTTGTGATGTCAACGAACTTTCTTGGCTACTTTTGCAATGCCATCGAATAACCGTTATCACTTTTGTAATGGTCGTTGTAGTAGAGACTTTGTAATCGCAGATACAACTTATAGTACGCTGTTGAACAATGCTGGTGTCAGACGCCTTCCAATATCACTCGCACTAATAATACTTGCTCGATAATAGACGCACGTAAAGTAATCTCTATGGTGATCCGAATAGAGAAATAGTATAGTGAATAGAGTAGAGAATAGCGGTCCGTATAGTAAGAGAGGATAGACTAGAAACAGAGATGGCTACTCGTTAGCTACTTCCTACATATATGCGTTTCATCTGTGGTTACGGGGTCTACTTAATTCAACAATGGGATCGCCTGTGTTTGCTCACTGGTGATCTATGTTCAAACTCAAGTGTCGGCAGCGAAACTTTATTCTTATATAACACTTTCTGGTGAAAGACGACTGAAATGCAGCTCGTCAGTTATTTTAGCAGTAAAGACTCTTTCCACTTAATTTAAATTAGTTTTAAATAAGTTTCTGAAATACATCAGGCTATTTTGCTTATTGAAAATATTGAAATTAATATATTAACTTGAAATTAAATCTAAAATAAATAATTCAAGTGAGATTTTTAATTTTAAAAAATCATTGTAAACCTTACGTATCTTTTTTGTTTTTCTAGAGTTACTTAATATATATATATATATATATATATATATATATATATATATATATATATATATATATATATATATATATACATATATATATATATATATATATTTCTGTATTTAGGCAGCAATCCTTCTTTCATGCACATTTCATTAAAAACGACTGACAAGGTGCTTTTATTTAGTTTTTTATATGATTTCTCGTGCGATCTAATAAAGTTTTTTCTTTTCAGAGGATAAATTATATAAAAACTGTCCGAATGTTATAAAACATACGTTTAACAAACTATTTATATTTCTAATTCTAACAGTTGAAATATAATCCTTGAAAATGGCTAAATGTATAGCCGAAAGCGCTCGGATAAAAAGAACATTCGGACAGTTTTTTATATAATTTATCCTCTGAAAAGAAAAACGTTATTAGATCGCACGAGAAATTATATAAAAAACTAAATAAAAGCTCATTGTAAGTCGTTTTTAATGAAATGTTCATATATATATATGTATATGTATGTATATATATATATATATATATATATATATATATATATATATATATATATATATATATATATATATATATATATATATATATGAATGCGAGTGTGATTTGTGTCTGAGTAACTGTATGTAATTTCGGCTATTGGATTTTACACCTTCGCTTTTAGAATATAAACATTCCATACAATCAAATCGAATGTCACTCGTATTAAATTTATCCTCAATATTGGTTGCCACTTTTCAACTCCGGTTGAGATATGGGGCAATCCTTAACTTCTGATATCAATGAGAACAGTGAAGAATGTAGAGGAATATTTACCAAGCAAATTAGGCACAGGTGTTATATATAAACCCTTGATTAAATCAACCTAGAGCTTGTATGATATTCTGAACCTTGCATAATCTGATTTACTCTCCATGTATTACTCACATTGCAAAACATTGGCTCCAGTGTGCTTAGGTGGGAAATCGATCCTACATCTTTTAAACTTTGATATTGGACTAGTTGATTTTCATGGAAGGATGAACTCTCCTATCATTTGTTTGAAAATGATATAAATAAAAATGATTAGAAGCGCGCACGTTTATTAAATATAACACGACAGAAAAGTGAAACAAATCTAATAATTTTAAAAATGTACAAACAATATATTAAAACTAACATTTATAAGCGCTTTTAAAATGAAAAAAAATAGTTAAAACTTAAATTATTTTGAAAAAAAAAACCAATGAATTAAAACGAAGCTTCCAAAACGAAATTTCTCCCATTTAATTGTCTTATCGAAACATCTGCCTTCCATCAATATTTTTAATGCTAGCGTCCAGGATAATCACTCCTTTCACCGTGTCGGGCTAACGATTTCAACTGATACAAAGTGAAGAATTTATATTGAATCATTTGATAGACCTGATGCTCGGAAAGCAGATTCAATATGTCGTTCAAGATAATCTTCTAACCAGAATATATCTTACACAGTTATCTGTCTACCATTCGTGCACGCATGGAACATTGATGTTACGTCTGTTCCAGAACTTGCGCTCATTCAAAATCCACCGTTGAATCTGCAATGTTATTTGCGTCACCTGATATCTCTGCGATTTTTCAACTGAGGTGACGTAGATTAAACTTATTTATTGGGAATGTAGTTGTGGAGTTTTCAAAAGTGTAGGAGTTCAGTTCTATAATGACATCCCAAACCCCACATCTTTTTTGGAATTTTGTGACTCCGTGTATATAGTGTTGGTTAAATTTGGATGAGGTTGATATATGTTTCAGGTTTTTAGATTGGCGTTTGCTTTTAATTATTTTGGCTGTTATTATTATATTTTTCGTTTTGTTATTCTTGTTAAGTAAGTCTAGATTACTTGTAAGTTCTGTAAATAGTTCTGGATTGTTCTTATTGTAAGTTCAGACATATGATAGGATTTGTTCGACGTTAAGTTTTTTTTTTAATTTCCTAAATGGTCTAGCAGTGTTTTTTTCCACGAGTTCAAAATCTTTGTTTATTAGTGTTGTGGGGTCGCCTCGTTTTTTAGAGTTCTATATAGTTCTTCTATGTGTTTTTTTGTCGGTCGATCTACTGCAATCCCTACGTGCTAGGGATGGATTTCAGACAGCTTTTTGGGTGATGGCACTTGAAATGAAGATATTGTAGGTTTGTGGTAAATATCGGTGGTTATGTGATTGTTTCTATTACAAAGAAGTATATCTAAAAATGGTAATTCGTTAAAATTATATTCTTGGGTGAATTTGATTTTCCGGTGTAAATTCTGAAGTAGAGTGTTGAATTGATTAATATCGCCCCATGAGGGTTTACAGAAGATGATACAATCATCGAAATATCGTCTCCACGATTTAGTAAAGTGTTTTTTTTTATATTTTCTCATTATATTTGTTCTTTCTGTTCATATAGGTTTTCCTCTAGGTAAGCTAATGTTATAGTGGCAAATCGTCACCATTGTGGAACCTAGGGTTTGGATATAGTTTCTGTTGTCAAATTCCAGAGTGTTATTGTTTACAATTAGGTCTATACTATCGATAATGAATTCCTTAGTAAATTTGGGTTGTAGTATCTTTCGATGATTTTTAATCCAGAATAAGATTTCCTGTTTACCTAATTTAATATATATATATATATATATATATATATATATATATATATATATATATATATATATATATAAAGACATTTATGATATGTTTAACGTTCTTTTTATAGATACAAGTATTTAAGCAAATGCTCTGTTTTATAATAAACAGTATTAAATAACATTTACCAGCCTGAAATGCTTAAATACTTGTATCTATAAAAAGAACGTTAAACATATCATAAAAGTCTTTAAATAAATTGTCGGACTTTGTCCAATTCAAATATATATATATATATATATATATATATATATATAGATAGATAGATAGATAGATAGATAGATAGATAGATAGATAGATAGATAGATAGATAGATAGATCCCCGTGCGGTAAACGAAAAAGTAACCGCAGTAAACTATTTCGACTGAGATTAAAGTCAGTCATACTCTTCAGAAATATATGACTACATTTTCTTCTGATCTCAGTCCAGTTGGCAGATTTTATGATAAAGAGTTAATTCTCATAGAAGTCATTGCAAGATTCTAAGCAAAACAACCCTTTACGTTCAAACCGATTCACTTACTTCCTTCTTTCTGTATATTGGAGGCACTGATGCGCTTTCCTCAACTAACCAATTATCTCAGCATTTCCTATGCTCTTGACATTTCCTGCTTCTAGGGGAGCTGTATTTATATGTACCGTAAAGATTGTCCATGAAAACGTTAAAATAAACGGAAATAAGACGTATTTCTGTGATCTGCTGCTGTACAAACATCCAAAAGATGTGTGACATTTATGAAGATATGCCATAGCTTAGAGTATTGTTCTTATGTGGTTCGTAAGATGAAGTCTGATCAGGAAGACCAATGACATTCCAGTAGAATAGGCAGTCTTGGATGATGACCCAATCTAAATTCAGATTATAAATAATTCAGGCATCCCGATATCGCAGAAATAGCCCAGAAATATAACTCATATGAGTGGGTAAAGGCATCTGAATACAATTTGATACGTCAGGAGCTACACATTTTAACGGAAAAAATAATTGATTCCCTGTTCAAACGTATTAATAGCAACTCATTCATAAAACTAGAATCTTGAAGAATCGATTATTTATAATATTGTGAATCGAGAAAAAATTTCAAAAAGGGGATGCTAAGAATTTCATAGGATTGAAATTTTTATATGATAATTTATACTTATTTATAAAACCAGATACTGAATTCACCTAAGCACGCTTTCAACGGCTATGATGGATAGCGGCTCGGATTGAGGAATCGGAGAGTGGAGTTCGAATCCCAGTCAAATCTATTACATTCACTTATGTGCTAATACCCTTGAGAAATGTGAGGATCCTCTTCTCCCAGCTATGGGTAAATAGCAGGATAGATCAGGATCTATAGTCTTGGATGGCAAATGTTCTAACGCAGATGGCAACCTACTGTGGAAAAAAATTGCTCGTTAGTCATGTACGGAAAGATAAATGATCGCCTACGTGTGTATCACGCATGGAACATTGACTGACTAACTCTTACAACTTGGAGTAATTAATGGCCGTAGCCACTGAAAGACTAACCGGATTTCTCCAAATTGTACGTTCATGTTCATTTGAAGAACCCCGAATCTAACATATTTTAAGAGCCGGCATAAATTGGCACTGCATCTGTATATGGAGCCACATCAGAAGTAGTGTCACACGATTTGAATATTGATTCTTCCTTTTATGCGCCGTGTCCTTTCAGAACGTATGCGATCATGGCTCTCCACTTCCACCACCCCTTGTAGTTTTCAATATATTTTGTTCCTTTGTAACTTCCCCCAGACCCTATTCTGCCATCCCCTTGCCCGCTAGGTATGCGTTGCTTTCACTTTCCTCTCTTTTCCTCTGTTTTCCATGAGTATCAGATTCTCCAAAGCCTCCTTTCGCATTACGCGTCCCAGAAATTTCAACTGCCTATTCATGATGTTAAGTATAAGTTTCCTTCTTGTTTGAATCCTCCCCAAAACCTTATCTTTGCTGCTATGTTCGGTTTATGGTATCCTTAGCATCCTTCTGTAGAACCATACCTCCGTTGCCTTGAGTCTGTTCTTAATCTTTGAGTAGACCGTCCAACATTCGCTGTCGTGAAATAAAGACAGATATCACGTAGCAGTTCATCACACTTTTCTCTGTTACCAACGAATTTCTCCTGCCTTGTAATACTCTGCCTAGCTTTTGAAATGCGTCTTTCGCCTCCGACTAGGTCTTCGGATCTCAGCGTCGCACTTACCGGAGTCTATCAGAAGATTTCCCAGATATTTAAATTTCTGCACCTGCTTGATTTTAGTGTCCATGCAAATCGCATTTCGAACTCATCTTTCTTACAGATGACCAAGCATTCTGTCTTCTTATACTTTATACTTAGTCCCTTTTTCTCGCACCTCTTCATTACTTTCTGTAGGAGATTTTGTAATTTCCTTTCCGACACTGCTATCAGCACTGCGTCATCTACGTATCTTAGATTGTTAAGATTGTGGCCACCAATGATAAACCCTAGTAGGATTTCTTTCAAATTGATTGTGACCGTACAAATTAATTTCTATATCCAGGCATCCCTTGCCTTTTCTCTCTCTCTCTCTCACCATATATATATATATATATATATATATATATATATATATATATATGTGTGTGTGTGTGTGTGTGTGTGTGCGTGTGTGTGTGTGTGTGTGCACGCCCGCTACTTGCATATTTATGTACATATGTATATTTCTGCCTATTATATATTAATATTCAACATTGGATTAAGTGCATTGACAATGATAGTGATATTGTTGTAAAATATATTCATCATTATTTACATTATTCGGACTATTGTCATCATCTCTGTCGCCATATTTATTACAACGTTTCGGCCGTTGTAGGCTCCGGCCTTCTTCAGGTGTTTGGAATGTCGAGCTGAACCCTTTATTTCGCTCACTGGGGTAGTCTGTTCTAGTTCCACGTGCGATGTTTAATGGATGTTAGTTATCAGTTAACATGTGTTAATTTTCCTTCTGAAAGTTCTCCACTGCCTTAACCGGGTATTGAACTCACACTCTTTGTGTTCTCTCACTGGATCTAACCAACGCCTTTATCCACTGTGACATGTGTATGAATTTCTGGGTATTATAATCTTAATGTCTCCAGCAACCATTTTTACCAGTGCTCACATTGCAATTTTTGCTGTTATCATCACATGTTTTTACCAGAGCTCATATAGCAACTTCGTTGTTATTATCGATTTTCTCTGGCACTCCTTATTACTGGTTCCCATATTGTATTTATTTATATGCTTGGTCGGCTCAGGAGATTTTTGTGGCCTAGCACATGTGCCCCTTCCTTAAGTTTACGAATTTTCCAATGGTGTTCCTTGTCTATGATCTCAACCTGATCCCACAGAGGACGGTGATCTACATTCTCTCTCCATATGTGGTCAGCCACGCCTGATTTTTCCACTTCCCCTCGTGTTACAACAATAACAACAAAGTTGCAATATGAGATCTGGTAAAAACATGTTTTGATAACAGAAATAATTGCAATATGAGCACTGGTAAAAATGGTTGCTGAAGACATTAGGTTTATAATACCCAGAAATTCATACACACATGTCCACAAGGACATATGGCACAATGGGTAGATCCAGTGATAAGACCCAAAGAGTGTGAGTTCAATATCCGGTTAAGGCAGTTGAGAAATATTAAATGGAAAATTAACAGACAGACAATTAATTGACAGACATCCATTAAACATGGCACATGGAAATAGAATAACTAGCAAAATAAAGGTTTCAGTTCGACATTCCAAACAACTAAAGAAGGCCGGAGCGTACAACGGCCGAAAGGTTGTAATAAATATGGTGACAAAGATATGGACAATAGTCCGTATAATGTAAATAATGTACATAATACCTCATCTCAGAAATATAGACAAATATATTCTTGTAGAAAATTTTCAAGTTCAAATTTATGCAACGACCTTATTTGTTTACGTGGTTATAATATTCCATCTATAAGAAATCAAGTGCATTGACACTATGTATAAATCAATATTTAACTTGTAAAAATATGTGCTATTCATCATCACCAACTACACAATTGCACACACACACACACACACACACACACACATATATATATATATATATATATATATATATATATATATATATATATATATATATATATATTACAATGAATCATTCATACAAAAAGTTGATTAGTAAAGTTAATGATATAAAAAGGCGAAATCCCTTAGTTAACAAAATTGTAAAGGTGCATGACCCTACAGATCACTCGATGAATGTTATGATCCTTTTTTTGAAAAATTATAAGCTGTATAATGTCTTTTTTAATACGCAAGTAATTTCAACTGTACATTCAGTCATCTTCAGTCATGGAAATTATTTTGTTTTTGGTAAAATTCAGGTAGCATCCGAGTGAAAAAATATAATGCGAATCGAAATATGTTTTTATTTTTTTTTAAATGTGTTATTGATAACGGAGCGTGCAGTCGTAACGCTATGGTTGAATTTTTTTGAAAATTTAAGAGAGTACGATTTTACTAATATGGCAATTTAAGAATATTTTTTGGTAGAAGTTTATCAGGCAATGTATCATGAACGAAATAGGATTTCGCCATTTTATATCATTAACTTTACTAATGTCCTTTTTTATGAATGATTCATTGTAATATAAATTGATCTGCACAACCTATTATATATATATATATATATATATATATATATATATATATATATATATATATATAGAATATGTTGTGCAGTTCAATTTATATATATATATATATATATATATATATATATATATATATATATATATATATATATATATATATATATATATATATATAACTGCTTAGGGAAGAAACTAACACCTTGCCAAAAGAGCTAAATACTCTTAATCAAGTGAAAATCTCGAACAGGGAAAGCAATAAGAGAATAGAAAAAGACATTGGTTTCAACATCTAGCACTGATAGTGTGTTTCATTTTTAAAAACAATCATCAATCTATGGGTGTTTACTTTTGGCTCGAATATTTATATATACTGATCAGTGGTATATTATGGGTAGGTCTATTTCATTATTCTATCGGTTATTAGGTGCTAGGTAACGGTTATGCTTCAAATAATTCTAAGGGCTATTGAGTGGTAATAATTGTGAACCCGAAAGCAGTTTTGTGGCTATTTTATAGTGTTGTTTATTAGCATTATTGTTGATTGCGTTGTTATTTGTTGTTGATTGTTATTATTACGTTTGCTTGTGCTTATGCGTGCATTCGTATTTTGTTAATATATTTGTTAATTACTTTGTTTGTTTACATATTTATTGTTATGGATTAATTTATTTTACATATTTATTAATATATATAAATATATTAATTAAATTTAATTTATTTATTTTATTTTTTATCTATTTATTTCTATTTTTTCCCTATTGTTTTAGATTTTATGTAGCGAGGTGAACATTTGTATTCGTATCTCCATTTTTAGATTAACTTTGTTCGTTTATTTAATAATTTCTGTTAGTCTGGCAAGGTATTTATAGCTATTTTCCCCTCTACACAGTGTTTAGAAATTTGGGATTTATTGTAATAGGCTGAGGCTATTTTCCTTATTTTTCGTGATAGTTTTAGTTTAATTTGTTTTTTGTTCTTCATAAGTATAAAAAAAGACTGTGCGGTTTCCGTAGTTACTGTTTGTAGACGAGGTTTTGTGTGGGTAGTCGCTTTGCTTTCGGTGTCCTTCACTTACTCCCATGTATATTTTTTACTTCATTATCTACTTATTTTAGAGTGGCTTGGTAGGTCACATTTTTCTGCAAGTAATTGCCTTTTAACGGACATCCGTTGTTTGCCGTGTAATTACATGTGAGTTTTATTTTTGTGGGTGGTTTGTCAGCTGTTTTCCTGTTGTGTTTTTTTATTTATTTTATAATTTTCTGATTTGTCTGATTTGTCCAATTTTTGTTAAATATCTTGTGGAGAGTGCTTTATGGGGCAAGCGTATCTATCTGAGTTTAAAGAAAACTTTTCCTATGTTTGTTTTTTTATTTTTTTGTTGTACGGTGTGTTGAACAATATGATGTTTCTTTTCCAGCTGTCTTATTGTATTGTCACCGAAAATTTAATATCTTTTAAAGCGGTTTCACAATCTCTCTTGGCTTTCTTTGATTATTGATGGCGAGGTTTGGTAGCTGTCTGTATATAAAGTGGTTTATATACATACTATAATATACTATATATGCATATATATATATATATAGATATAGATATAGATATATATTCACAACTATATGGTGGACCCTCCCGTCGTATTCCACGTATGAGGGTCAAGCACTTCATCTCTATGAAGCGACAGCCCAGACAACAGTACATATGATTTGATTATAGTGAACGGCTACGTGCCACAAGTTCCCCAGCCGACCTTCCATTTTGAATTCAGAGTTATCTTTCTCGAAGACTAATTTCCATCCAATGCCATCCAGTCTGTCTTGTTATTTACCCATAGCTAGAGTGAGAAGAGTATTAATACTTTTCCCAAGTATATTAGCACGGAAGTGAATGTATTAAATTCGATTGGAATTCGAACTTGGCTCTCCAATCCGAGCCGTTATACATTACTCCACCGTGCCTCCGTGTACAAATATATATACATATAGTTAAATATATGTCATATTTAGGTGGAAAGTGTGTTTGATAACAAAGATAGACCTACCTACCTATCATCATCATCATCATCATCATCATCATCATCATCATCATCATCATCATCATCATCATCAGTCATATGACCGGTGCAGTTGGTAATGATGTTACCCAGATGATCACATGATCAGTCCCCATCATATAGTCTGTGTTGAAAGCCTTGAAATTAGTCATTCATGCATTGCTAGTCTTAGCACGTGTACCGGGCGGAGAACATCCTTTCCCAAGTCAAATAAGTATATTGATTTATACATAGTGTCATATTTATCACGAATACATACCCATTTATTCCAGCGGTAAAAAAAGAAGAAAATGCCTTCACTGTTTGATTAGAATGTCCTAATGACTTAATAAAAATCATATAACCTAAATTTAATAGACTTTATATACACAAAAAAGATACAATATATCCAATTTAGGTAATTGTTTCATTAAATTTATATGTAATTGATAGTATGAAATAAACAGACACATCTTATTTCATTTGATTTTTATTGAGTTAAATTTACTACCAAAGTGTGAAGGAATCTGCATTCGTCTTAGATTATATTCTCGTATGACGTATTAATTAATTTTTTATTCACACGGGCCATTAATGAATAATGATATTTCCTCTCTGACATATCAACAGAATTAAATCTATTTAAAAGATTGTGAGTGAGACAGTTGTGTTTGAATGTTAACTTAATTTTAAACAGAAATTTTTATCAAGCGACTGATATGATCTGCCGACCTCACGTAGTTTACAATGTTCTTCAAATTATTTATAATGAGATTAGATTCTCTATTGCTTGGGCTTTCTCAAAAATGGTGAAACCAAGCAACTATGTAGCAAAGAACAGGTTATGTCAGAAACGAGCGACACTGTTGAAAACGACTCTAAACAATCGACTTTGTCGGAAATATGTGACTGCGCCGAAACTAAGCAATTATGTTGGCAACAAGAGGTTATATCAGAAACAAGCGAATCTGTAGGAAACAAGCGACCATGTCGGAAACAAACGACTTCGTAGGAAACAGAACATTTATCGGAAACAATCGACTGTGCCGAAAATAATCGAGGAGGTTATGATGGAAACAAGCGACTTTGGGGAAAACAAGAGATTATGTCGGAAACAATCGACTCTGTAGGAAAAAAAGCGACTATGTCTGAAACAAGCGACTGTGTTTAAAACAAGCGACTTTGTGGGAAACAAGAGATTATGTAGGAAACACTCGACACTGTCGGAAATAAGCGACTGTAGCGAAAATAAATGATAATGCCGAAAACAAGAGGTTATGTCGGAGACAAGCAAATCTGTCAGAAACAAACGTCGTTGTTGGAAACAAACGACTGTGGCAGAAACAAATGACCATGTCGGAAATAACAGACGCTTTCGAAAATAAGCGGCTATGTCGAAAGCAGGCGGCTATGTCGAAAGCAGGCGGCTATGTCGAAAGCAAGCGGCTATGTCGGAAACAAGACTCAATGTCGGAAACCAGCGCTTATGTGGAAAACAAACGACTATGTCGCAATGATGATTCTTCCCTTCTCATGTTTCCTGGCTGTTCAAGTTATATAATCTCTCTAGTTTGATCTCTTCAGACTTTTAGAGATAGGACTCGCCATTTGTAAGGAGGAAGTTGTTTTTTTTCTTTTCTTGTGAGCATTTACGTTGTCGAATAAACTTGCGCGCGTTTGCATCCCTGAAAAATAAAATCATAACATCTTGAATTCTAGAGTCAATTGTCGCTTACTCGCCATCTTCTGGGGTTGTCTTGGGCGACGGTCTTAATAATACACTGGTGTATATCTTCTCTTTGTCAAAATTTGGCGGGGTGTCGAAAGATAACAACAAAAGGGATTTTAATCTTACTGTTTTATTCGCCACATCGGTATGTACATTTTTTTTAACTAGGCAGAGGTCTCGCTCTATCACCCGCCACGATTACGTTGTATGATGTGTAAGACTTAATTCACTGAAATCACTTTCTATCATTTAACATCGACACGCTAGTTTTAACCAACCTAAACGACTTCCTTTGTTTTCCTGTATCTGACCTCAAATTTCGAAGTGAAGAAGTCAGAGGAGGAATACTGTTGTCTAAAAAAATAATACTCTATTAAACCAGTTTAGTGTGTAAATCGCTCTTTGGAGTGGTTTGTAAAACATTATTCGTCATCTCGCAGTTTCGTCTCTGTCTTTGGGCAGAGTGCACTCATGGGCGATTCTGTCAAATGACAGAGTCGCTACTGAGGAAAATTATACTGGAGGTGCCCAGGCCTGGGAGACAGCTGCCCGAGGCCGTTGTCGGTTGTGTTCCCTTCGCAATATGGCCCTTTTAATAGGCATGAACATATTTAATCTTCACAACTTCGTCTATGATTTACATAAAAGTTTATATTGAGCTCTATAGACTTGGGCGTCATTTCAAGAGAACAGTAACCATGAATTCTAAACATAGGATTAGACACTATTTACATTATTCGGACTATTGTCCTCATCTTTATGGCCATATTTATTACAATGTTTCGGTCGTTATAAGCTCCGGCCTTCTTAAGGTGGTTGGAATGTCGAATTGAAATCATCTCAGAAATATAGACAGATATTGAGAGGACTAGACAACGGAAAACTGCGACATTATCTTACCCGAGATATAAAGGCAGCTGAAAGATTATAAAGAAATTGGATTTCAGAAAATCAATGATCACTTGAATCTTGAAATGTCATGCCATTGAAAAAAATTATACACTGTTGTTAACTATTATGGAGGAGATATAAAGTGCGCATTAAGCATTTTGGGAATACATCTTTAGAAAACCATCATGCGATCATTTTTATCTAAAAGTTTTTTCTTCTTTTTTTCAGACCTGCAGGTGACGATGTAGAATCCAACTATACAGATTCGGAGATTACTACCATTTTAAATGTCGCCAAATTCAGGCCAGACATAGGACAAGAACAGTGCGGGTTCGTTAAAGACACCGGAACAAAGAACGCAATATTCATGCTCAGAATGTTATCAGAAAGAGCAATACAGATGCAGAAGCACGTGTACCTATGTTTCATAGGCTACACAAAGGCTTTCGACAAAGTACGCCACAAAGATCTAATGGAACTGCTCAGCAACATCGATATATTCGGGAAAGATATCAGAATAATCAAGAACCTATACTGGCAGCAAACAGCATGCATACGCATAGGGAACGAGTTCAGTGAATATACAAAAATAGAAAGGGGCGTAAGGCAAGGATGTGTCATCTCACCGGATCTGTTTAACCTATACAGCGAGGAAATTCTGAGAGAATTGAAAAGCTTACCAGGGTTCAGCATTGGTGGTTACAATCTTAGCAACATAAGATACGCAGATGACACAGTACTGATAGCAGACAAGGAAAATAAATTGCAAAATCTCCGACAGAAGGTAGCGAAGGAGAGTTAGAAAAAGTGACTAAGTATAAACTACAAGAAGACAGAATGCATGGTCATCAGTAAAAGGATGAGCTCAACATGCAGATATATCTTCATAGCAATGCCTAAGAAAACAGGGTCAAACAAAAGTGACCTTCACTGAACAATAAGCCTAATGAGCCACGTGATAAAACTCATCATCCGTATTCTGATGAATAGAGCGCGCAGGAGGATTTGGGCCAGAGATAAGACGAGAACAGTGCGGGTTTGTTAAAGACACTGGAACAAAGAACGTGATATTCATGCTCAGAATGTTATCAGAAAGAGCAATACAAATGCAGAAGGACATGTTTATGTATGTTTCATAGATTATGCAAATGCCCTTGACAATGTACTCCACGAAGATCTGATGGAACTGCTCAGGAAACTTGGGAAGATTAGAATCAATCAGACGCGGAAGTTTAAATATCTGGGAAGCATTCTGACAGAGGACGGCAAATGCGACGCTGAGATCCGTAGACGTATTGGGATGGCCAAAGACGCATTCCGAAAGCTGTGCAGAGTATTACGAGACAGGAGGATTTCTTTGGTAACGAAGAAACGAATACTGAGCTGTTACGTGACATCTGTCCTTCTTTACGGCAGTGAATGTTGGACGATTTTCTCAAAGATGAAGAAGAGACTTGAGGCGACAGAGATGTAATTATACCGAAGGATGCTATGATATCATGTACCGAAAGTGTGAGCAGTGATGAGGTCTTAGAGAGGATGCAAACTAAGAAGACACTTATACTTAATATCAGCTGAAGTAACTGGGACATATAATGAGGAAGGATGGCCTGGAGAATCTGATACTCGCGGGTCGAATAGAGGGAAAGAGAGACAAGGGAAATCAATGCATGACATACCTAGCGGGCTTAAGCAAGTGGATGACAGAACGTGGTCTGGGGAAGGTGGAAGAGAAAAGTAAACTTGCTGAGAGCTGCAAGGGATAGAGGGAGGTGGAGAGCCATGATTGCCTTCGACCTGAAAGGACACGACACATAGAAAGAAAGAAGCTGTAAATTTTCGTGTGATGACGTTTTGGGCATTACTGGAACAAGGCTGACTGTAAATACAAAGAAACCAAGAATACGTTAACACTTTGTAGGCCTGTTGTAACAAAAAAAAAATACGTGGATGCCTATATGCAAGATGGTGTTGAAAACCGAGCAATGCCAAGCAGATCGAGGTAAAAAGATGCGCCGCAAGGCTTTGATAAATTAGGATCAAAGTGTTTTCTTCTGGACTTTCATTCGACAAGGAAGCCAGACAGAATCAGTCAGAGATTCTTCATCTATTTTCAAACCGAAACAACACGAGATCGGCGTATTTATTCACGTTTCTTTCTTTCTTTCATGGTATATTAGTTGGTGTCTCTTTTCCTAAGTCGAATAAAACGCTAATCTCGACGGCAGGACGAGTAGACCAGAGTGTTGAGATGGACTATTTATATTTTTATGACCCCGAGTTCTCTTTTAGCCTCTCACGTACGAGATAAATATATATGCAACAACAACTCCTGACATAAGCAACAAAATAAAAACGTATCACATACAAAATAATAAAATTAAAATTAAAATAATAATAATTATAATAATAAATAATAAGTAATTATAAAAATAATAATAAAATAAACAATACATAATAAAATAATAAAATAAAAAATTCAAATAATAATAATTATTATAATAATAAATAATTATAAAAAATAATAATAAAATAATAAAATAAAAAATAATAAAATACAATAAAACAAAAAATTAAAATGATAATAATAATTATAATAATAAATAATAAATAATTATAAAAAATAAATATAAAATAATAAAATGAAAAATAATAAAATGAAAACTTAAAATAATAACAATAATTGTTATGATTATTATAAATAATAAATAATTACAAAAATAAATAAAAAATAGATAAAATAAAAAATTAAAATAATAATTATTATTATTATTATTATAAATAATAAATAATTACAAAAATAAATATAAAATAATAAAATAAAAAATAATAAAATAAAAAATTAAAATAATAATAATAATTATTATTATTATTATTATAAATAATAAATAATTATAAAAATAATAAAATACAAAATTAAAATAAAAAAATATTAAAACCAAAAATTTAAATAATAATAATAATAATAATAATAATAATAATAATAATAATAATAATAATAATAAAACAGACACAGAAGTAAAATATGTGTGTGTGGCGGGTGTTTTAATTGGTCAGTGGAAAATATAATGATGCCATTTGAAAACTTATGTCTCGGGGCAGACCCGGAAAGAAATGTGTACACACCACAATAATAATAATAATAATCCTTTAAAGCATAAAGTAAAGATTTAATCCCATATTCAATACCGACATTTTCTTTCTTTTTATGCGCCGTGTTTATCAGGACGTAGGCGATCATTGCTCTCCACTTCCCCCTATCCCTTGTAGCACTCAATAAGTTTCATGCATCTGCCACCTTCCACAAATCACGTTCAGTCATCCCCTTGTTTAAGACCGCCAGTTATGTCATCCATTGCTTTCCCTTGTCTCCCTTTACCTCTATTCGACATGTAAGTATCAGAGTCTCGAAACCCTCCTTTCTCATTATGTATCCCAGAAACTTCAGCTGCCTATTCCTGATTTTAATTAATAGCCTCCTCATTGTTTGCATCCTCTACAAGACCTCATCGTTGCTCACACGCACGGTCCATGAAATCCTCAACATCCTTCTGTATAACCATATTCTAGTCGCCTTAACTTTCTTCTTCATTTTGGGGAAGACCATCTATCATTCGTTGCCGAACTATTGGCACCATTTTTTGTTGACGTCATCAGAGAGGATTTAGACTTTGAGTCCTCTGCCTTCGTCAGATGTAATATCAGGGGATATAGTTATATCAGCAGTTTAAAAATGTCGATTTGCCTGCAGATGAAAATATAGATAATCACTTTTTCAGATCAAGATGAACCACAAACAATAAATCAGTTCTAATTTCCAAAAGAACGCGTGAAAGCAAATTCCTACTACGCTACAGGCAACAATATCATGACTTGAATTTCCTTGTTTTTACCCTGATATTTTCACTCGTTAAAATGACCAGGAGTCACTCAAGGTAGAGAGTTACAAATTAAGAGGCACAGTTTATGAGAATATGTGGGGAAGGTAACTTAACCCTCGACTTGAACAGGTTAAATTTGTAGTGATCGGCAAAGCATGTCTCTGGGTGTCGATTATATAGAGCAGCGTTTTGTGGGAAAAAGCTGCTTGAATAGAACTTACATATAACCAATGGAATAGGAAAGGAATATGAGTGGTGCCCTACAATGTGCGTGGATTCGTGGGTTTTACCTTTACAGAATGAATTAAGGATTGTAGTTCATCTGATATGCAAGAGGCTTGCGATGGCTCATCTGTGAGAAAATTGTTGCAAGGTTAGTAAATAATTCGTCACCTCCAAGGACGCCGCGACACGTTTGGACTCTAGTGAGAGTGGAAAGTAATGACTGGACAGCTGCTACACATATACGATGGCAATACTTCATTTTCGCCCTCAGTTGTCTCTTGTAACGGTAGAGGATGGCAGAAGTTAGGTACTTGCTGTTGCGGTAATATGAACCGAATACTTTCCTAATATCTTTAGCGACTGGTAGTATGTTCAAGATCTGTGGGTTGAGTTTAAATTCCAGGAAGCACCCAAGGCAAAAGGACTCCTTGAGGGAACATCAGTTCATCGGAATTAGTTTAGTTTTTGAAACACTGAATATAACCAGTCAGTTTTTTTCCAACTGAGCTGTTAGAGCTCAGTCAGAGTGTAGATCAGCTGCCAAACTCTGCTCATCATCGTGTTTTGGGGTTGCACCCGTATACCGTTGCATCAGCAGCATAGGCATTTACAAATGATTAGGGTATACTCAAGTTCAGATCATTTATGTAATGTAGGAAAAAGACTTAGACGACTGTTTTGATCGCGAGAGATACCATAGGCGAATAAACAACAGATTCGTCTAACCTTGATAAATGATGTAAACGCATTGTTTATATTCTGTCGGAAGTCGTGGTAACATATAAACATTGGTGCACCTAAAATGCACACGTGCATGTACAGGTATTAATTCAAACGTTTAAAAAAGATAGACAAGAAATTATTTCTAGATGTAATTTTGTTAACTTTTATGAATAAAAAAACACATAAAGTGCTGTTCGATAAAAGTGACTTATCCGATGTTTTTTACTTGAAAATTTTTTTCGCCTATTGTTTTTGGGGTCAAACTAATTTTTAATCTTACTAATATAAAGACCCCTTCCCGACCACCTAGTAAAAAAAGTTTACTCACCCTAAGATATTCTACTGATAATTATAATTTTTGATATAAATGAGATTTAGGGAAAAACTCTCTGTAAAAAAAGTGACTCATTTATTTCCTGTAACTAGTAATCAATAGAAACATAACCGAACAGCTTTAAATAAAGAACAAAACAGATATAAATTATTTATAATAGGTAATATAGTTCGAAATATTTAATAATCTATGGGTCCTCCTTTATTTTGAATAACCTTTTCAACCCTTTTTGGCATTGACTTGATTAGATTCTGGCAAATCTCATCTCCAAGTATTGAATTCCATTCGGATATGAAATTCACAATCAAATCCTCTTTGTTGCTCAACTGCTTTCTCGAGAGCCTGTATTTTATAATGCTCCATAAGTTTTCTATGGGGTTGAGGTCAGGAGATTGGGGCGGCCATGTCATAACACTCACCTGCTTCTCACTAAAGTATTTCTTCATCAATTTTGATTTGTAACAGGGAGCATTATCCAGCATAAAAATGGGCTTGGTGGGGTTGATTTGCACCCCTTCAGCAGAAGGGAGCAGACAAGACTCTAAAATTCTCTTATACTGCTCACACCTGAGGGTCTTTTCAATAGGTTTTAAGAAACCAGTTCCATGAAAAGAAAAGTATCCCCAGAAGATTATACTGAACGGATGCTAGACAGTACTTACTGCTAAATTCAAAGAGCTTTCAAAGCTTCTTCTTCGGATTTTAGATTGCTTATCCTTTGAATTTAGCTCAACTTTCGTTTCATCGGAGAAGAGAACATATGGTAAAAAAAAATCAGGTGAGTCACTTTTATCGAACATCACTGTATCAGCATCTAAATATTGCACAGTGACTGATCAACAATGAACTAGAAGCTTCTCATAATGAAAGACTGGAAAAGATGAAGACATTCATATAAATTTTGTGGTTTTACATTTATGATGAAAGTGTTCAGAAGTCGATAATGATAGATCGCAGACATTTAATTATCATTTAAAGAAACCGATTAACATGATTCGGAAGATATACAGATGCCTTCAATATGGCTGCTTAATTACGAAAGAATGCAAAGCAGGCAATAAAAAACAGTCTTTGCATAAGTGTCCGCTCGATGGCATAAATGAATTTCAAAATGGAAAATATATTCCTTGATATTATCAAAAACAAGACAACAAAAACAATCACATACACAATTGCACTTGAACAGCAAAATAGTTGACAGGAGACCTTACAATATAAAATTTACAAACAGACGTCAATTTTTTAAGCAAGCAGTAGGATATTAGAAAATTTCCGAATTTTTTCCTCAATACACTGTGTAAAACCCTTCCTGTTTCACATAAGTCTCGCAGACAATCGCATACAGTTATAATTCAGGATCAGTGCCCGTTCATTTTGGCACGAAAAACGCTAAGAATAAAGTAAGCCTGGATGTGGGGATTCCAACTCTAGAGTTACACTTATATTTCTGACTACTGTTTTTGTATCGCTGGATACAGAGTCGTGGCAATTATTTCATTCACGCACATAGAATGTTTGTAGGTTTCCCAGAACTAAAAAAGACCTGGTATAACATAAACTCTCTGCCATGTCTTCCGACGCCGTAAATACGGCTTGTGAATGTGTAGATAGTATTTAGATGCGTGTATAGCTGTTAGGAATGAGTAGAGTGGATAGTAGGGTTCGAATTCCATTCAGATTCATTATATTTTCTTTCGCGCAAAAACTCCTGTGAAATGGAGGAATTATACAATGATCGCAGTTATGACTTAAACCAGAAGACTTGTATCTGGTAAAATTAAGGTTATTCTTAAAAAATAGCAGAGCCGAATTTGAATTGCACTCGGTTTCGTTATATTCACTTATGCACAAATACATTTAGGAAAGGCATGAATCCATTTCTTTCCTCACCTAGCTATTAGCTAAAGAGTTGGACTTGTATCTAGTAAAGTCATTGTTATACTAAAAAAAACAAAAAGCCGAATTTGAATTCCAGTCGGGTTCGTTGTATTCACATATGCCCAAATACCCTTGGGAAAGGCATGAATCAATTTCCTCCCATAGCTCTTAGCTAAATAGTTGGATTAGTATCTGGTAAAGTCATTGGTATTCTCAAAAAAATCGAAGAGCCGAATTGGGATTCCAGTCGGGTTCATTACCTTCACATATTCTCAAATACCATTAGGAAAAGCATGAAACCATCCCCCACCAGCTATCTATTGGCTAAATGGATTTGTATCTGGTAAAATTAAGGATTTGAATTCCTGTCGAGTTCATTACGTTCACTTACGAACAAATACTCTTAGGAAAGGCATGAATCCATTTCTTCCGCCAACCTAGCTATTAGCTAAATTGTTAGAAATATATCTGGTCATCGTTATTCTCAAAAAAATCGGATAGCTGAATTTGAATTCCAGTCAGTTTCATTACATTCACATATGCTCAAAAAACCTTGTGAAAGGCATGAATCCATTTCTCCTCCTCCCTAGCTATTAGCTAAATAGTTGGATTTGGATATGATAATGTCATCATTATTATCAAAAAAATCGGATAGCCGAATTTGAATTCCAGTCAGTTTCATTGCATTCAAATATGCTCAAAAACTCTTGGGGAAGGCATGAATCCATTTCTCCTCCTCCCTAGCTATTAGCTAAATAGTTGGATTTGGATATGATAATGTCATCATTATTATCAAAAAAATCGGATAGCCGAATTTCAATTTCAGTCAGTTTCATTGCATTCACATATGCTCAAAAAACCTTGTGAAAGGCATGAATCCATTTCTCCTCCTCCCTAGCTATTAGCTAAATAGTTGGATTTGGATATGATAATGTCATCATTATTATCAAAAAAATCGGATAGCCGAATTTGAATTCCAGTCAGTTTCATTGCATTCACATATGCTCAAAAACTCTTGGAAAGGCATGAATCCATTTCTCCTCCTCCCTAGCTATTAGCTAAATAGTTGGATTTGGATATGATAATGTCATCATTATTATCCAAAAAAATCGAATAGCCGAATTTGAATTCCAGTCAGTTTCATTGCATTCACATATGCTCAAAAACTCTTGTGAAAGGCATGAATCCATTTCTCCCCACTAGCTATTAGCTAAATCATTGCACTTTTACCTGAAAAAGTTTTGTTATTCTTGAAAACATTATTAATGCAATGTTCACTCTATCGTAATGAATTATTCTTACAATCGGAGATTTGATGGGGCGCCGGCGTGCTGTAAACGCATTTACAACTCAATAGTCAGTTCAGTCCTCATTTAGTGCTCCATACTTTCTGCCTTGTGCCACATCTAATCCACGCTTAGAAAATCAAAAGTCAGAGATATATTTCGTCTTGTAATAATTCTTAAAGGATTG
>OZ038496.1:85137161-85177161 GCA_964036315.1 Acanthosepion esculentum
ATCGATCTATTGATACACCTAGGTTGGTGTACAAACTGGACTTGTTCAGTAATTGCGAGTACTTTATGAAAGTTTCGGAAAATTAATTTGAAAGATAATAAGATTATATAAATATATATATATATATATATATATATATATATATATATATATATATATATATATGTATGTATGTATATATGAAGAAATAAAGTCTTACGATGTGCTATATTTACGGGATAAAGTGCTCAATATCAGGGATAGAGTGTGTGTAAATATAAAAGTGGATATAGAAATCAACACTTACAGGCGCCAGTCTGTTTCATACTAGATGCAATCGTCAGTTGGCCTGACGATTGCATCTAGCATAAAACAGACTGTCGCCTCTAAGTTTTGACTTCTATATTCACTTTTATATATATATATATATATATATATATATATATATATATATATATATATATATATATATATATATATATATATATATAATTTCGAGATTATATAAACAAATCATGTTATTTGCAACTAAGTGTTGTTACAATGACACCCTAGTAAGTTAGGTCTGTATGTTAAATGTCTATAAAAAATAATTAGCCTCTGCATTTCTCCTCATCTATGACGAAACTATGTATACTCTGTTAGACTGAAAAAATTATTTTATAATAAATAATTTCGTTACAAGTAATAAACTAATTATTTCATAATGCAGTGTTTCTGTCATTTGCCTACCACCGTAAGTTATTTGGAAGGTTGTTATGCAGCTAACAATATATTCCTCTTTCTCTCTGTTTATTTTCACCTCCTGTGAGACTCTATTTCAGTGACGCAAGGTGTTCGTTACTTCAGCATTTGCTTGCGGACATCGGCTGCCATTCCGATAAACCTGGCTACGAATAACACTTCAGATCATTGGTGTGAATCTAATCTGTTTTGTTTTCTTTTTTAACTACAAAAATATATCTAAGTAGAAGACAAATCCTACTAAAAGAAAAAGAAAAGTTTCAGGATTTAAAATAAAATCCTGAATTTAGTCTTTTTCTTCATCCATCTTTTTAAAAAGCCGACTGAAGAAAAGAATCTAATGCGAAATATTTTCTCTTTGCTTCCGAATCGTAATCCGATGCATCTTCAAAACATTTGCATGTTTCCTTTAATTACAAATTATTTAATTGTAGAAAAATTGAACAAAATAAATTCTGGATTGCGCATGCGCTGCTTGACATCGTCTCCGTTCATCATCAGTCTTAGTATGTGTCTCCGTCAAAAAGTAATATTTTTGTTTTTAGCAGCATATATAATCATTATGGAACATTTAATACCAAAATTTAACTTTCTTGGGAGCATTAGTATTTGGTTTGTTTTTTTACAAAAAAGTATTGCTGCTAATTTTCTTTTTTTCACAAAAATATATTGCTGGTAATTTTCTTTTCTTTTTTTTTTTACAAAAATGCATTGTTGCTCATTTTTCTTTTTCTTTTACAAAAATGCATTGTTGCTAATTTTTTCTTTTTCTTTTACAAAAATGTATTGTTGCTAATTTTTCTTCTTTTTTTGCAAAAATGTATTGTTGCCAATTTTTCTTTTTTTTAATAAAAATTTATTGTTGTTAATTTTTCTGGGTTTTTTTTTTTACAAAAATGTATTGTTGCTAATTTTTCTTCTATTTTTTGCAAAAATGTATTGTTGCTAATTTTTATCTTTATTTTACAAAAATGTATTTTTGCTTATTTTTCTTTTAAAAAAATATATTGCTGCATTGTTTTTTCTTTTTACAATATTGTTGAATATATTTTTGTTATATTTCGTGCTAATAGGAATATATACTTGACAAACACGGTGGATAGAATAAGTAAAGATTTATTGTAAAAACCAATACAATAAGAATAAAGGTAACAGTTATGGCAGTTAAGGTCGTCCTTTGTACGCTCCGGCATTCTTCAGGTAGTTGGAATGTCGAACTGTACCCTTTACTTTGGAGTAGACTGCCGTGTTTAATGGATGTCAGTTATCAGTTATCTCCTGTTAATTTCCTCTGTAAATTCTTCACTCCCTTAGGCGGGTATGGAATTCACACTCTTTTGGGTCCTGTCACTGGATCTAACTAACGCCTTTATCCAATGTGCCAGTGGATAACTTTAAGAGGGAAATTTATTGGAGATGACTGATAACTGACATCCATTAAACATGGTACGTGGAACTACAAGAGTCTACCCCTGTGAGCGAAGTAAAGGGAACAGTTCGACATTCCAACCAACTGAAGAAGGCCGGAGCTTACAACGGCCGAAAGGTTGTAATAAATATGGCGATAAAGATGAGGACAATAGTCCGAATAATGTAAATATTGAACATAATACCTCATCTCAGAAATATAGACAGATACTGAAAGGCCGAAACTTTGTAATAAATATGGAGACAAAGACGAGGACAATAGTCCTCATCATGTAAATAGTGTACATAATGCCTCATCTCCGAAATATAGACAGATACTGAAAGGCCGAAACGGTGTAATAAATATGGCGACACAGATGAGGACAATAGTCCGAATAATGTAAATGATGTACATAATACTGCATCTCAGAAATATAGACATATACTGATAAAGTATTCGTAAATGGGATCAGATACATATTCCTTTGGAAGGAAGAAAACGATTGATTTGAACATGTACAGACGCCAAATATAACAACTGATTTGAAACTTCAACGAAAAATGCTTTGGTAAATATTTGACAGACTGGGAGACAAGGAGGAGCAGCATATTTCAAAAAATATTTTTTCCGAATTTTTTGTATTTTCGATAACGAGTCTTTGTCATCCGGCATATTACTCAGATCGCTTTCTCTTCCAGTTTTCAAAGCAATATATTTATAGCAAAAAAACATTACCACGTAAGAATGAAAATAACGCCTAGACAACGATAAAAAAAAGAAAAAGATGAAGACCAAAACGATGGTTTCGAATAAGTAGGGTGCCTAGTTTAACACCTGACAGGAACAACTGACGACTTTTAAATACTTTCTGTAAAAGACGTAGAAATCTATTCTAAACAAGAATGTTTGCGATTGGGCAGAAATCGTTACGTTTTGGTTCAGAAAATTGTTTTTTTTTGTGAATCCATCAGATTGCCATTTATGGTTTCTAAAGAAAAAAAAGAAACACAAGAAATTCAATTCAATTGGATATTAAAGTTCACGTCAAGCAGTACTTTAATGACACACACATTGCTGAACCTAACGATGAATTGGAACATATACAGTCCATAATACTAACATCTTATTGTAACAAGAATTGTTTTAAATCTTTGACAGAAAAGTTCTCATAATCTATTCGATAACATACATTTTTGTCGGTCGAAAATAAATTTGTCTAAGGAGATCTTATCATTCGATATAGTCTTCCAATTACCATTTATTCCAGTTTTACAGGAAAGCTTAATAGATAAAATCGATTCCCTAGAAGACAAAAAATGCTACCTCGCTCACTTCTACATTGAGAATTATAAAAAATGTTCTCCGATGGGAAAACTTTGAAGTTATCTGAAAGATTGCAGGAACAGGGAAAGAAATGATTATTCAGTAATACAGAAAAATGTCCCCTAGTTTTATTCAATAACCCCCAACGAATCGTTTTGTACACCAAAATCGAATCTGTTATGTAATAAAAAATATAATCCTTTCAAGGCTTTCAGCTTAACACAATAATGGAAAAGAATCATTAAATCACTCAACATTATAATCATTCAATAGAACAGTCTAGGAAATTTGCAGATGAAGCATAATTAATATTTTTTGCCTTATATTTGTGTTGATTTCGTCACATCTCTCAGCATGAACACAAAATACAGACTGAGTTCACGGTAAGATTAAAAATAGCATTATTACCTCTGGTTATATATTTTACGGTGACAAAAATTACTCTTTAGCAACTGTATCTTTCGCTAGATCTAGTCTAGATAAAACCTATTACTATAATCCTGATTGATACTATTGTTAATACGAAAATTGTTGTTATTTAGATTCGTATCAGTAGATGTAAGAGACAACCACTCAATAGTGGAGCATTTCAAACAAAATAAGAAAATCAAAAGATCCAATATATTCTTAAACATCATAGAATAAACTCTTCGTGTATACAAGCCTAAATATGAAGAGATGGGCAACGATCACCTAAGCATTTCAAATCAAATGAGGATTGCACTAAAGAGTAAATCAAAAGCTCCAATATATTCTTTCACTTCATAGAATAACCTCTTCGTATAAACAAGCCTAGATATGAAGAGATGGACACTGGTCCTCTAAGTATTTTAAACCAAATGAGGATTATACTAAAATGAATTATATAACCTTGTAATTTTCATAAATTTAATCTTTGCCCAGATTGTTTCTATATGCCAATATCCGATGCTGAAATATTTACATCATGTATATAACACATTATATATATATATATATATATATATATATATATATATATATATATATATATATATATATATATATAAAGTGTTTTATATATGGTGTATAAAACACATTATATATTTCATCTAGCATGAAACAGATTGTCGCCTCCAAACTTCTATGTTCACTTTTATATATATATATATATATATATATATATATATATATATATATATATATATATATATATATACATACATATATATATAGGTAACTATGCTCGTGTCGAAAAACCTTCGAACTCTTGATTTAACAATAGCCAAATCAATCTCGAAGGAAAAAAAGGGTTTTAAAAAAAGAAAGAGCCAGGAACATGAAAGTCTGTCGAAAATAATCGCACAGATACAGGTTCAAGGCCCAAAGAAAAAAACCCGATACCAGTAAACAACTAACTAAAGAGCTCAATACAAGCGTAGAGCAAACCTAGTCAAACCTAATGAGCCAGACTCACCTATATATATATATATACATATATATATATATATATATATATATATATATATATATATATATATATATATATATATATATATATATATATATATATATGTATGTATGTATATATATATATATATATATATATATATATATATATATATACATACACATATATATATATATAACTATATATATATATATATATATATATATATATATATATATATATGTATATGATTTTTTTAAAAATATGAGTCCATCGCTACATAAATGTTCTGATGTTTCAAAAAACAGGAGCTAAAAACTTCAATTTAATTATAAAGATTAAAATGAATTCAAGTACAAAACTCTGTTTCATCTTCAAGATAAATTTTTTGAAATAACCAGTCTGGAAATTTACGCGTCTTTATAAGTAGATTCATTCGTAAAATTAATTACTATGCAAACGGCTGAAGCAAATATACTAAAGAACTCCGGTTTAACCTAACCTGTTCTTTCCTGTTTTTCTATATATTTGCACACACAAACACACACACAGACACACACTCACACACACACACACATTCATACACACACACACACACTCACACATATATATATATATATATATATATATATATATATATATATATATATTCCAGTAATGTTGAAAGTATTAGGGCTCAACTGTTCAATTCTTCGAACCGAACAACTACACATTTCGCAATAATGGAACATCGGAATTGCTGCCTATATTGTGTGTCGTATAGTATTACTCAGTTTTTAAATTCAGTCTAAACAAAGACTGGTAGGCAACCAAAGCCGGACGCTCAGTTTGCTATACCATTTAACCAGTAGCTAGTGGTAGATCAACAGATGGTTATGTGTCCCATGGTTGCTAGTGCATAATTGAATGTAACGGAATCAACTAGAATTCGAACACGGCTCTCTGATATTTCATTCTGAGCCTCCGAGACGCGCGTGCGCAGACGCACACACACAAACACAGATACACACGCAACACAGATGGACGGATGGACGCGCGCGCGCACACACACACACAACACACACACACACACACACATAAACACACTAACTGATTGACGTCACACATAAACGCACGCCACACAGACGGACAGAGAAAGACACACATACACATAGGCATATACACACACAACGCAGACGGACACATATACGCACACATAACACAGACGGACACACATAGAGCACAAAGAGACGTACTTACAACACAAACGGATACAAATGCTGCTCAAAGCGATTCACAAACATAGACTTGGACACACACACACACGTGTCTGTGTGTGTATACTTCTACATATATATATATATATATATATATATATATATATATATATATATATATATATATATATAATACCAAATCGTAATTGATAGTTGTTTATCTATATATGCATATTTAAATAATAGTTATATTTTCGGATTTCCATACACGGAATATTAACTCTTTATATATATCTCATTACATGAATAGCGATATCTCTGGGAAACTGTTTCACGTATCGCATCTGTAGATGTCTATATAAGAATCGATTCCCTTCGAGAGTAAATTGAAATATCTACTTCTGTATCACATTCACATTTGTCCCTATAAACCTACACATCTTATATGGACAGATAAACTATTCATTTACATTGATATCAATAAATATTCTAAAAGGAGAGGTTGATATATTCAAATCATAATTCTCTAAAAGCTCGGCCTGCGGCTCCAGATATCGGGGAGGCTTTCGCAGCGTTTGGCATGCTAGCCTTCTACGCAAACTCCAGGGCTACAGAGTGTGACAGTATGAATATTCGGTTGTTCCAAACGACTCTATATTTCTTTTTAGAGGCTCAATGATTAGGAATTTTTAACATCAAAAATAAGAAGAATAGAACAATGCGATTGTTTTTCTTTGTCATCCAGTATAGTACTATAGTAGTGACGGCTATGTTTTTTCCACGCCCACAGTTTATTCGTCTGCGATTGGCTAATATATCAATACTGTATACAATACTTCGCTTTGAATTTTTCGGTCTTGAACTTGCTTACATGTGTCGTTAGTAAAAATTTAGCGATTGGTCAATTTTTAACCAATCAAATATTTTAGTGCTAAATCAACATTTTCCCGCGGTTTCGCGCTGGGAGCCTACCAGTAGCTTTAAAAGAAGCAACTTTTTCCACAAGCCGCCAATAGAGTCCAGCAAATGTCGCCTGTCAACACAAACCTATGACATTACTCACAACATTTCAAACGCACACACAGACACAGATTTTTGTAATACATATATGTCTGTGACTCAGCCAAGATCATTCAACCAGTTAATTTCTCTAACACAACACACTTTCTGATCAATTGTATTCTTGTGTTATCTATTCTAACAGCAGACTCTATTTAACATTGATTCCTGAACATTTCTCTCTCAAGAGAACTTCATTCGAACAATCAATCACAAATCAAAAATACAGTTAAAGGGGAGCTACTTCCTTTCCCTCAATCTATACATTTCATTGCATGTATGTTTTGTATGTTGTTTCAATATATACTTCTTGATTCACATTTGGAGTTTCGTTGTTTTTCTTGAAAAATATACAAAAGATACAATGCTCTCAGAACACGCATAACACTATAATGCGTACGCCCCACCCAAAAAAAAGATTCAATCATAATCCTTTTAAAATTTCCAAAATCAACGGCAAAAGACATTGATTCTTGGAGGTCGTTGTAGGAAGATTATCATGGGAAATTTGGTTTAGTATTCCGCCGCCGGAGGAGGCACGGTGAATTAATGGATAGCAACTACGATTGAGAAATCGGAGAGCCGAGTTCGAATTCCAATCAAATCCATAACATTTACCTACGTGCTAATACCCTTTAGAATCCTCTTCTTATCCCCCCAGATATTGGTATATAGCAGGTCAGACCAGGTTCTATTGCCTTGGATAGCAACTGGTCTACCTAAGAAAGAAATGGCAACGTACTGCGGGAAAAATCTGCATCGTCAGTCATGTATCGAACGGTACATGATCGCCTAAGCGTGTGTCACGTATGGCACGTAATTGACTGATTCCGCCGTCAGCAGGCTAACCATTTGAAAGAATCTGGTTAGATAAAGCGTCACACCGCGTCAAAATTCTTGCGGTTATCTGTCGACATTTTTGTTATATATCCAAAACTTAGAAAAACTCATCCCTCACTGAGGTATTCTGACAAATCGCTCACCATCCTGACCTAGCCTCTACATTCCATAACAATATCGCTATGGATCTAGCTTAGTCTCCATTTTTCTCCTCAAATTAAAACTCACTCAAATGATAAAATAAATGTATTTGGCATAGCACTTTAATTTCCCACATAATGTCCTTCCTTGTAAATACACTTCACTATTTACATTATTCGGCCTATTTTCCTCATCTTTGAGAGCCATACTTATTACAACGTTTCGGCTGTTGTAGGCTCCGGCCTTCTTCATATATATATATATATATATATATATATATATATATATATATATATATATATATATATATATATATACACTTACTTCAGTTTTGAATATTATGCGCATTGATCACGTCCTATTTCAAGACATAATCATTTTTTTATCTATCTATCTATCTCAGTCTCTTCATTATCTATCTATCTATCTATCTATCTATATCAGTTTCTTCATTATCTATCTATCTATCTCAGTCTCTTCATTATCTATCTATCTATCTATCTATCTATCTCAGTCTCTTCATTATCTATCTATCTATCTATCTATCTCATCTCTTCATTATCTATCTATCTATCTATCTATCTATCTCAGTCTCTTCATTATCTATCTATCTATCTATCTATCTATCTATCTCAGTCTCTTCATTATCTATCTATCTATCTCAGTCTCTTCATTATCTATCTATCTATCTCAGTCTCTTCATTATCTATCTATCTATCCATCTATCTCAGTCTCTTCATTATCTATCTATCTATCTATCTATCTATCTCAGTCTCTTCATTATCTATCTATCTATCTATCTCAGTCTCTTCATTGTCTATCTATCTATCTATCTATCTCAGTCTCTTCATTATCTATCTATCTATCTATCTATCTATCTCAGTCTCTTCATTATCTATCTATCTATCTACCTATCTATCTATCTATCTCAGTCTCTTCATTATCTATCTATCTATCTATCTATCTATCTCAGTCTCTTCATTATCTATCTATCTATCTCATTCTTTTCATTATCTATCTATCTATCTATCTCAGTCTCTTCATTATCTATCTATCTATCTATCTCAGTCTCTTCATAATCTATCTATCTATCTATCTATCTATCTAAGTACACCAAAATAAAATGCGACGTAATAGAAATGTAACGTTACCGTTGTGCAGTCTAATAAAATCACGAGAGTAAATCGGTTGCACTTTAAATTTCTTCTTCGTAAATTACCTTGGCTTGTTGGTGTATCGTTCTGGAGTTTTCTGTAAATGTCCATTCTATCTCTACATGTCTTAGAGCCCAGCTACCAAGAGATCATCGTGCCCATCCTAGGTGTCTTTACATGTCGATGTTAGCCGTCGGCATCGAGTAAATCGTGTATTTGTAGTTGGTAGTTAGGAGGTTATTTTTCGCGTGCAGTCACCAATAGACGTCTCTTCTTGCTGGGCCACTGAGGGGAAGGTCTAATTTATAATCGATTGACATGAATCACGTACTGGCCAATCTTTCTTTTCGCAGATTTTATTCAACCTCCACATCGAGGGAATCGTGAGATAAATAGAAATCCTACCTGGATTTATTGCTGGCGGACACAATCATATCAAAAGAAGAAAGATGTCTCTATATTTACGACAGCCACAGAAAGAAAACTACAGAGATTCTTAGACAAGGTTGTAAATAAAATGACGAAGAAATTGAATAATTTAACTAAAAGGCAGAATATCTTAGAAGACAAAATCAATGGCCGTTAGAAAGTAGACCAGCCAAAGATTCGGGCTATCAATCTGTAACGACCGAAACTAGTATAGACATTTAACTAACCGAGAATTGTTAAAGCATGCAATGATATATGTTTTGGAGAAATCCGATTACTTATGGAAATTTCAAAAGCTATAAAATTATTAAGAGACATGAAGATTTCCTCAGAAAAAAAAAGACTGTTGACATTATATATTATCATTATGTTCATACGGCAATGAAAGCTAAAACAATTTACGTACCAATGTAGAGGAGACCTGCTGAAACGAAAATGTCGTTCTACAGACGGATACTAAGAACAACACGGACATAATTTTTGAATAAGTTTGCAAAATGTAAACAAAGATGTCACATATAATTAGAATCTAAAATGACAGATTAATCCTCTTGGTCAAATAACGAAGCGGAGGGTTTGGAATATTTAACACCCTCTACATATTTCGAAGTCAAAAGGGAGATGCGATAGCGAGCCACTTACCTGTTGAGTATATTTTAATGTATGGTACAACGTGAAGTGGAAAGAATAGACAGGGGGAAAATGTTCATAGTATCACATAGGATAGAATATTGTGGAGGGCAATGTTCGTCCAAGCCTTGAATTGACAGGGAATATAGAAAAATATTAGTTAAATATACATATTTATACGTTATCGCCTGTCCGATATTATTTCATGAATATAATTATTGCCTTTGATGCTCTAATATTGAGACGTCCGTATTTTCGTGTGGAAATATTTGTTACTTTAAAACAATTTCGGTAGTGATGTGAAGTGTTGTTGTTTTTTATTTTGGATCGAAGTCCATGCAATAAAAATAATTATACTGACTTTCAAATAGCGTAGTTGTCATTCAAAACACATTCGCTTTTATTCCTAAGTCATTTTCTGCTTCCCCGACGACTAGTTTTCAACATCGATATTTTTCGTAATCTTATTTGTATGGTGTGGCTTTAATAGATAACGGCTCGGAGAACCGAGGTCAAATTCCAGTCGAGTTCGTTAGATTCACTTTTGCGCAGTTACTCTAGAGAAAAGAATGAGTCCCATCTCTTTTCCCCCAGCTAAAGGTTGAATTGCAAACGGACAGGATCCTATAGTCTTGGTTGGCAACCTGTCTACCGGCGAAAAATCGACAAGCTACTGCGGGGGAATCTTCTGCCAAATCAGTCATTAATCGAAAGAGACATGATCCCCCAAGCTTGTATCACGTATAACACTGAACTGAGTCACTGTTTTTTGGTAAATGGTAAGTAAAAGCTTATCTTTTTTTGTACATAGAGAAAGAAACCAAATTTAAGGCCCATACATTTGACACTTACAGGACATATTGAAGGCCATTGTTATGAAAAGAAACAGTAAGGAAATTATTACAAGAGCTTGTCTAAATGGGGGGCAGAAAATGGAAGAGATCGTAAAAAGAAAATATTGCTAGGAGCTAAAACGTATAGAAAGTTGTGAAGAACCATGTTCTCCTACGTCGTGAAGCAATACGGCACACCTCAAATGCTTGGCAGTATTTGATGTTCAACATATACTAAACTTACAGTCTGGGATTTAACAGAGCATGGAAAGTACGCGACTAAAATCTGGAGGCGCATTGAAATAGCAAAATATGCCTTTGTAAATCTAAGCAAAGTATTAAGAAACAGGAACATTTAGTTATAAACAACGAAAAGATTAGTGAACTCTTACATAATATCAATCCTACTATATGGCAAGAATGCTGGGTAATCTCCGCACAGATGAAAAAAAACAGTTTGAAGCAACAGAAATGTGGTTCTACAGAAAGATGCTGAGAATACAACGAAATGAACATATGAGTAACGACTAAATTTTAGACGAAATGAAAATGAAATGGACACATAAAATTAACACCATTTCTCGAGCGCATAACGAAGACAGATGGAGTGGATAAGTTTTATTCTGACATAAAAAAATGAAGTGTAGAGGAAGAGAGAAGACAACAACGTATAGCCTACCTAGAGAGCTTGAGCAAATGGATGGTAGAACAGGGTTTAATATATATAACAAAAAAGACAACATTTATTAAGAGCGACAAAATATTAGAAATTGGAGAGAGCCATGATCGACGATGTCAAGAAGGGACACTTCACATTGAACAATAACGTTTATGTCTGAATTTCTGTTATGAACAATAGTCAGAATGTATCATTCTACCTATTCTTGGCTAAGTACTAAAGGCTATAATCAAATCTTGAATTGGATAAGCATTGCACCTTGCAGAGGGAAAGAAATATTTGAGGAGATGCAGGGCGCCGCAAAGAGATTCTTCGTTTGGGCCGATGAAAGGTTTTTGAATGTGGAAGCTGAGGTGAACGACCAAAATGATATAGTTTACGCGACTTCATTAGAAAACATCTGCGAAAATGTCAAAACACATTTCAACCGACATAAACCAACTGGCAAAATGGTTTGGGTGATGTTGCTTCTGAATTGTTCGAATTAACCCTTAGTGTTTATTGAAGAAAGTGTGAATGAGACAGTAGAATTTAACACCAAATGTTGAAGAGGCATTTGTTGGCCTGGTTGTCAGCAAAATTTGCGATTCCCTCAAGTCGGAACTCACGGCATATACGGCCAATTTGATCCAGGAATGATGCAGAAAACATTTCCGTAGATATTTGTCACGTCGATTTGGCCTCGGTCAAGTCCTGACATTACTCATGTGGCCTCTATTGAAGAATTATGTTTCACATATTACATACTCAAGTGTTTCACACTTGAAAGGAGATCGTATGACGTTGTGGTACAATATAAGTGAAGAGGTGATGAAGAATTCACGCACTCGATTAGGGTGAAATTTTGGTGATTTGGAATTCTAAGTATATGTAAAATATTGTCAATATTTTTAACCTTTTTATTTTATTATGAAACAAATATTGGGTAAATATATTTGTTACACACGATTGAACCACGGTGCTTGCCAATAAAAAAAAAATAAAATAAAACGAAAATAATTGTTTTTTCCCCCGAATTAAAAAATTTCAAGCCATTAGACTGGAAAACATCGTTTGTCAAATTCTTCTAAGTGATCTGTCACTTAAGGACTACAGCGAATATAATTTTCCACAATTTCTTGGCCTTTATAGGTTTTAATAAATTTTGTCTTTTTCCTATATCTCTTAATAACTTTTCTAGCAAACACCTATACACAATAGGTAGGTTATGTTATGTCCCTCTTGCATTTAATATTTTCTGCCACTTTCAAATTAGGAAGTCAACTTTTATCATTATGTGCACTAGTAATTTCAAGTGTCTTTTTTCTAAGTGTCTGTTTTGTTTTCATTTTGTCTAAAACTTCGTTATATCTTTCATTTTTATTCTATGACATTCTCAACATCCTTCTGTAGAACCACATTTCTGTTGCCTCAATTGTCTTCTTCATCTGTGATAAGATTGTGTAACATTAACTGCCAAATTAGAACACTGGGATTACATAATGGTTAAATTGAATTTTTCGCGTTTCTGTGGAAGAATGAAAATAAACTAGTAAATAAAAATAGTAAATGAAATTATAATAAAAAAATAAAGAATTTCATTTTCCCGTAATGCAAAAGGAAACCAAAAATGGTTTCCGGTCATGTGTGAATTTTGTGACCCCACTTCATGAAAGGAGATGAACCGTCTCTGAGTCTGACTGTAATCCTCATCTTCATTGCCATATTCAAAACGTTTCGGCCGTTGTACGATCCGGCCTTCTTCAGGTGATTGGATACATTGCTCAGTGGATAAAGGCGTTTGTTAAATCCAGGTACTAGACCCAACGAGTTTTGAGTTCAATACCGGGTCCATTGACTTCGGACGTGTTTTGTACCTGTCCCAACGAAAGGGAGATTCCATTACAGTCACTCAACGTCAGTCTGACTTGAGGTGGACTATACTCTATTCCTCCGCATCTTGTACCTACGTGTGTCAATTTACATTGGCAATTCATTTTCTTCGTTTTGTTTATTGCGGTCCACCGGCATTCAGATTCTGTTAGCACTATGAAGTCAAATACCAACCCTCCATTTTTCTATTGGAATTTATAGTGCAAGTATCTCCACTTCAGAAAATGAAAGAAGTCAAGCGTAAATCAAGACGTCCCAAAACTGTAAAAAAGGTGATGAAAAAGCAAAATTAAAATGAAGCACAATGAAAAATTGCCTTCAATCAGAATGATTGTTGCATGACTCATTGAGAGAAACTCACCGCGTCTTTTTGACGTCACGTTTTCAGCTGATTTCAGGTGGACCAACTACATTGAATCTATAGCTGCATCTACTGCAAGGAAATTTGGTTCACAAAGTTGTGACAGATGGTTTTTCTCGACAGAGTCCATCTTACACATTTAAAATTCTACCATGCGTCCGTGTATTGAATACTGTTGTTATATCTGGTTTGGTCCCCCTGCTCTTCGTCTCGACGTTCTCGACTAAATCCAAAAAGAATCTGCAATGTAATTGGTCCTGATCTGACATCTCTGTTTCAGTTACATTCTCAAAGGACTTAATATGGATTCCCGCTTTTCTACAAATATTTTCATGTCAACTGCTATGTCGAACATTTTCCCTGTTAACCCCAACTACATGTATGTAAACCTGCTACTGGATTGGCACTTAGGTCCCACCATTTTACAGTTGAAATAGTTAAATGTAACCCCCACTTCTATTCCCTTAGTTTCTTTTCTCGCACTTCGCGAAATTGGAACTCCCTTCCTCTTACTTGCTTCCAATCTTCAAAAATTTAAATTCAACTTCAATCGACATCTTCTCTTCCCTTCATCCCCGTTCATCTTTGATCTTTTCCTCAGTCCATCTACACCCAGTATTTTCTCTCAGTTTTACTCTTTGCAGCCCGCTGCATGGTAACTGTGAAATGCCTAAAAAATATTTCAACAATCATTATATATTAAATTATTTCTGTCGCCAACTGTTTCTCAAAACATCCACTATATGATAAGAAATATTTTATTCTCGGCAGATATGCTTCGCAAAACGGACCAAATGTTAGAACATCCAAATATTTCGGGAAGCGTTTGTTGGTTCGGCTAAGTTTTTGAGGAACGAACTGGATAATTTGTGCTATCATTTCTTACATGTAAGGGTGTCTTTACGATATGTGAATTACCATAGTATTTCTGTGAAATCCTTGAAAACATGCGGACCGATTTGGATAATATTCAAGAAAATCTGTCTGAACGCTTCAACACGATTATCTAAAACGGTGTCCTTATTTAATCTACCACATATTCAGCTCTGCTTATCAGTCAGTAATTGAGAAAAAATGAATCCGTTTATATCAACTTGCTGATAGTTGAGTTGAATTTAGAAAATGCATTTAATACGCCGTCGTACACGTGGCTGAGATATCAATTGCTTCGTGTTTATTTTGTACAATGCTTTCAAAACAAAATCACAAACTTGTTGGGGATGAAAAAATAGGATTTAACCAAATTGGAAATTCTTACTCTATTTCGATAAATTTTATTCCTATAATTTCTGATGAATTTTTCCAGTAAAGTTGGAGTAGCTAACTATCTATATGTAAGTTTATTTTGTAGTATAAAAGAGGTGAGATTAGCAAAATTATCTTTCGATAGTAATTAGGATTAGCAATATTACTTGCTAAATAATCAACCAATACTTAATTTAGATAGATAGATAGATAGATAGATAGATATTAGGTTGGTGCAAAGATAATGTCGTTTTCTCACATGAAGTTGAATGTCAAAAAACGACATTATTTTTGCACCAACCTAATAGATAGATAGATAGATAGATAGATAGATAGATAGATAGGCAGTTAGATAGAAAGAAAGAAATAGACTAGGATAGATAGATAGATAGATAGATAGATAGATAGATAGATAGATAGATAGATAGATAGATAGGTAGATAGATAGATAGGCAGTTAGATAGAAAGAAAGAAATAGACTAGGATAGATAGATAGATAGATAGATAGATAGATAGATAGATAGATAGATAGATAGAGAGATAGATAGAAAGAAAGAAAAAAGTAAGAAAGAAAGAAGAGAAAAGAAAGAAAGAAATAGACTAAGATAGATAGACAGAGAAAGGGAAATAGATATAGAAACGGAAATATATAGATAGATAGATAGATAGATAGATAGATAGGCAGTTAAATAGAAAGAAATAGACTAAGATAGTGTTGTGGTAGGATCCACCTAATCTGCATAGGTGACTACCAACTATATAAATAGTGGTTGGTACCGGAAGACGAGAGGAGGAATCACGAGATCCAACTAGAGACTCTGATCGACTGCGACTAGTCAACACATTCTCCAGGAACGTCTTCCCAGAAATATACTGAAATACTATATGTACTTATTGTGTACACTTTCTTGTTATAATACATTCTTGTTCTAAGTACATTTTGTGTTGCATTATTATTCCATGCAATAGGCGAGATTCAACATTGAGTCAAGACTCAACAATGGCGACGAAGTAGAACGAACCATACGTCAAGTTTGAACAATGGCGACGAAGTAGAACGAACCATACGTCAAGTTTCAACAATGGCGACAAAGTAGAACGAACCATACGCCAAGTTTCAACAATGGCAAAGAAGTAGAACGAACCATACGGAAAGAAGAAAGAATTAATAGTGAGAGTTTTCAACAATTGGGACAAGTCATTGAAGAACCCAGGCTGAAAAAAAAACAAACTGTTAATTCAAAGTCCAACGTTAACGTAACGACGAAGGATTCTGAACTTCTGGATATGTAGAACTCGTTAAAAGACGACTAAGCATAAAGGAACGTTCACTCAGAAAAATTGGAAGGTGTCGTAAACGAATAACGGTAATTTTAAATTAAAAAATTATCTACAACGAGACACCCGCTAAAAAGAAAAATTGGTCGACTACAAAAACATGCATGGATTTAAAAGGAGCACAAATACACCGTGTCGACTTTGAAAGGTAACAAACTTTAAAAAATTATTTTTTTAAAATTATTTGTTCAACAATATAGTGACGAATTACCTCTGATAAGAAAATCAGACGTGTCATTGAAATACGCGAACAGAAGTCGAAAACGAAAAAAAAAAAGTCCGACGCTCTCTGTTCGCGAAAAACGAAAAAAATACCAAAGTTGATTAGCACGGGCGTGAATGTAAAAGCAAGACATAAAATATAAAAGTCGTACGTTGTTTCGATTTTTTTGGTCAGCTTATATGATATTCGTGGATACACAAATTAAAAAGTATATTCCTTGTTGCATGAACACTATCAGCTAAAGATGGATGAACTATCCAAAGTCATATCTGAATTATTAAAATCCCAGCAGTTGAGTCAACAACGTCAGCAAGAACAACAGATAGCACAGCAAGAACAACTGATAGCAATGCAAAAATATCAAGAACGTCAAGAGGAAAGACAACAAGAACAACAAATAGCGCTGCAAAAATATCAAGATAAACAAGATGAAAGACTTTTAGAAATTCAAAAGTTAACACTGGAGAAATTAAACAACTATCAGGCAAATGAAGGAAATTCTTCATATTCTAATAACACCATATTTAATTCACTGGAAACTTTCAACTATGTGCCAGACGAAGAAAAAACGTTTGAAGCGTACTTTAAACGATATGAAGATATTTTCTACACAGACTGTGAAAACTGGTCGAATTCAAGAAAAGTCAGTCTATTACTAAGAAAGCTAGGTACAGCAGAACATAGCACATTTGTAGATTTTATTCTACCGAGAAAAACAACTGAATTGGAATTCTCGGAAACAGTGAAATTGCTAAAAGAGCTGTTTGGAGCAAATATGTCGCTTTGGCATAAGCGATGGTTATGCATGAATGTCTCTAAATCCGACGATCAGGATTACTTAACATATGCATCTATAGTGAATAGACATTGTGACAATTTCAGATTAGCAGAGATTACGTTTGAAGAATTCAAGTGCTTAATTTTTGCTCAAGGACTGGTATCCAGTAAGAGTGCCGAAATAAGACGTAGAGTTTTGTCTAAACTCGAATCTGAACAAGGCCTTACCCTGCAAAAGTTAGCAGAGGAGTGTCAACGGGCCGTAAGTTTAAAGACAGAGTCGCAACAATTCGAAAAAGCTGGTATTGCTTATATTAAAAAAATAAAAAAGCAGTCACATTACCCATCAGAGAAAAATTGGAGAAAAAATTCGGCGTATTTTAAGAATAGACAAGAAAATAAAAAGAACGAAAATAAAAAGGTCCCACCATATAATTGCAGACGTTGTAACGAAAGACATTGGGAGATAAATTGCCCATATAGAAATAAGAAATGTTTCGTGTGCCAAAAGAATGGTCACAAAGGATCGTGTTGTAAAACGAAAAAATTCAAGAGCCGAATTAGACAAACAAATTCGAATATCAAATCAGATAGATATTTGAGGAAATATGTGACGACTGAAATATTCAAAAGGAATATCAAATTTCAACTCGATTCGGGGTCAGATTTAACAATAATGAACGATAAAACATGGAAAATTTTAAAAAGGCCTACAATAATGAAGTCAACGAAACTCGCTCGAACGGTAACTGGAAAGCAAATTAACTTCGAAGGCGAGGTTGTACTTCCAATGAAGTTGAATGGGATCGTTAAAAAAATAAAAGTTTTCATTCTGAGAAATGGAGAAAACTTGTTGGGTACAGATTTTATTGAAACATTCGAATTGTGGGATAAACCGTTAAATTCATTCTGCAGAAAAGTAGAAAGTAATACGCAAACAAGACAGGACATTAAAGATGAATTAAAGAAAAAGTTTCCGGTAACCTTTACACCTGGTCTTGGAAGATGTAACAAGTTTGAAGCTAAATTTGAATTAAAAGAAAATACTATGCCTATATTTAAAAAGAAACGTAACGTGCCTTTCGCAGGTGTAGAGAAAGTAGTAGTACCAAAAAAGTTGCAGAAAAGAATCCTACGGGACTTTCATATGGGTCACCCGGGGATTAATAGAACAAAAAGCTTAATGCGAAGCTTTGTATATTGGAAAGGAATGGATGTGGATATCGAAAACATGGTTCATCGATGTAAAGGGTGTGCGTTAGCAGCTAAGGAACCACCTATAGTACACAAACCATGGCCCAAGACGGATCATCAGTGGGAAAGATTAGACATTGATTTCGCTGGTCCAGTAGAAGATTATTACTACTTAATAGTAGTAGATAGCTTTACAAAATGGCCGGAAGTACTACGCTGCAAAAAGCCTACGTCCAATACCACAACAACTTTTTTGCATGAACTATTTGCACGGTTCGGTGTGCCAGAGTGTATTGTGAGTGACAATGGTACACAATTCACTACTGACGAATTTAAGGAATTTTGTGAGTTATATCAAATTAACCACATAACGACGCCGCCGTATCATCCGAGATCCAATGGACTCGAAGAAAGATTTGTAGATACGTTAAAGCGCGCTCTGAAGAAAGCCTCAGGAGTTCCAATGGAAAAGGCGCTTCAGCAATTCCTACAAGTATACAGAATCACGCCTAACCAGAGAACACCATCAAACATGGCACCAGCTGAACTAATGTTCGCTAGGAATGTTAAGTCAGTGTTTGACAAGCTTTTGCCAGGAAGAAATAGAATAAAGAACACTATGTATACAGCTAGAAAAAGATACACACCCGGAGAGAAGGTCTTTTTCAAGTGCTATACAAACAACATTGAGTTCTGGGAGCGAGGCATAGTGGACAAGAGAATCGGTGACCTGATTTACATAATAAAAGGGCCGAAGAATACTCATAAAAGGCACCAGAACCAACTCAAAAAATGCTACGCGCTAGAGCATGAAGAGAGTATACCGGATGAGGAGGAAGATCCCATTGATGTAATGTATGATACTTATCAAGTAGAACCTCCGCAGAGTGCTCCTGAACCGAGAAGATCCGGTAGGAAACGAAAGTTCACGGACCCATTGGACGTGAATCCAAAACGAAAAAGATATTGAAAAAAAACAACAGATATACATATGAACTATGCAAAGGGGATCTACAAAGAAATAACCATGATCATCATCCCATATAGAAGCCAGTTTGAAATCCAAAAGGATTCCAAGGCTTGGGAGGGGGTGTTGTGGTAGGATCCACCTAATCTGCATAGGTGACTACCAACTATATAAATAGTGGTTGGTACCGGATTACGAGAGGAGGAATCACGAGATCCAACTAGAGACTCTGATCGACTGCGACTAGTCAACACATTCTCCAGGAACGTCTTCCCAGAAATATACAGAAATACTATATGTACTTATTGTGTACACTTTCTTGTTATAATACATTCTTGTTCTAAGTACATTTTGTGTTGCATTATTATTCCATGCAATAGGCGAGATTCAACATTGAGTCAAGACTCAACAGATAGATAGATACAAAGAAAGAAAGAAATAAAGAAAGAAGAGAATAAGATAGATATAGAAACGGAAATAGATATAGAAACGGAAATAGATTTAGAAACGGAAATAGATAGATAGATAGATAGATAGATAGATAGATAGATAGATAGATAGATATGAGAAGAATGAAATAATTTTGAATAGGGTTTGGATGATAGACAGAGAGAGAGAGAGAGAGAGAGATATGTAGAGACTCACAAAATAGATACTCTTACTAGAAATTATACAGATGGATAGAAATTAGGTTAAGACAAACATTGACATGATACTGAATATTTACTGCCACACACACACACACACACACACACACACACACACACACACACACACGTAAACATATATATTACACTATTTACATTATTCGAACTGTAATCCATATTCATTGCCATATTCAAACCGTTTCGGCTGTTGTACGCTCCGGCCTTCTTCAGGTGATTGGGCATATGGCTCAATGGATAAAGGCGTTGGTTAAATCCAGGTACCATACCCAAAGAGTTGTATGTTCAAAACCAGGCAGTGGTGAAGCAAAAACATGGTAAGTTGAGTTAAATCGAAATAACTGAGACACCCAGAAGACGAATGGCACGGGGAACCAGAACAATCTACCGCGGTCGACGTAATAAATTGTTCGGTCCGAAATTCCAAATACCTGAAGAAGGCCGGAGCGTACATGGGCCGAAATATTGTGAATATGGCAATGTAACACTCAGATAATGTAAATAATGTAAGTAATCATAAGAGATATGAGGAAACACATAATCTCAGAGATATAACGAAACACACGCACATATGTACAGGGTACAATTACCTGAATCGTCGGCTAAATTACGTAAAAATTAAAATAACACTGACATCTCATTTTAACAGATAACTTTACTAAATTACACAAAAATATCTTGAAATACTAAAGAGTAAATGTATTCAATAAAATTGCCATTGTCTTCAACCGCATCAGTTAGGGGACTTCGGAATCTCATGCAACTCTTCTGGACGGTCTCCTGGGTGAATGTTGGCATAATCCTTGCCTTCACTTCATCTTTGTTGTTACAAGGAATTTGTTACTCTCTCACTCAACTGAGCCTCACAAACGCCAAGAAAGGTGGCTGCAGTCTGGGTAATTAGATGGCCAGATGAAACGGGTGATATGGTATCAGAAATTATCTGACAGCCATGACTGTGTTCTCCTGCTTAGGTGACATGGTGCATAGTCCTGTTGACACAGAGGGCCTTCCACCAGCCAGCCTTTTTACCCAGATCAGCACTACCTTCTCAAGCCACTTGATATAAGACTTCTTATTCAGCCATGACGTCATCATCCAAAAAACGGGTAGTTCTTTTATATATCAAAACAATCAGAGTGAATTTTCCGTGCTGACGTACATTCGTAATCAAAATTAGACTCATCAAGAGCGAATGCCAAAAGGTGGAGCGTGCCGTTTCCAAATTTCTGGCGGATTGAATTGGATCATGGTGCACTTTTTCTCATAGACTGTCCCCAACAGACCCTAATATGCTGTGCAAACGACAGAATCAAAAAGATACAACATGCATATAAAATGGTGACATTTTACCCAGCGCACACACACACACACACACACACATACTGTATATATATATATATATATATATATATATAGAGAGAGAGAGAGAGAGAGAGAGAGAGAGAGAGAGAGAGAGACAGAGAGAGAGAGTGAAAGAGAAAGAGGCAAAAGGAAATCATATCTTAGCCAACTCGTTTCGTACTCGGAGGGATTTATCAAGGCATATGTATGGATTTTACAACGAATAATATTTTGAAAGAATTATCTACACAAGAGCAAGTATTTTATTGGTTTTTCAAAAAACAATTTGAGAACGCTCATAAATATTCATCAGTTCAGCGGAAAAATCACGCAAGCTATGGAGGACTCGAAATGACTATATTCAATATCTAATAAACGAAAATGAGCACGTGATGGTTTTGAATATTATATTTTAGTCTGGGATTAACAAAGTTTTCCTTTTTTTCCAAAACGTTTCTCAATTTTTTGTCTGACACACACACACACACACACACAGAGAGAGAGGGAGAGAGAGAGAGAGTGTGAGAGAGACACGCAGACCGACGGTGTATAGCATTTTCGTTATTTGAAATTAAATTGAGTTCTTTTTATCCATCTAACGCTTGTTTTGGCAAATAATTCATTTTCTCGGTTTCTTAAATTTTTTTTATATATATATATATATATATATATATATATATATATATATATATTATGAAAGGGACAATGTCCGAAAATTATTATAATTTAATTTATTTATTTTTTTATGTTTATACGTTCTTTTTATAGATAAACATATTTAAGCAAATGATCTGTTTAAAATAAACAAAATTAACAACATTTATCTGCCAGATTCTCCGAGGAAATTTCATAGAGAATATGTGTCCTCCGACAGGAATCAAACCTGTATCCTATACGGAACCGTCATATAGCCTGACGTGCTTTTACCGCTGGATGTCAGTTATTAGGTAACTCCGGTTAATTTCCCTCTGAAAGTTCTCCACTGCCTTAACCGGGTATTGAACTCACACTATTTGGGTCCTGTCACTGGATCAAACCAACGCCTTTATCCACTGTGCCATGTGTCCTTGAAAACATCTGTGTATGAATTTCTGTGTATTATACACATCCATTAAACATGGCACGTGGAACTAGAACAGTCTGCACCAGAGAGCGAAATAAAGGGTTCAGTTCGATATTTCTACCACCTGAAGAAGGCCGGAGCGTACAACGGCCGAAACGTTGTAATAAATATAGCGACATAGAGGAAATCAATAGTCCGAATAATGTAAATAATGTACATAATACGTCATCTCAGAAATATATATATTTATATATGTATGATTGTTTGAGTGATTGGTTCGTTTTCTACGGCTCATCAACCCTTTACATATAATTTAATGGCAGAATATACTTTTTAGATGGTAAGATTTATTTGTGTAGATAAAAACAGTATTGCGGTACAAGTATTACCAATTAGCCCGTAGCTGGGGGAGAAAAGTTAGATTCATGTGCTTTTTCCAAGGGTATTTGCACGTAAGTGAATGTAATGAACTCAACAGAATTTGGAACTCGGCTCTCAACTAACAATTCTGACCCGTTATCTATTACTACACATCCGTAGTATTCCCAAGCTGTCACCCATGTATGTACAGACCAGGCTGAAAGTTGCTTCACTCCGATGATCGTACGGGAACTGATTTTGTCGAAGCCTACGTATATATGTATTTCATATTTGTTTATGAGGATGGTAAGTATTACAAAACTCCAACGCAGCATTTAAGCAACACGCCACATTACAAACCTGGAGCACATCTAGATTTATATTTTTGTGTTTGAATACAAGCAAAAATATTTTATAATTTTTCAGGTGTGTCTATTTGTGCTTGCCTGAAAATATATCTTTGAACACAGAGCTGGATGGTGGATATCATGGAATTATCCATCCTCTCATATAGACGAAACAACCCATATTATCTAACGGTAAATCTGTCTGTTGGGAATAAGCCTAAGATATTTCTAATAATATGAACTAATAGAATCATAGATCTGCACCTGCTACTTGTGTTTTAGAAACTGTCAAACGTTTTCGCACTCGGATACCGAATGCTGGAGGCTTCCATCTTTATGTTCATTGGGCATCAATAGAGAAACACAACCAAAAATTGATTTCCCCAATGCAACCTCACAGAAATTGGATTGTTGAGGAAGAACTATGGTGGGCAAAACAATTTAAAACCACCACTTTGCAGTCGGTGTTGGGTGTTCAAATCGTGATGAAATATTTTAGAATGTTTCACCGTACTGAATGGGTTTCACATCAGCTACATGCATGAAAATACTGCATTAAATAACTTGACAACACACAATATTAACAAACACAGAAAATTAAAATATATTAAAAGAAACCAATAGATTAAATTGAATTATCAGGAAATTACAATATTTCTAGAAGATAAAAGCCCTCAAAACATACACACAAATGACGAGTGTAAGAGCAAAATCCTGTAAAAGCAAAATTGTCAATTTGTTCGATTAATTTTTGAAACGCGGTATCTTAGAAATGACTAAAGATATCATATAGGAATACTCTAAGGTGTTTATAACACTATTGGACTCTATTTCGAACAATGAGAATGTATACTTACTCGCTAATTTTAGCAGAAGAATCGTGACGAAATCGATCATAAACGAAAATGACTTGTTCATCATTAATTAATCAAAGTTAAAGATCGTAAGCGCATAAAGAATTACAATAAAGTTCAAATATATACATACATGCATACATACATACATACATATATATATATATATATATATATATATATATATATATATATATATATATATTGCAGGATCATATTTCAAATTATTCACTATGATGTTCGCCCTCTCTAACCTTCAATTTTCTGTTCTGGAGTAACTAGATGCCTCATGTGTTTCATGCACAATTTCATGTTCAAGTTTTTTCATTACTCTTTAGACTTCCATAGTTGAAACAACTCTTTCACGTGCCAAAAATCTTATGAATTGAGTTGGATCTTTTCTAATTGATCTCTTTAACTCTAAGTTGAAATGATGATTTCTTATTCACTGTTCTCTTGACGTTTCTTGAATGGAATTTGAAGATGGAATCCAGATTATGTATGCTGGTATCACACTGAAGGCTTGAAAGTTCTTTTTCGTCTAAACATTGCCAAGTTGGCATGACAGTGGGACTGACACAAAATGATTTTAACCTGATACTAAGACGCCAGAAGTTTGGAGGAGAATTAAAAGACTTTACTGAAGAGAAATGATAATAAAATGGCAGAATTCAGATAGACAGAATATGGTCATTGACGTACCATTTTAATCGATGTAGATTGGTGGTAGGAAAGAAGCAAGATATTGGAAAAGTGTTTCGATGGTGAAAATTATGGGAAAATAAACTATTAGAATAGAACGTATTAGAATAGGACGTATGGCGTCATCTTGATATTTTAACTGCTAAACGATGAGACCTAACGGCCAATCTAATAATACACTTAAATGCGGTCGGTGTACCAAGGAGAGAGCTCACAATATATATATATATATATATATATATATATATATATATATATAAATTAATTGATTAAAAATGTTTTCCCTACACAGTAATAACCATGTTTCAAAAATGGAAGCTAAAAGCTTCGAATTTAATTTTGTAATTAAATTAAAAACATTAGTTCCATTTCATCCTCAAGCCAATTTTGGAGTAACTTATTTTTATTTTTAAAGGCGCAGCAAAGATTCACAATTCACTGTTTCCAGGGATACAATAAAATCCACTCATCCAGACAATGGGTGGTAGTGTGTCCATTTTCATTAACTTTTGTCGTGACAGTTATTAGTTACGTTCGAAAAAGGGATTATGTTTAGGTAGGGTAGGGATGTATTTTTCAACGAATTCTGACCTCCATTAAATGCATGTCGTCTGGGTTTTTTTAAATTTTATTGTTAACTGTAAGAAAAATTCTTACGGCATTTTTTCTATTTGTATACTTAAAGTTTTTTGGGGATGTTTACGTTAGAATACGTTTTATTTAACTTCAATTGTAAAATATTTTCACTTTTAATTTTTAATAGGCTATAGTTCTTTTTAAGTCCTTGAATTACTTTGGTGAGGTCTTAAGGTTAGAATACGTTTTATTTAACTACAATTGTAAAAGATGTTTAGGTTAGAATTCGTTTTATTTAACCCCAACTTTAAAAAAAAACAATTTAAAAATATTTTCACTGTTGATTTTAATAGACTATAATTTTTTTATAAAACAAGTATATGTAATAGAATTACTTACAGCATATAAAATTATTAATTTTTTCACATGAAATATAAGTATGTATATTACCAGGTCGCACTTTTTAATTGTATTTTTAAATATTATTTAAAGAAAGATTTTTGACAATGACGGAACAAAATAGCTTTTTCATTTCTCTGATTCAGAAAATTTGTATTTTTTATAAACTTAGTAATATGTAGTTTCTCATGTATGCACAAACAACATGGGTCATTTAATGACCTACATATTCTAGCTTTTCTTATTAATTTCTATTTTTCTGTAGGTGTTTTAATGGATTCTTTTAGGTGCCAGAAGTACTTTGAGAGAGATGTTTGATTTTTATATTTATTTATCCTAAATGAACTTTGATGTTGGTTGAAGCTTTTTTTTAACTCATGGCTTGTGCAACCTATATATATTTTTATATTTTCAGGATTTTCAATAGAGGATATATTGCACTGGTATACTAATGAATCTGTGCAACATTTATTTTTTAGAGGAAAGTTTTGAGGGTTTCTACAGTTACATAATTTTTGTTTATCCTCATCAGTTTTTATTTTTATTTTTCCATTGTCTAATTTTTTTTGTTCTGGTATAAGTGTTTATTTAAGATATTAGAATTATGTTTCTTTTCAGTACAGCTGTAACTTAATTTTAGTGTATTTTTACTGTCACTGGGAAAATGCTTGACTATTAATGCGAGGAATTTTTGTCCTAATTTGTACTTACGATTGTATGGGGGCGTATAGCAAATTACTTTTTCTACTTCTGTTATTTCTATGCTTTCCATTTTCATTTTTAATATAAGTTAGTTTTGTTTTTTGTAGCCACTATCTTTTAGAGGTTTATTATAGAAATTAATATGTTCATCGAAAATCTTACCATTTGCTGAATTTTTACTCATTCTTTTTCGGATAGATAATGGTATATACTTAATTATAGATGGGGGTGATTTGATTTAGGGTATATATATATATATATATATATATATATATATATATATATATATATATATATATATAATTGGGCATTATAGTCAACACATGTAGGCTACGATCTGTTTCATGCATGAACACAATTATCAGGCTATATTCGTAATGGTTTTACTCGACTATTTATATAATACAGGACAGTGATACATTGTGAGTAATCTATTATATTATTCTGTTACATTTGTTACCGGCTACGGTTATGTTTCGAATTATATTAGGTCGTATTGAGTGGAAATAATTGACGATCCGGATGCAGTATTTTTTAGCTATTTATAGTGTTGTTTATAACATTTATATTTATTATTGATTATTTTATGGTTCGCCGTTATTATTACGTTTGCTTGTGTTTATGTGTGTTTTTTAATTGTTTATTATTATCTATCGGTTTAGACCGGTAATAACGAAAACATAAACACACACACACACACACACACACACACATATCTATCTATATATATATATATATATATATATATATATATATATATATATATATATATATGTAGTATTCGAAGCATGAGGACCAAGCGGCTTATTTCCTAGGAACCGACAGCCCAGGCCCCAGCACATATGATTTGATTATCGTGTTGAATGCTTTGTGCAGAACCAACCACACTTTTTGAAGGTCCGAATAGAGAGACCTGGTGCATTGTGTGCAGCATCCATCTATCCTCATTTTCTTATTAAACTTTTCTAATGTTATCTACTCTGAGCTTTTTTATTTTCTCAATTATAGTGAATTTGGAATGGGTTATAAAATCGTGTTTCTGTAGGCAGAAATGTTATTCTACAGGTAATAATCTTTCTTGGGGAGCCAACTCGATTGCGATAATTATTAATTCTGTAGAGAAATGGCTATTCATGATTTTCCTACATATTGTTTCTAGCATAATGTGCATTCTAGGAGGTAAATTATGTTATGACTTCTACAGTTAGAGTCGTGGTAGATTTTGAAATTAGATTTAGTAACTTAGGTAGTAAACGAATTGGTGCGTCTAATGTGGTTACAGCATAAGCTCCTTTTGTTGTTACGTGGTCGGTAAATACTGTTGTTTTTATTTTTGATTTATTACGGATTACCATATCATCTGAAATGTGGATATTACCTATAGTTTCCTTTAGGTTCTTAGGCCTGCGATATGCTAGAATGCCAGATTCCTCAAACAATATTTTTAGGACTGGTTTGAGATGTAGTATTTCCCAGCGACTTTTGATTATCTAGGATAGTAGAGGGAGAGTAGGGCTGAAAGTCGTTACTAGAGGAATGCGACTTGGTTTATTTTTAATCTTGCACTTTAAGGTGTCTTCTCTAGGTGTGAAAATTGCTTTATTTATTTGTTTCCTGATTAGGTGTTTTTTATAGGTACGTGTTTGAATTGATGCTCCAGATTTTGGGTGTGTTTATAAATTGTTGGAATATATCCTTCATTGTTTGAATATATCCTTCTGAGATTAAATGCTTGTGAATAGCGAAGGTTCTCCTTGAAGTGTTTAGCATAGGAAGAATTAAAGTATATATATATATATATATATATATATATATATATATATATATATATATCCAATATCACTAAAAAAAGGTGTTGAAAAGTGTGAAACTGCAAACCACAGTTAAAGATCCTCAGGTGAAAAAATGCAACCGATCTCTCTGCGGAGTTTGCAGTTATCTATTAGAAGACTAGAAATGTCACTTCAAGACAGATCTAAATTCAAAATGGTAAATGATTTCTCGTGCATATCATAGAATGTAAATTTCTAATAACATGCAAAGGTTGCCATGAATATCATTAATATATATATATATATATATATATATATATATATATATATATATATATATATATATATATAATACAGAGCAAAACAAATATAATTTATTCGATAATTATAACATAAATCTGTTATGAAATCACTACAAAAATAGTCATTTTGTGTGAACAGTTCTGGTGTTTTATCAAGTGATGGTGTTGAATGTAGAATAAAGACTTTGAAAACTATTTATTCTACATTCAAATTTATTTTCGAATAAATTACACACACACACATATATATATATGTATATATATATATATATATATATATATATATATGTATGTATGTATATGTGTGTGTAATCACAAAAATTACATACGAACACATATACACGTATATGCTTTACCCATATACAATAGAAAACAAAATCACAATTGCATTTCCCTCAAATCAATAATGAGTTAACAGAAAAACTCTAAAAATTGGTTATTCCTATACAAACACACATAACAATACTCTATTAAAATCATTATATGACAGCAACATATCAAATAACAAACCCTGTTACCGTTGTAGAACCGGAACCAACTGCCCAGTTAGAGGCATGTGTAATTCGAAAATTTTGTGCACCATGCTGCCATCTCCGCAAAAGAAAATATTAATGATAAAAAGTATACATCAGTCTCTACGCCGGGAAGTGGAAACAGAGTTTCTACACTCAATGGCACCCCTCTTCTAATGCACCAAAATACACTATCTCTAAGTAGTTTTAGAGACTTAAAAATAGAGCATTCACAGATTAAATGGGATGCCACCTGTCAGTCTCAAACTTCCAACGGCGTTCGGGATAAATGCAAATTATGTATTCAGGAACAAATCCTAATAATTAAAAAGAAAAATGTTGACCAACTCTTGAACTAAATGAATTAAGTTATTTTCAAGTGCCAATATAAAAAACAAATTCAAATGATACTAAAAAATGATGTTGAGGGAAATGCATGTAAAGAAGGAACGCATTGAGCAAGGTGACTTGCAACAGGAAAACTATCGGTAATTAATTGACTACTGTTTGACATAGAATTTTATTGGTATTAAACAGAATTAACCAGAACCATTTTCGTAATAAATTTCTGGACAGATGATTAATTGGTTTGCCTTAATTGTTATTGCAAGTACCTATATAGTGACTTTATTACCAGCCTACACACACACACACACACACATATATATATATATATATATATGTGTGTGTGTGTGTGTGTGTGTGTGTGTGTGTGCGTGTGTGTGTGTGTGTGTGTGTCTACGCCAAATATCAAATTTACTTGTTCCTTAATCAATGTATGCTTATGGCCATATCACAGTGAAGACACCCGCTCAAGCTTAGTCACTGAAATTAATCATCATCAAACGTGGTCAGCACCTCGATGTGGAATGAACCTTTAAGAAAGGCCAAAGGTCGTATCCTTAGGTCATGAGTCAGACATTAACAATCCACGGCCAACTTAATATCACGCTACTCGAATCGGATACGGCAGAGTTTCTTTCCAATTAACGTTGACGATTTCTTGTCGTTGAATCAAGTATGTCTGATGCTGACTGCCCATAGAGTTTTGCACATGGCATAAATATTTGTGCTTTCCTAGATTGGTATACACCGCTTCCCCAGCGACATTTCTAAGTAAAAATACATTTTTCTAAAATAATTTTTGAAAGCATTGACTGGTTCAGCAGGATAGAAGAAGTGAAAACGCAGAAATAAAATAGCCTAATAATCGTCAATTTTCAAAATGACTGTGTGTGTGAGTGTGTGTGAGATCAGGTGTTCTTCATGCGTTTTCACAGTTTTCAACGGATTTCTATGATTTTTTTTGTTTGATAGATAATTCTTCAATGTCGGTTTTGAGTCCAAATTACACATTCTCCTTCTCTTGACCAGGCAATCAATCTCTCTCCAGTAATTACCTTTCCCGTTCCACAAAGCTTACTACTACAATATTAAGTCGTTGTTTTCATTGTTGTTTATAGCCGTTCCTAATTTAAATGTTTTTACTGTCCTGCCAATTATTGCATTACATTTACCGTTGTAATAAGTAAACTTTTTTTATTACTAGACATTTCTGTTAACAACCTTTCCTAAAGTTATTCGAGCCTAGTGATCCCTGGAGTTTTACAGGGTTCTATTCTGGTATTTACCTACACATTATTCCATTTTTAAATTCATATTTGACGAAGATATGCCACCAAATAAAAGAACTTGCCTAGGTCGCAAAACCGCTGTCGCCTGGTCCGCCATGCGAATAAGAGATAACGAATCGTCTTTAGAAGTTTCAGTTTGCCTGTCATAAAATGCCTGTCAGAATGCTTCAATCGGAGCCACTGAGTTCAAGGATCAACGTAGACATCGGATTTCCATAAAAGCATACTCGAACGATTCTGAGCGCAAGACTGAAAGTGAAGATCAAAGGACACAACGGCTGAGGAGAAACGCCTCTTCAACTGCTGCTGCGCGTGAGGCTGAAACCGCTGATCAAAGGAAACAACGGCTTAGGAGGAACGCTTCTTCAACTGCTGCTGCGCTTGCGGCTGAAACCGCTGATCAAAGGAAACAACGGCTGGGGAGAAACGCCTCTTCAACTTCTGCTGCGCGTGAGGCTGAAACCGCTTATCAAAGAACAGAACGGCTGAGGAGAAACGCCTCTTTAATTGCTGCTGCGCGTGAGGCTGAAACTGCTGATCAAATGACACAGCAGCTGAGGAGAAACACCTCTTCAACTGCTGCTGCCCGTGAGGTTGAAACCGCTGATCAAATGGCACAACGGCTGAGGGGAAACGCCTCTTCCACTGATTCTGCGCGTGAGGCTGAAACCGCTGATCAAAGGACACAACGGCTGAGGAGAAACGCCTTTTCAACTGCTGCTGTGCGTCAGGCTGAAACAAGATTGAGGACACAAAAACGGCCCTTTTCAGGGACGACCCCAATTCAAATTGTTAACACCCCCCCAATTTGCGGATGTGCCTCTGTTGCACCCAAATGTTATTACTAATACTGATTTTAGGAGTGGCTGACTTTAAACTTAAACTGCTCGAATTAACCGGTAAAAATTCACAGTATTCAGGGATCTGGTTGAAGACGTGTTATACTGCTAGTTTCTTAAGCACAACTTAATGGACAACTGCTGGTGGCCAGATGCTGCTTGACAGGAAAATAGGTGTAAATAAAAATCTATAATAATAAAGATGTGAAAAATATTTCGACTTAATTAAAGTAGAAAAACTTATTTATTACCAATAGTCTTTATTTTGTACCAATCAGCTTCCAAGGTGTTAATAATTAAAAAAAAAACAGTGAATAAAAATATTAGATATTTTTTATTACATTTCAATATTAAACGTCAATCTAAGAGATTTGTTAACAGAGAACGGAAAATGTGAGACCGAAATCCGAAGACGCACTGGCACAACAAGAATTACCTTCTTCAAGTTAAGCAAAGTATTAAGAAACAGAAAAACTTCCTTGGAAAAAAAGAAAAAAGCGTTCAACTGTTATGTAAAATCGGTTCTCTAGATAACACTGAATACTGAACAATCGCCTACAAGAGCCAACAGAAATATTGTTCTACAGAAGGATGCTGAGAATGCTACATATTAAACATGTGAGTAATTAGGACGTCTTATGAGAAATGGAAAAATAGTTCATTTGAAAATAGTATCAGAAAGAGAAATTTGATATAACTAACTCAACATGGGAGAAGACGGCTTGGAGAATATTACAGGAGACTAAACGCAAGATGGACAATGAAAGCAGGGAATACCCTACATAACGAGTTTTGTAAATGTTAATTAGAACAGGGATATGGAGGGATAGTAAAAAAAGATGAAACTTACTAAAAACTATAAAGAAAAGGAAATTGTGGAGAGTCACGTACTGAAGTGATATTGCATGTAGAAGAACAAGTAAAGTATATGCACTGAGGATTATTTCACGAATTAAATTGATGAATCTAGTTAATTTAGTAATAAATCCTCAAGATCGATATTACTAATGAATTGCTGAGAGTTGAACAAAGTCTACTTTATTGAAATTTCAAATATATTTAAGAATTAATCAATATAGTCTTTCCGGAGAAACATTGTCTTCGCGATGTTCATCTTGGAAGTAATCATGGTGCACAATCAGATTAATGCCTACATGTAAAGCATAAATAAAAATTCAAACAAGATTAGAATCATATATATATATATATATATATATATATATATATATATATATATTGATGCATGTCTCATTAAATAATATATACAAGTTGTTTCTATTTATTTTACGTAAGTTCTTTTCCTATTGTTTAATAAGCTTAATAATATCATTGAAAGACGAAAGGAAATCACTATATTGATACATGTTTTAATCCGATCTAGCTTTCGGCTTACATAAGCCATTGTCAAAGATGACAATTACATCTCATATATCAAACAATACACACACCAAAAAATAATGATAGTCGGTTTTTGTTGCGTGAAAAAATTCTAAACAACGACAAACTCGTGTATACGAGACGCGTAAGCGAAAATCGCATCCCAGCTCGTGTCGCCACACATGACCACGCGAGAGTTAAAACGAGAAGTATTAAGTATGGGAAGCCGTTGGTATAAACCAATGGCTTCAGTTATCAATTTATAGGCATTTAAGAATATTTATGCAGATTTCGTTGTTTATTTGGTTCAGGTTAGCTTTCAACTGTTTTATGTATATAGCTTCAAGAATTCTTAGTTTTTGTTTATTGTTTTTCATGTTTAAGTATAGTTGTGTTTTCAACGAGGATTTTCCGGAATTATTTACGCGGCCAGGCATGTTGTATTAAATGAGTTATCATTCAAATGTAGAGTCAAGCTTGTGAAAGCGAGTTTGTGGTGTGACCAATATAAATATTATTTAATCCATTGGAGATACAATCTCCCAAAGGACACTTGAATTTGTAAACTATGTTGTTTTTTTGCAAATCATTAACGGGAAGCGGGGGAAGAATCATTGCGAATAATTATGTTGGATATACTAGATTTAGTGTAGTATACGAATAACCTAATTCTTTTGCTATGATCTCTTGTAGATATATTAGTATTTACTAAATTTTAGTATATTTTCATCTTTTTTATAATTAGTATGCATTTGACTTCGATATATATATATATATATATATATATATATATATATATATATATATATATATATATATATATTTTAAACATGTTGTGTTGAATGTCAAAGACAACATAGTCCTGCATATTCTATTTTGAATTTTCTCATATTTTCTAATGAGACTTTTTATTTGAAAATTATACTGAAATAAATATTTTCCGTAGGATAACCGAGTACTTTCGAACATCATTGTTCATCTTCAGGTCAAAATTTTTTAACAATATCTTATATATATGTATCTTATATATATGTAGAGTCAAATTTTTTAAAACATTTGCAAATTGTCATGTAGCGGAATCATGTTGCTACATTTTATTTCTACAAGGTAAATAAACGTTACAAAATCATTTTAATTTCAAAAGACCTGATCATGTTATCACGTGCATGGCGAAGATTTGTAATCATGTGAAGGCGTGACGGTATCTCTAATTTAGACCCCCACAAGGCTAGTGATGGAGATGGGATACCAACCATTGTCTTGAAGAAATGCGCACCTGAACTGGCACTCGCCCTCTCCGAAGTGGTTAACAACCTTACATTCCATGATCTACTCTCAGACAAAAAATATGGATTCCGCTTTCCCCGACCCACAGCTGATGTGATGACGGCCATCACTGAAATTGTCCACCAATCTCTTCAAAATAACGGAGAAGCTCCTGCCGTGGTCCTAGACATCTCCAAAGCATCTGATAGGGTTTGGCATGCCGGCCTTCTTCTCAAGCTCCAGGGTTATGTCATTACAGGTCGATTTTTGTCCTAATACCATAATTCCTGTCAAACCGTGAATTGAAGGTCGTTCCCAACGGATTCTCCTCCAGCTCATATCACACGAACGCAGGTCTTCTTCAATGGTCCATCCTTGGCCCTACTCTGTTCCTTATCTTCATTATCGATCTTCCTGACACCATAGATTTCCAAGTAGGCATCTACGCAGACGACACTACAATTTACTCCTGCCTCATATATATATATATATATATATATATATATATATATATATATATATATATATATATATATATATATATATATATATATATATATATATATATAACAACTTCGAGGCATCTGTGACGTGAGAATTTTTGTGGGAATGCATGAAATTAGCTTAGCCCGATCGCTTGTTGCATTGTGGCCAAGTGGTAAGGCACCCCTGCTAAATCGTAACACAGGTTCGATTGCTGTCGAAAGGCGCGCATTTTTCTTTTATATGATTTATCGGATATTCAAACCGTTAGGTGACAATAAATAAATAAATATACTGTCTAATAAATAAACGGAGCGCCTACTCAAATAAGAGTATCCATTAAAATAACATTTAAATCATATATATATATATATATATATATATATATAATATAAAAGGCACAAACACTAACATTCCATTTTTATAATTTATTACAATGGAATCACAATCACGAGACGTACAAATTCAAATTTCTGAATTTTTAGGTCTGTTGAATTTGTAGGTCTGATGAATTGGATCGTCATTACGACTCCAATGTAGTAAATTATAACCATGGAATATTAGTGTTTGAGCCTTTTATATAATATTCTTACCCTGTCTTACTCTGTCCTGGACATTAAGTTCTACCTGAATTCTATCTTTTTGGGAATTTATATATATATATATATATATATATATATATATGTATATTGACCACAAATATTATCAATATCTATCTATCTATCTATCTATCTATATATATATATATATATATATATATATATATATATGAAGAGGTCATTGTTAATAGTTGTTATCTGAATCGTTTTGACTATTCATTGATACAGTATTCTTTCTACATATTGTATGTTTTATTCATGCCACAGAGGTTTCAATGGATATTGGGCAGATGCCAAAATAATGCCTTATCTTATTTTATAGTATACAGCCAACCTCAACAGAACGCTGCATCCTGTTCAAATGTAGGAATTTACATTTATTTGGTGTATACCTTGCTTGAATATACGTTAATATTTTTTGGTTTCACATTTTGTCATGACATAATACGATTGCATTTTCCATCATGAATTGCTTTCCATAAGGAAATATGTTTTTATTTTTCGCAGTATATTCATACACCTCAGTGGAATCCACAGGACTGAAGGAGGAGGAATATATTCTTGATAAATAGTGAATTATGCCGTCTTCTCACATATTGTCACGTAGATAGTAAATGTTCAATTCGACATTCTCTGGGAACTTAACTGTTCTCAGTCCTCGAATTCCCATTCACTTTTTAGAAAAAAAACAAAAAAAAAACATTACAGATTTCTGCATGTTATTGTCTCGCTGTCAATTTTGTTTTTCGAGCAGAAATTCGACCAAATATATCATGCAATGAAAAGGTTTCATAGAATTTACACGCAAAATACCTATCAAGTTCAAGCCATTTTGAATTGTATTAGCTGAATTTCTCGTTTCGAACCCGAGAATGGCGAGTGGCGGGTGGATGTTGAGTTCTACTTCCGAAATCACAGCATGCAACTTGACGCAGATCTATATTTTGTTATATTTTTTAATTTTGTATTCCAATCAAATAATTACGTATAAATAGAGTTTCTTCATTCATAAACTCTGTCAGTTCAAGACATGGGCAAGCATCGCTTTCTACAGCTTCATGTCATTGTAGCTCTACGTATTTTTTATTTATTTTACCATTCTTTCTACTTAAAGATAGTCTGGTCAATTAGAATAGCTTGAGGGGCAGGTTAAACGCGGTTTCTCTGACTTTAATATACCTGTGAGTGTCTTATTTTCCAAGCGTTCTTTCCTCATTTTTTTGGTCCTGAGGTTTCTACTGTTTCTTTTTGCTGCTGTGTACAGATGACTTTTGTGTTCATTTTCTTTAAAATTCCCCCATTGTTCACATTTGTATAGTGGATATTTTTCCATCAAAATAAAAATAACCATTTCATATATCTCGACCAGAATAAATATTTTAAATTAGTTGATATTTTACAATTTATTTGATCAACATAGCGCAGCGCCGAGAACGTATTTCCAGTCAAAATATCTTCAATATCCATGATTCATTTATTCCCAGCTGTATTAAAATATGTATATATATAGAGAGAGAGTTAGGAAAATAGCAATGACTCTATCAGTGGGGCATTCATACTCCTATGAAGTGTTCAGCTAACTTTTTATAGAAAACAGATATGGAGATTTGTGATCCTGAAAGCTTGGTATTACATGCCGGTTCCTATCTGCCTCTAAAAAGTACTTTGCTGTTGATAAGATTATCCTCCATTACTTCCAGGCAATTATCAACACAGTGATAAGCAAATGGAAGCACGTGTTAATTCCCAAGATAACCATAACAGAACTAATTCTTTACATTCAAGCTACTACAATTCCCTGTGACATTAATCTTACTCTCAGTATTATAAAGGTACAATGATATTTTATCAAGCATGTCGATTTTACCCTGCTTTTTAGAAAGCCGTGTGTTTCTTGTAATGTTCTAGGTGTTGATCAGTAAATAAATGAATCGAAGTAACACCCATTCGGACAAATAATATGCAACCTTTACGTCCTGTCAAGTTGAAGAACAACATTCCTTGCATGATGAAAGCTTTAAAATATGTATTTCCGCAAAAACTAATTTTAATAGTTAATAGATTATATTTCTAAATGTTTTTAATGTTTATAAGAAATATCGTATAATCTTCGAATGTCATCGGCGCTATGATATAGAGTTGAACTGTACTTCGACGAGAAACTGTTGTTGTTGGTGATGATTTCCTTGTGGTTATTAAACCGAATTCGTAATTCTGTTCCTGTTCCTCCAACATAATTTCTTTTTGTGGCAGAAAAGCATATATATATATATATATATATATATATATATATATATATATATATATATATATATATATATATATATACATTTTCTGTAGTTTACTGCTACATCAAGCAGAAACATTCTTTCTCTCCCGATGATGGCCATGTTGGTCGAAAGTAGTCGAGGAATATAAATGAAATAATAATAATAAAAACATAAGAATATTAATCTACAACCCAGTATGTCTGAAGATTTTAATTGATATTTTAATAATTTTTATCGTTCAAAAAATATATATATATATATATATATATATATGTGTGTGTGTACATATATATATATATATATATATATATATATATATATATATATATATATATATACAGAATAGCATATATATATATATATATATATATATATATATATATATATATATATATATATATATATATATATGTATACATATATATATATATATAATTTGAACTCATCACATTTCAGATCCGATGGTATAAATACTACATGAGTGACATGGGATGGGAAGCTGCTCTCAGAGATAATATTTCTATCGGATGTTGTTAAGAGTGTGTGTAGTTAGAGGGTGGCGCCAAACAAGAAGCGGGTTTTCCTTGAATATTTTTCTAATTCTTTGGTCAAGATTTAAATTCAAACATGGAGGGTTTAATCAGGGATTTGGGTTTATTCATAGAGGATAATTTCCATAGGGTCATCTCCAAACAACAACATTCCTCAGAAGAGTAAGCCCCACTTTTTCATTTGTTCCCCGCATCATTGAAAAAGAACACAGGCGTGTCCGAGACTTCCGACATCAAAATCTATCTCTTCATATTTCTTTACAGTCGAAAGGTTAATATATAACAAATATCAATTTTATTAGCAATACAGACATCATTTTGTTTTGCTTTTTATTCTAATTAACCGGCCTATTAAATCTTTCTCTCTCTCTTTATTGGCTGGCCTTTTTAGATATTGCTCTGACTTCTAGAAGTCAATGCAAACTAGCAGAATGAAAATCGCTGAGTACACATTGATCTCCACTCTACCCGCTCGAAGGCTAATCGCTTGAGGGTGTTATGAGGTATATTGACAGCTAATAAGTTGCTCTTCAGCTTCCCTTTATATGTAAGCCATGAGCGTCCTAAATTCCTGTAGCCCTGAGCTAACTGGCTGTATATATTTTCTTGGGTATCCTGTCATTAGACATTCTCAAGGCATTACCAGTCCACCGCAACTGAGACTGTACGAGGAAAGACAAAATTCCTCCAATAATACACCTGGTGAACAGGTACACATTTGATGTCCTGTCTTGAAGGCTAACAGATTGTGTGCGTTCTATATTGGGTACGTGTGTTTGACGAGACATTCCTATTTTTAAAACAGTGAAATTAATATTCAACAAGTTAGTTCAGCGTTTTCCAACCTTTTGTTTTTTACCCTTGTAGAAACATTGAAATAGATTTCATTTCTCAGGGAAAACCTATATAAAAATGATTCGATACCATTATAAATATTAATCTCTTTTATATTTTATTCTAAAACCGAAGGATTTCCAACAAAATTCCGGCCGTGTTTTAATAAAGTTTCGAATATAAAGTTAAACAGAAATTACCTATAAATGCATTAGTCTAATTATCACTCTTTCTCGCAGAACCACTACTGACCCCTTTACGAAAACATAAGATTCTGCAGAACACGGATAAGAAAACACTGGTTTATATCATCGAAAGCCTTAAAAGGAAAAACAACCAGACTTTTAGCAATCGAATACATATTCTCTTGTTACTATGAGAAGTCAAGTACAGTTCAGATGTGCTTTTACCTATAAGCTACATGAATCTATTAGAGTATAAAAATATTTATTTATACTATATACGAAGAGTATATATCTCAATACCAAATTTCGAAATGGGTATCTAATTTGCAAGTGCTTAAAAATATATGAGTTTTTGTGTGTGCGTTTTCTGCTTATTTGTGTCTCTGTTTATAACCGAATTCCAGGATGTATGCGACCATGGATCCCAACAGATCCTTTTTCCTTATTAGCTGCGAACCTACAAGATACTGGGATTTATTTTGCCTTCTACACGGTTTTAGAATTCGAAATTTAAATTTTTTTCTCTTAGATTAGTTTCAGTACAAGTCGAGAGATCGAAGTCTA
>OZ038496.1:85182161-85189661 GCA_964036315.1 Acanthosepion esculentum
TATATATATATATATATATATGTTGTGTTGAATGTCAAAGACAACATAGTCCTGCATATTCTCTTTTGAATTTTGTCATATTTTCTAATGAGACTTTTTATTTGAAAATTATATCGAATTATTTTTCAAATAAAAAGTCTCATTAGAAAATATGAGAAAATTCAAAAGAGAATATGCAGGACTATGTTGTCTTTGACATTCAACACAACATGTTTAAAAGAAAAGTTGCTGCCATATTACACACACACACACCCATATATATATATATATATATATATTTACCTTTACATATAACATGATAATTTAGTAACATATGGAACTTGCTGAAACAACAAATTGAATAATATTTTACTGAAAAACAATACAATAACACCATCAACAGCAAAAGGACAACAATAAGTATATTGCATTGCAAGTTGACCGTATGGAGATGAAGTCATCTATGTCCAACTTAAATTCTAATTCCATTAATCCTAAAATACCGTAATTTGTCACGTACATGTTGCTTAACATACAGATCACACACAGTCCTTGGTAACGGCAAATGAGAAAATCGTCTCAATATATATATATATTCACACGAACGTCCCGGGAGCAGCAATTGAACTATTGCATCACAATTAATGAGAACTGGCTTCATCGCCACGGGTCAAAGACGTACGAATGTTAACTTAATCAGTTTTAAGTGTGTTTAAATATTGTTAGCCTTCATTGGAGATGAGTCTACACGTGTGCCTGCAATTAAATTGAAGCGTCTCCTGTCATGAGTTTAATCTAACTTATTTTGAGTTGAACATCAATGAATAATAGTATGTCTAGCTGATGATCACTTTTCAGTCATAAAGGATTTCAATACTCATCGGGAATATGGTTAAAAGAAAAAGACCTCTTTTGTCTTGTGCTATAATGTAACTTTCTAACTATTTGAATGTTTAGCTCTTAAATATTTTACACTCATTTAATATAATTTCATAAAAAAATTTCCAGGATTTCCACTAGAATTATTGGTTAAATTTACTTGTTTTAAAATTCATATATCGTTCACCTTATTCAGATTCCGAGAGCCGCTCAAGGTAGAGCTAGATGGGTTCATTTAATACAATTTCATAAAAAAATTACCAGGTTTTCCACTAGCATTATACATTGAGAGAAATTGAATTGTAAAATTTGGTTAAATTTACTGGTTTTAAAATTTTTAATATTATTCACCTAATACAGATTCCGAGAGCCACTCAACGTAGGGGTAATTCAGTTTATTTAATATAATTTCATAAAAAAATTCGATGGTGGAAAGAGAGGACTGGATAGTGCCAGACGAGATTTGGCAACAAAATCTTTGGTTAGACTTGGATCTTTTAATGATAAACCAGAGCAAGTGTTGGAATTTCTGGGGTGGTACAGAAAACCGACAATATTTCAGTCGATTTTTGTAATGGATCATATAGATGTGTTCCACTTGAGGTGTTTGAGACCCTATAGTTTTTCTAGTCAGTGTGCCTCATTGTGAGTACAAACGATCATCATGATGACCACGGTTTATTATCGAAAAATTAAAATTTTACACTTATTTTTCGCCAGGAAAGAGTTTTCTGTGTGGAATTACCCACACGAGTAAATGATTATTCGAACATACACTCTTGTAAAAATTAATTGGAACAAAACGAATAATTCTGTTATTATTTAATTTTTTTCGTATTTTTCCAATGAAACATGATCCAGTGTACATATTAGTATTCGTAAGTCCATTCCACGATTCTTGCAGATTGACCACATATCCTCGATTGGATTTAAATCAAAAGAGTTTGCGGGCCAATCTACAGTACTTTCATTTGCTCACTGGCAAGGCTTGACAGTGTTTCGTGCAACGTTACAATTTTCCTATGCTTCCTTGTAGTAAAGTTCATCGCAGACAATAGCGTTAGGACAATTAATCGACAGTCGAAACAATAGTGTCTGCGCTTGATAAAAATCTGATGCAATCACGGATGGCGCAATGATTTTCAAGGCCAAACAATTTTAATCATACGGCCCAAAAATAGATTTATATTATTGCACACAACTGCAAATGTTCTAATCTGAGGAAAATATAAAAATCGATTACACCCTGTCACTACAATGGGTCTAAAACAGACCGTATAGGGAAAGAAATGAAACTAAAGCGGTTATTTCAATTAATTTGCATATGGATGTAGATATCCACGTATCTAGAAAGGTTAGACCAAATAAAACATCTTGAAAACCAACAAGAAAAAACATTGCTCAATATAAAAATTACCTAGACAGTTTATTATGCGCGGTGATAGACACAGATTAATAGCGAATAATAAAAATGAAACAAATACGATGCAAAAGGACACATGGCACAGTGGATAAAGGCGTTAGTTAGATCCAGTGACAGGACCTAAATAGTGGGATTTCAATACCCGGTTAAGGCAGTGGAGAACTTATAGAGGGGGAATTAACAGGAGATACCTGATAACTGATATCCATTTAAACAGGGCACGTGGAACTAGAACATTCTACCCCAGTGAGCGAAATAAATGGTTTAGTTCGATATTTCAACCACCTGAAGAAGGCCGGAGCGTACAACGAAATGTTTTAGTAAATATGAGACACTATTCCGAATAATGTAATAGTTTACATAATGCCTCGTCTCAGAAATATAGAGAGACAGTGAAAGGCCGAAACGTTGTAATAAATATGGCGACAAAGATGACGACAATAGCCCGCATAATGTAAATAATGTACATAATACCTCATCTCAGAAATATAGACAGATTCGATGGAAAATGTTCTTCAAAATAAATTATTACAATTTACAAGTTAAATCTGAAAATCTGTTATATCAGTTATATGTTAATGAGTTGCAATTTTTAAACATCACGTTAACAGATTTAATCAGTATTCTTATTAGTAGAGAGGCGTATAAATGGGATGTAGATATAAAAGGAAGAGAAAACAAAAATTAAAAAAAAAACATCAAAAAATATCCCAGAAGAAAGTTAGAAGAGTAGCCGAAAATGTTGTAAATTTACCCCATGTCGTCAAAATCCGAGAAAATTCCCATTCTAAAGGAGTCAGGTGTGCTTAGTTTAATTAATTTAATAGCTAATATAAATGTAGGTGTAATAAAACAAATGTTGATAAGATAACTAGGTTCGAAAAGCAGTTCCCGGAACCCCCAATCGGAAGAAAGGATTCAACGTTAGAACTCACAGACCCTTGCTGTAAAAAATGTATATGATCAAATTAAATTAGGCGTTTGGTTGTTTTTGTTCAGCAGCATATCAATACCTCTATGGATTATTTAAAGCATAAATCTAAAAATTTCATTTACAAAAATTATTTAATTTTTTATATAACACTTGTTTTAGTGATACAATACTTCCTAATTAAAACATAACTGGGGGATAAGAGGTGGATTCAAAACTTTCCCAAGTATATTTAGGGGTGACTGAAAATTACTGTTCTTCCACAGGTCAAATAAATTATATATATATATATATATATATATATATATATATATATATATATATATATATATATATATATATATATAATTATTTTTTGAAAATATGTATTCATTGTGACAGAAAAATTACCATGTTTCGAAACCATAACCTAAATCATAAATTAAACTTAAAATTTGAAGATCAGTTCCATTTTCAAGCGATTCAGTATAACTTTCGAAAAATTGATTTACTCTATTTATAAGCCAAATAGTATTATATATTTTAAGTTGGTGGGTTTATGGGAATTCAGAATTTTTTATTAAGTGGGTTTTGGCTTTTTTGACGAATCAAGATACAAGTATATTTTATTTGGCAAAGTGGAAATTGGTTACGGTTAATTGGGTGGGAGTAAAATTTCTCTCTGTTGATACTGACTTCCTTTTATGAGAACGTGTCATCTCCGCCTGTTTTTTTGGTGACACTACAATACAATAGGCATTTTTATTTACTTTTATTTATTTTATTAAACTACATTTCTTAAAGGTGTTTTTAAATATGATTAAGTCATATTATTTATATTTTTATTTATAAACATCTAAAATCATCTATTTATTATATTTACTAAAAAGCTATATGTTATTGTACAATTAAAATATTAGAATTTAATTACGCATTTATAACTATTTTATTTCAGATCAGTTAATGGACATATACTTATGCAAATTATTTTTGTAATTAATTATATTTAAGGGAAAATTGAGACAATACCTACAAAAATCAGCTATTTCATTTATTTGATTTAAGAAAATGTTACTTTTCTGAAACTTAATATTATATAACTTGCTATGTAGGCACAAATTGAATGGGTCATTTAAAGATCTACATGTTCTCGTTTTTTATTAGTTTCCATTTTACTTTGGTTGTTTTATTTGTTTCTTTTAAATGCAAAAAATATTTGGATAGGGATGTTTTGTTAAGATATTTAATATTACTGAAGGAAATCAGATGTTGGCTCCATCTAAATTTAAATTCATTTTTAGTACATCCAATATAAAATTTCACAATATCAGGATTCTCAATAGATGCTATAGTGCATTGGTAAACTACAGATTCTGTGAGACATTATTTAAAGGACAATTTTGATATCTCAATAGGATCGTTGGACTCTGCTGAGTCTTCCCACGGTGTTGGTCATTTTATTTTATATAATCTAAGTGCACACCGTGAAATTAATATTAAAGACATTGAAGTTTACAAGGATGATGGTCTTATTGCTGTGAGGAAGTTTATAAACTTTACAACTGATAAGATTATAAAGCTAATGCTTAGAGAATTTAAATGCATAAATATGCAAGTTACTGTTAATACAAAATTAAAACGGCAAACTTCCTGATATAACATTATACTTAATGAATAACTTGAAACCAACCTTATAAAAAAACTAATAATAATCCTTTATATATACACTCGATGTCAAATGACCCCCATCTGTAAAAAAGCATATACATTCATCTAGTGAAAAAAGAATAAGTATAAATTCTGCTAATGAAAAAATATTCTATGAACACAGATATTGTTATAATAAAGCTTTAAAAAATAGTGGCTATAAATGTCCTGACTTTAATTATGTAACATTGATAATAAAATCAGCGGAGAAATAGAAATAGAACAAATATTTGGTAAACACCCAAATCAAACCTAAGACCTTAACGTTAAGAGATAAATTTCTTGTAGATGCGCTGTTTTTTTTAATTTATGTATTAAACAGTTCATTTGTTTATTTACATCTGCCGATTTAAATATTTGAGAAATACGTTTTCTGAACATTTTTCTGACTGTATTGATAGTATCAATACAACGGTAGTATTTGGAGATCCTAGTTTGGTATTAAGTGACAAATCTCTACCTCTATTTAAGATAGATTTGTTTTCTTGCCGACATACAAACTACTGTATTTAGTTCTCCGAAATGGCGTCAATATTTTGCAAGAATATTTGGAATTATCTTCAAAGTTATGAAAATAAATTAAAACGGTCCATTTCTTATATCAACACGGCCGCAGTTCTCATCCCACGGTCATGTCTCATTCTTTTGAAATCTATATAAGTCTTTTCTTCCTGGGTTTGCAGAGATTCTCTTGACAGTCGCTTTTCATTCACGTAGTTTTAAAACTTTTGTCATCGAGATGATTGCAATGATCATAGAGAGGCAAAAGAGAGAACCGTTCATTTCGTATAAAATCGGCAAAAAAAAAATCAAACTAGAGTTTCGTTACTTTTGCCAACAATTTCCTCTCCCAAAGGTTTTTTCGGAGTCGTGGCCAAATTCAATTGTAGCCGAATACTTAGGGCGATTTACTGATTAGAAAAGCGTACTTAATTAATTAAGATATCCCAAGTGTATAGAGAGTGAATAGAGAATTTTTCAGACTTCATAAAATGAACATCAAAGAGGAAAAGAAACAGAATAAGAAACATAAGTAGAATAAGTGTTGAAATTGATTCATGACGCTTATGAATGGGAGTTAATTATGTCCAAGAAGAACTTTTCTACTGTTGTCTGCCAATGAGCAAGGTGAGTTTGGATTTGTACTGAGAAATCGTTGCCAAGAAGCAACGATAATTTTAGTATGCTACAAGGACAAAGGTGAAGAGAATTACAGACGGATAAAAAAAAATAACACTTGCAAGATTATATAGCGTCAGATAAATTTGCTCAACGCAAATGCGTAAGAAAACCGCAATATCGATCCTTTATAACCACATTTCTTGGAAAATTATTTACATATCTTACATTAAGCCTCGTGTTTGTTGTTATTATATAGTTTCGACCGTTGTGATTTAATGCCTTCTTCTGGTGTCTGTTGAATGTGAATAAAAACGAAGATTAAAATATTACTCCAAGTGTAAATAATATAAATAATTCATATCGATATTTCAGAAGTATAACTTAGCTTGGTACAAGCATATAATTACCGGGTAATTGAACGGTTTGGGAATCCATTTTGAAGATGTTTGGATAGGGGCTAGGAAAATAAAATCTGAAAGATGCCTGCAAATTCTAGTAGTGTCCATTCACTTACGGGGAAATACCTTCTTGGTTGGTATAAATCTATCTCCTCCCTGCAGATCTGTGGATTAAGTAGTAGTGTAGAATGGACTTTTTTACCCACAGCTGGTAACCAGTATAAGAGATGAGCAGGACTTAATTCAAAACCGATTGATCATGGGCCTAGCAACTCCATCGTGTCCAAAACATAGTAATTGCTTTGGAAACAACAGTAGCAATATCTGCCGTGCTGAGAGGCGTGTTCCCATAATCAGCAGAGAGGCTTCGTGTCTTCAGTACGTGTGAGGGTTAGTACAACCTGAGAATTCTGGTCCATAATGAAAAGCCTATAGAGATATTTAATAGATGCAACTACACAAGAGTTTAGCATTCAATGAACCTCGAAATCCATTGCAACTGTGATGATTTGGTTTCACTGCTTTGAAGCGATGAGTAAAATAAATAAAAATGTATCCGTAATGATCATAATTGTCCATAAACTGTTTGATAAAGTATATTTATTTGTCTTAATTTCTGACGAGTATATCATTAACGATATTTAATTTGTAATTCTCAAGTCTTTTTTCTTAATATTATACGGACATTTTAACAACAGATTTATTCTGAAGAAGTTAACGCGGCATGAACATACGTTATATTCGTTGACCATATCTTGGAACATGGTCAGCGTCTTGCCTATTTTAACACTGAACGCTAAAATGCAAGGCGAAGTTAAATAAAGTAGGTCATTCTATATTATTTTCTCCAAACCATATTATTAACTTCTAGTAGTAGATCTAGGAGTCACAAATGAGTATAATTAAAGATAAAAAGAATATTGTATTTAATAAGGTAAAGGCGAAATTAAATCAGATAAGCCTTTCTAAATTCTTTCTGCAAAATCGCATTCTTTATTTCCTACTAGAGGTAGACAGAGTCGTCTGATGTTAGTAGAATTGGACAAAATATATATTATATGGTTTTATGTTGCCAGTATTTT